>JAQISU010000348.1:907500-1507500 GCA_029339505.1 Unio delphinus
ATATATATATATATATATATATATATATATATATATATATATTGCATTTACATATCACTAAATATATTGTTTCATGATATCTTAATTTAACATTAAATAAATTATGATGTTAAAAGCTGATGAAATTATAAAAGTAGGACAATACATGAAAATGTAAATAAGTAAAAGCCAAAGAAATGATGGAGTGTGAGATGATTATGTAAATATATTAGTTGGAATATTTGTACAAGAATATTACAAAGATTTGTACTTTATTAGTCCTAGATTCATTAAATGTTTACTACATTTCATAAAGTAATACTCAAGCAGATTTCAACAGTTTTGAATCCCTTGACCTCTTTCTCTGTAATAGATATTAATCTTAGTCTGGATGAATTACGAGTATAGAATAAGCTTTTGTACTTCCAAAACAGAAATCAATGAGCCATTTTATTTATGAACTTACTGTAAATAATATATCAGGCTACGTTTCATTGAACGTTTGAATGTTTTCCAGAATTTTACCTGTTGGGGAGGGTTTAGATGCATGAAAGAAATAAAGGGATTGATTGTGCTATAGTACCAGACTGACATATAAAATAAATTGTATGACATATGTCTTTCGAAGCCATATTTGCTGGCATCATCTTTTAGTCTTATTAGCATCCTATCAGAATATATATATTTTTTTTTACAAACTATGCATATATTTATGGTTGGCCTGTTAAACTCAGAGGAAGATGATTTATGTTATTTGGCCCAAATTAAACTTGTTCAGTGATAGTTCATAAGTTCATATATTCGGAAACAAATAATTTTACTCAAAATGGAAAATCAATGGTATATCAACTTATTAGATTTATTAACCTAGCATAATATTAAAAACATACATTAGTAAAATATATTAAATACAGTCAAATTTATTTCAAACTAAATAACTGTTAGATGTTGAGCATCACTTTTCACACATGGTTTTGTACCGAAAACTTACTTTTGAAACATTCGTCATTATTTTCCAATAGGAAACGTGAATATGTTATAAATCAATACAATTGTTGTAGGGGTATCCACTATTCTAAGACATATTACTATTTATCATATGCAACACGTGTTTCAAATTAAATCGAATTATATGAGCAACATTATCATTTTCTGAGCCAGACATGCCTTTACAAAGTTTTCAATGTTTTGCGAGTTATTTAGAGCTGATAGCGTCTAAAAAATGAGTTAATGTATATGAACTAAACGATTTTATAATTGTTAGCAAAATTAGAATATGAATAATCGAATCGGCCATCACGGTGGCTGATGTTTGTTCTTAACCAATATATTGTAAAATACTCTAGAAAAACGAAAAAAATATAGGCATTTTAAATTATATGCAGATAGCTATACTGCTAATCATTTACCGACCGCGTAAGATCTCAGACCTATGATTCAATTATTGTGGACGGCGATGCTAATTTTAATGATGTTCATACAATTGCCTTAAACAGGTAATTATAAATAAACTATCATTCATTATTCCAGACATACGTTTCGAAAACAAAACTAAAATAAGTATACTCATATGATGTAGATTTGTACCTATTGTATTGTGGATTTTCCAGTTGTCGTTTTAAACGAAACACGATTTATATTAATGATAATATTACAGGAGAGCAAGGGATTCCGCACTGCACAAATATGTATTATCTCGTAAAGCGATAAACCCTCCTTATTTAGCTTGATGAAATCGCCTCAGTTTATTTTATTAACGAACTGTATTCATTTAGTTTCATTAATGCCGTCCCCAGCGTTATAATGTAATAATTGAATTGTATACCGTATTAATTGTATACAAAAGGCATGCTGTAATCGCTTTAACTCCTTCACTCACTGAGCAGGAGACCTTGCTGCATTAAAACAGCCATGTAAGGTTTAACAAACACAACTGTTTTTATCTTTTATTTTTTTGCCTAGGCGTTTCTTTGTATTCGCTTTCAGAAAGACTCATTAAGAGTCGAAAACTCTTTGGCTAGTTAAATACTAGTTAAGCAGCGTTCATTATCAGTTTATAGCATTTATCTTAATCAATCCCTGACACACGTGATCACTAGCGAGATCGAGTGCACTGTCATTCGTCATATGATTTGTATCTGTGTTACAAAATCTGAGGGTAGGATGCAGGACAACAATTTCGTTTTCTCGCCTCTATTTGACATTTATGTGACACGACTAAGTCATCATGAAAGTAGCTCACTCATTAACGAACCAGCAAGAATTGTATGCATTTTAAGGAGATAATTGTAATAATGATATGCGTTATAAGTAATATTGACACTCTTTCCGGGCACTTGACTCATACAGCTTAGACCATGTTAACGTTGCTTTATATTAATAAATTTGCTACTGATGTTAGAGGCGGAGGATATAATTGATACGTTTTATTTGGTCTTAGCGGCACTTTTATAACATTTTTGGCTATAGGTTAGTGACCAAGTGGTAATGTTGCGTTCCATTTCGGTAAAGAAAAAGAACAACAAATACAGAAAAACGTACCAAAATTTAGTTTGAATGGACTGAAACACCATTTTGTACAAGGCAGTGTTGATTTTGTAAAATCTGCAAAGTTCCCATACTTAATAAATAAATTATGAAGAATGGCAATGTTATCCGTCATCTATCGATCAAACTGGAAATAGTAATAGGTTATTTGCAGCCATGCAATACCGTCACCCTTATTGCGACGTGACAATGAATGAGGCATAACTATGATTTATTCTTGAGAATTTACGATTATTTAAGTCTTGTCGATTCGTTATCATGGTGAAGTCAACATTTTAATTTCTTGGATTGAACATTATGTCTAGTTTTTCTTTCAATCAATTTGTTTGATTAAATAACTGATGAATATATATATATATATATATATATATATATATATATATATATATATATATATATATATATATATATATATATATATATATATATATATATATATATATTCAGTATTGGAGAGTATTGGATGTTTTGGCAAACCGATAACAATGCTTGTAGTCCACTGTCAAAAAAACTTTGTGTCACTGATGCTTATCTGAAAAGAATCAGTACCCTGAACTCACCAGTTATGTTCGCGATACATGATTGTCACAATGTAACTACATTAAAATTGTTTTTAAAACTTTGTTTCAAAATTAAAGGTTTCAAATATGTTTTTCTAAACTATTTCCATAATAGTTTTCTAATTAGTATTTGTAATAATAATTCAGTTTATGGCAGTGTTCATAACTAATTAATATCTTGTTCAATTGACAATACATCAAAGTATGTATAGGTTACAACATTTGTATGGGAAAATATGAAGAGTTTTTGGGATGGATATAATGAACGACCTTATTTTCCCATGCAAACGCATTAACCTTCTCATTATACTTCTTGTTCTACCTACGACTTAATTATATAAATAAACATACACTACATGAAATAAAGTATCTGAATGTATGCCGTGTTGACATATGCACGTGTTTCTGTTCTATCATTGAAGGTTTAAAACCATAATGTTGGGAAATATGAAGAATTTATATTGCACGTCTCAAACACGCGCTATGGAATATAATATTTATTTAGTATTTCGTTCAGCAAGTAGGATGTAATTGCATTAAAAGTATAGTCTAAATTAATGTTCACTTTGAAGCGTGTAATTAAGCTTGAGACACCATGATATGGCTCATCCAATTCGGATTTCCAGAAGAAGAAAAATGCATTTTGAGGAAATTCAAGGTGTAAAACTTTAATTTATGTGTTGCCAGTAATTATTACTAGCTAAAGAAGACAGTTTTGGCTTCGTCTCGTGCATCATGTGTTAAGGGAACATACCGTGTATGACCTGCCTGGCGTCTATCGCTAGCCTAAATCCGAAACAGTGTATCAAAGATGTTAACGAGGAATGTTGCAAAGCACCTGGTATGTGTCATTCCACGAATCATCTGCTTTAGTTCATTCAGAAACAAATGTAATCAAATAAAACGTAAAACCTCTAATATGTAAGTGTACATTTTATACAAAAAAGTAGTTCCTAATACAATATTGTGTACACGTGTCGTGCACGTGTGTGCAATATGAAGTGCACATGAGTGCAATATCGGACAATAATGCATGAATAAGACATTGTAAAGATAACGGAGACAAAAGAACAAATAAATCGCATGATATGATGGATTATAACTGATTCATCTGTATATCACTATTCCTAGTTGATGCTACTTTCAGTATTATGTTATATATAACTTAGTGATAGCGAAATCTATATGCTAGAGTTCAAGCAGAAATAAATATTTCCATAGAATACAAAGTGACCCTTCAAGAGGTACATCTGTATTGTGAGTTATATTCCAAACATAATCCTAAATCTCTTATCACAATCCAGAACATCACAATGTTCCGCAATAATTGCAAAACGTATTGAATATAGGGATGTATCAAAAGACTTGCAGTGTGAAATTAATAGAATCCGAATGTATGTAAATGGGTTGCAAATAATTCCAAAATAGTATGAAGTCCAAAACGAGTCGAGCACTATTTAATTTCCAGTCAATAATATAAATAAATAATTACTTTCAGATTATACCTGGACACAAGTCAAAGTGATTTCACAGTCTGGTTATAAGATCTGATTCACAAATATTTTCTATAGTCCATCAAAATAAGCCTGTCACCTTATAAATGCAAGTGCCAATGGATTGAATTACATTGATCACGACCGATTCAAAATGTGATCAGAAGCGTGAACATGCAGATGGCAATGTCTATGTTACCTAAACTAAATATTTTATGCAGGTACGAGAAGGTATTAAAAATCATAGAGAACAAAATATGATGTTTATTTTGTCCAGTAAAGAATCGTTTTTCTATACATAACCATTTATGTAGTGTCAGTCGGAAACGAAGAATATGACAGATGATGTTTACATATATATATATATATATATATATATATATATATATATATATATATATATATATATATATATATATATATATATATACCTGATAATAGAAGTAAACATACGCACACATCAGCAAATGTAAATGTCTTTCCCATGATTACTGTTTTGGGAAATGTTTAAATATTTGCGTTGTTGAAGTAAATAAATGCAACAATTCAATATATTATATACTTTTAGAGAGATAGAGAGGGAAATAAAATGAGAAGGTGATAGAGGAACGGCATGATACTAGAAGTTTCAATAATAACAATGGACACTTGTAGTAAGTGGTAAATGAGTAAACAGTTTCGTTGGTGAATGAGGCACATGTTTCTTTAGTGTGACTAGTATATCATCTGACAATGAAAAACACTAATCAGTTACTCTCTTTATCTTGTTTTTGGAGTGTGATTTATATATACAAAAAATCACATACAAAGCAAATATAGACATTTTACAAAACAATGAATTTCTTCCAAGTCCGGATATACTACAAAAAACTGAAATAATTTAAACAGTAGATGACATTGTAAATTAAATAAGAAAGTGAAACTGGAACATCAAACAATGGAGAAAGAAGTACAATACATTTTCACTACAAACATAATCAGCAAAATATAGAGAAAAAAAATACAAATTGAATTTAATAAAATTAGACCGTAGCACATTAAATTAATTTTTAACAAAAGTGCAAGCCTGTTTATTACAGATCAAAAAGGATATTTACCATAATACATACTGGTGAACTAACCTAAATTCACTAAAAAGAAAATTACAAATGGACAAGGCAATAAGAACAAAGAAACAACAGACAGATATATGCCACATAAACTATGGTGAAACTTAAGATGCTGGTGTACTTTTATGGTACATTAGTGACAGGAATGATTTTTACATTATATAATGTGCATATGCTGGAATGCTTAAAGATCTGTAACATTAAATTAAAAGTAATGCTAAAAACATGGCAGTATGTTAGATTTGTCTAGAAGGTAATTCAATCACAAGATCGATTTATCAATAAGCAAATATTTGGAATAACCCACACTATTAATATAGTTAGAATGGTATTAACTTATCTAAAATGTGTGTTTATACCTTGAACACTTAACAATAAATAGTTCCTTTCAGTCTAACAAATAATGAACCATTTTGCTTCGACGAAGAAAGCATAATTCATAAACTATGTCAGCCATGACTCTGTCTAGCATTACCGCTTTAAATTTTGACGATACTTGTCTGTTTTTATTTTATACAATTAGCCACAGTAATTCAACATGAAATATGTGACGCACTTCTTAACTGATGTGCAGGATACTGTTTGTTTCAGCGAATCATGCTGGAATACTTCTTTACAACCATGCAAATCATGATGTGATTATCAGGCTCCAGTACGGCGTTATCATTGACTTCGAAAGATGTCAACTTAATTGTTATTGTAGCATAAATACTATGAATGTACTTAGCAATATTTGGATATTTAACACTTCTCGCGAAATTACTACACATATATGTTTTTAGAAAGAAAGTTTCCATTTATAGATGTCGCACATTTATATCAACTTCAGTTTAAACTGATTCTGCTTAGACCTTAAAGTACGAATGAACAATTTCTAGATAAAGAAACATTATAGTGTCCTTTAAAGGAAACCAGGCCACAATTAACATTTCTTTAATTCACTTTTACCTATAGGTACGTTCCTTCTGGAATTTTTGACATGTTCACAAGATACAAATCTTATAATTAGAAGGTATGCTACTAAAAGTACGAGAAACAATGAAGTAAGCAAAAGGACAGAGACTTAAAAGTAAATTTCCAATGTTTTGGTTGAATGTAAAATCTATTTTGGACAAGGTCTAGTCGAAAATACGATTGCTTATAACATATAATTGAATACAAATAAACAATCTAACAAACCGTGCCCATAAATCTGGATAACTTGAACATACAATTGAGGCGAGAAAATTACAATACATTTTTACTACAAATGAAATTTGAAAAATATGCAAAATGGTTTGCAAATTTGAATTAAGAAAATAAGATTGCACCACATGATACTTATTTTTAACAAAACCCAATCCTATTCATTGCAAATGAAGAACAATATTTACTATAATAAATAATGGTGAACTAACCTAAACTTATTTAAAAAGAGAAAAAAATGGACAAGAAAATAAGAAAATAGAAATAACAAACATATGTACAAATAAATTAACACACCCGTGTACTTTGATGGCAAATTGGAGACAGGGATGATTATAAAGTGACATAATGTGCATGTGCTCGTATGCTTAAAAGTAATGCTAAAGACATTCCACTGGTCAGATTTGTTTAGAAGGTAATTCTGTCACGAGATGCCTTGATCATTAGCATGTATTTTTGGAAAAAAGCGACAATGACTGTGATCAAGAAGGTATTGACATTTCTAAAATGTTATCCCTCGATACTTGACTATCAATAGTTCCTATCAAAATATAACCAAAGGAACTATTTTAAAAATTTCTAGATAAACAAGATTATAGAGTCATCTACTGGAACTCCAACCACAATTAGCATTTCCTTAAATCACTATTACGAAATGGTACGTCTCCATCTGGAACTTTACACATCAAAAATTATAAATTTTAATTATAATTAGAAAGATAAGCTATTAACTGTCAAAGAATTAGGCGAAAATTGAATTTATTTCTTCTTGAATTACAAACTAATTTCACCATTGTTTTTTTGTTTCGTCGTTCATGCGTTACCTGGGGTGAATAAGTGGGGTTTTTTTTCAAGGTAAGCGACGTTTAACGATTTGCTTGTGCCTGACAACGAATCACTAGAGGTCAGGAACATTATAATGACGGGGTGCACGAGAATTTTGCCGTGAATTCTGCTCACCTATTTGAGGATATATAAGGCAGAATTATTCTGATAATATTACGAGTCCAGAAGTATCTTATCACAGGAGAGATAGCTCGTCATTCTTTCTCCAGCCAAAGGGGTGAGTGTTAAATTTATATATCGTTTTATTGTGAATTTTATTCAGTTTATCAATTCATGTAATGATGCCTTTATTACAATGCAGATTTAAAACGTGGAATATTTGGAATTACTAGTCACTATTAGACTTTAAATGCAGTAGCGTAATCTAAGTTTTAGATTGTTTTAGAAACAACTATTATTAGTCTAGTTTCTTTATTGTAGATGATTTGTAGCGGAACGTCTCTGAATTGTAGCTGAATATGATTGATTGTGCCATGATTATGCTGTTTAATTGTGCGATCAAATTGAGGTATCTGACTGTCTGTCTGTCGGACTGTCAGTAAATGTAAATGGGAAAATCATTGTGTTATCTTAAGAAACAATTTACATTCACGTTGTTTTGCATTTTACCTAGAAGTAAAGAAAGAGTTATTTATATGCTAATCTAAAACACATTAATATAATAAAGGACTGTTTTAACAATTAACAGTACCGAGAATCCATACTATTTGAAGAAAATAAAGCGTTTATAAAAAAAATGATTTATATGCTAATCTTAAACACATTAATATAATAAAGGACTGTTTTAACAATTAACAGTACCGAGAATCCATACTATTTGAAGAAAATAAAGCGAATTATTAAAACAAAACACAAAGACACACTAATAGCGCTAATACATGTAAATCTTTAAGCTTGTATAGAGGTTGGTTGTATAATATCATATAATCCATGAGTTATTAAGGTAATCGTCAGGAATGGTTAGAGTTATAGTATGTCCTTGAATATAGTCTGCACATTGCAGTATTTCATTGTCATAATACGTATCTTTAGCACTATATCTTTAGCTGAATATATGAACTGGGACTATATATTAATGGTATGCAGTTAAATACTATAATGGATAACTCAGGATATCTTGAATTGTAACTGAGTACCTATGAAATGTCTAATTGTCTATTTGTTTTAATAGTTACCATTGTGCCAAACATGAGTTCTGACCAATACCTTTCACTAGTCCACTGCAATATTTTAGTTTGAATATCAATGTAGATGTTATGTCATTTGGTCATATGCAATAATATCAGCACTGGGAAAACATTTTACAAATAGGTTGCTATATCAGTCCTAAATTTGTTAAGTCCCTTTTCATAGGTTAGATTATACGACTACTTTGCAGGTATATTCAATCACAGCTTAAATATATATGAGACCATCTTCACTATCAAAACGACGAAAGAACCTATGCTAAGGAATGTGGGTGCTATACCAATATGTATATGACGGATTCATTATAAGAATCTTGTTGATATTCATTCAAGCAGCGAACCGATTAATTATAAATGAAAATTCTATACATGAGACAGTTTTATAACGATGTTATACATATTGTTTTATCACAGTATGATTTTCAGTTAGGCTGCATGATAAGTTAATACTTCTAAGACACGATTATCGACATGAGAATCGGATGATGTGGAGAAGGGAAAGCTAACCAAGCAAGGCATCTTAACTGGTCTTTCGATATACTGCACTTAACGAATGAAATTATCAATATGATTATCTTTGAAACGCATAATAACGAATGGGATTATCAGATATTATTTCAATCATATAATGGGTCTATTGGATAGGATACTTCAAGAATGTCTTCTGCTCTTAAAGAACTGTACTTTTTTAGTCCTTGATTCTCATATGGATGAAGCTTCTCATATGCTTTGCTGCAGGTTCCGCTAAAAGAAAATTAAAGCCAATTAACTTATATATTTTATGTTTGCTTGTCTGTGTGTCTAACTCCACCAGTGAGATCCTTAGGGATTTATGATCTGCCTGTCCCAAGTCAGGGTAAAGGAGGAGGGTTGGGCGTGGGGTTAGCACCCCCACCCCGTAAAAAGAACGACGCTACAGAAACGTCAACAACAGAAGAAACAGAAGAAGAGATGGGGCTGGATAGGGCATACCCTACGAAAACCACCAACCAGTATCACCAGGCAGGCTCTGAGGTGGAACCCACAAGGCAAGCGGAAGAGAGGCCGTCCAAGAAACACCTGGCGACGCAACCTCCAGGCGGACACCACCAAGATGGGCTACACCTGGAACCAGCTAGAGAAAATGGCCCGGGACAGAGGACTCTGGAGATCTGTAGTTGGCGGCCCATACCCTGATAGGAGTGACGGGCAGTGAATGTGAATGAAAATGTCTGTGTGTCTGTCTATATATTTGTAGATTGCAACTAGGAAATCATTTTCATTCTTTGAAGGTGTGACCTTCGAATTGAGTGGAACTATTGTTCGATTTTTGTAAAGATTAAAGAAAATTAGACCACGATGAAACCACCAATACAATTAATATATATTTCGTAGCAATATGTACATATGAAGACATATTAAACCTTGAGATAATACAGTAATATAGTTTATAACGATACTAGCTTTTAATTATCGTTATATTCAATTTGACATTATTCTACTACACTGTGAAACTTAGAGATTGAAACTACCAATACCTTTTCTAAGTTGTATCACGTAATCAAAATCGACTAAACCGATGCATATCAATCTTTTTAAAGCCATGACACAATTAGATCAGGGATAATACACTGAAAATAAGTTTGACCTCCTATGGCAACGTAATTATTTTTAAAACGATTAATTTGATTACAGCACATATACAAATACAGCAGTTATTGAAAGGATCTGTTAACCACGTACTCTGATGGGAAACAGAAAATGATATATTTTGCACAGGTATAAACTAATGTGATGCAATTATTATTAGCAGAGGTGACGACATAAAATATAACTTTTATCGAAAGTTCTTTATTTCAGTAAATTAGATATGTTAGTATACTTATTTTACACAGATGGTGGCTAGTTATGTAAGCAATAAAATACAACAATATACAGGCATATGGAAAGAGCTGCATCTTGGTTCATATAAAAATTTAAATGTTGGCCAAAATTGATTTTCATTAAATAATAATAATAATATATAAAGACTATAACCAAACCGCAAAAAATTAACATCGGTTGATGATACACAGTGATTATAGCGTCGGCCTCAGAGGTCGCAGGTTTGTCCAGCAGCAATTTATACCAGCGTCATTTAGAATGGTACATACATAAACCTAGCTCAGCCTTAAGATGCTAGTGTTAGGACATGATTCAAAGATCATGAGACACATGTTTGCACCATGAAACCTAACGGCTAAATATCACTTTAAAATGTTACACTTAGGGCATCGTAGAGACATGACTGGACTATTTTTAAAGCTATATTACAAATTCAAATTACACACAACCTTAATGATAAAAATAGTTTCTTATTTATTAATCTTCTGTTCTCTATGTAAGTTATGTTGATTTATCAAATTCAAGTAGTTTGTGGGTTTTTTGGCGTTTTTAACCCATTTTATCGTGAAAGATCGTTAGAATTTGTAGAAGGGTATCATTACTTAACAAATCATTTCATGCATGCATCCACCCATCTACCCTTTATGAGTTTTATATATGCATCAGCGTATTTTAGTGACATTAGTGTGTTATACATTTTATGTAAGTTCACAGTCTTTGTTTTTATCAATTTACATTTGAAGAAGACTATCTTAAATGTTTAATCGCTGTTTCTGCATTTGCACTATATATGACAGCATTTTCCCAAACCCACCAGCTCATCATTCAGTCATTAGTGTGTATCAGTTCATTTATGCGTTCACACTAAGTCACCTACACACACACACACACACACACACACACACACACACACACATATATATATATATATATATATATATATATATATATATATATATATATATATATGCTTATTTGCACTGTATCGATAGTTACCCTTGATTGTTGTCTTCTGTGTGTGCCGTTTCGATACCTGTAGATAATAATAATAATAATAATAATAATAATAATAATAATAATAATAATAATTCATTTTAATTCCTGCAATTTGTCATGCATGGAAAAATTCTTATTTAATGGTTTCCCAGTATGATACAGCTGTAATCTATCAATCACAGTGTTTATTTAGACAAAAATGTGCACTAAACACAACTGTTGAAAGTTTCGAGCTGTTCCTTAGACGGCCATTTTGCATTCTAGCTGCAATGGTATGAATGTAACTTCAGCAGAATTGTATGAGCTTAACACAACACACGTTTGTGCTATATGGAGAAGAAACTAATTCCGAGTAAGTGGATAGGTTACGTAATGTTTTGGAAGGTACCAGCGTCATTTTAGATGCAATACTAAACACCCAGTTTTTTTACATGAACATGCACAATTCGTGACGTGAATGGGACGTTTTGTTTTACTTCAATTGAGAGATTTATCATATAAATGTAGTGTAGGGTTGTAAGAGACGAAATTGGTGTTGTACTGGACACACAATAATTAGTGACGTGAAAGGACAACAATAGACTAAACAAATACTATTTTACAAAGGCTTATGTCTGAATATACCATCAACTAGTAAATGATTTCCTCCATAAACTACTCAAAACACTTTATAATGTATACTTATATTAATCGTTGTTTTTCATATTCATTCGTATGCTTTACCATACCATGCAAAATTAGCCACGAAATATAAAATCATTATGTACATGATATCTTTTCTAAAGAATTCTTACGTTTAACCCAGCACACTTTTGAGCCATTAGGAGTGATAACTAAGTCCATGTCAGTGGAATTATATGTCCTGTATCGTTTCAGATGGCATTATTTTCAGGTTAGATGCATTAATAAACACTGATTTATTGACAAGAACATGAATTATTCTTGAAATCAATTTAAAGTTTAGTTTCAGTGGATTCGAAACTAACTATGTTAATGTAGTATAGTTTTCAAAGAGAAATGTACCTTCAAATGGGGAATGATTTGCGCTTAATAGTTCTCAAAAGCCCTTATAAATTGTGCGTTTACACATTTTCGTCCATATTCGTCTGGGTTAATGTGTCATGTATAAAAATAACAAAAATATAACAATCATCATGTACATTATATCGTCCGTTTTCAGAAATTTTGGAATATATTTACATATACTTAAATCCGCAGTGCATAGAGTAGCTTTGGTTTCAGACCTGGAATACATTATTTATTATCCCTATTGATTCTAGCATGTAGGATTCAAATTATTCTCGTAGGATCGAGACAGAGAGACAGAGAGAGACATATATATAGATTAGAGAACAATCATATATTGAGACATAGAGATTTACCAATAGGTTCTAAATATATGCTTATTTCAGTTTCATTGATGCGAGGTTCTTCATATTCACCTTCATCTACAGCAGCACTGTCGGTGGAAATTTTGGAAATTGGTCCCATTTTTAAGTCTGGGTCGGAGGTAATATCGATCAAAGAATGTTGACAGCAATCTACATGGGTTATCAGTTTTATAATGTATTAAGTATTAGTCATACCTTCGAATTAACAAATATTATTTCACGAAAAATGGTAATATTAATTATGCTGAAACGTAAGCTTGGAATCCAAACGTAGTAAGAATTAATGGGATAAAATATGACTTACTAAATGACTACACAAATTCAGATTACGGTTTGCAGGCACGATATAGAAGAAAAGGCAAAGTGATAGAAAAATCTACTTAAATCGTCGTACAAAGTCTGATGTTTCACTATTCGAACGCGTTTGAATGGTGTATATAGGCTTCAACTGACGGGTCTTACAATCTTACAGGATTTCTTAACAATTTATAGACTGATAAATCACAAAGGCAAATCAATAAAATATTTGAACTGGTAAATCTTTCGTATCACAAAATGACTTGAAGTGACGATTTTGCTCTCGCCTATCCGAAGTCGTTTTTTCCTTTTTTGCCAACCAGTCAAATGAAAATAAGATTGCACCAATTGAGTATTGTTGCTTACATAGGCATGTAATGGAGTGCATCAGTTATTTAACCATAAACATATTCTATTAGACAACTGTACAGTGGGCACTTCCGTAGTTGTCTATTCTACCTTCTACCGCTTCAGTGTAGGATATGGCTAAACTAACGCTGAATGCAAACAGGTGTTATATTCAATCATCTAGAGCGAAACATCAAGGTATTTTTGGCTATTTAATTTCAAGATTATTGGGGCATTGTTTATTTAGAAATGGCATCTACATGTTCCATTTATTGTAAACATATAGAAAATATTGAAAATACGCTAAACTCACCTAAGGACTGAGGCAGACATTTAACCCTACTATCTCGAATGTCATCCTGTTTGCATACGGTGTGTTACCTTGTTCGAATCAATCGAATTAAATCAATGTCTGGTAAAATATTTACTGATACAATCACTTACCTAGTCCCATACAGGTGAATTGGAAAGAACCTCTTCTCCATAGTATTAACAAAGTACTGGCAATAGTAAGTGGAACAGTCACGGCCACTCCAACGGCAGCGAACAATAACCTGACCCATGCTTCTGTCAGTGAACATAAACAATAATTTATCAATTATAACACCCTTTCCATCTTTTCATCCACAGACACCGAATATAGTTTATTTAAAAATCATAGCATCACAACGTTAAATATCACGACTCCCTGTCTTGATATTTTTCCAGAATCAGAACTTGATCCACTTCGATTAAATAAGGCATGTTATAGAGCTGAGTGTGTGAAACAGAATTAGTTTTGTACATTGCACAAATGTGCTACATAAGGAATATTACGCTTTCGATTTTTCGAGAAGAGTACAATATCTAAAATTGTTGATGACTATAAAAGCTATCTTCACTATAATGTATCGCGTAGAGAAGTTATCTTGAAGCAATAAAAGTTATAGTTGTGGACACAATATAAATTATAGCGAAATTTGCTCATTATTTTCCATATCTTAACCGTGTCAATTATGTGTTATTTTTGCTCGTAAATATACCCTGCCTAGCCGATATTCCATGTGTATTTTCTTTCATTAACGTTGATTAGCGAATTTCGCTTTTTGTAATTCATTTATGTTTATATCATATGACACATTTGTTTACAATTGAAAATAATCATATTTGTTCTCACATATTATTTAAACAGATGTATCATTGAAATTACCAAGTATCTGATTAGTAAAGATCATATAGTAGTGTTATTATATTATAAGGTATATCTATATTATTCCTCGATAAATAATAAAAACACATGCTGTCTTCGAGTTCGAATATACAATGCTACATTTAAAATAACGAAAATAGTAAAACAGTGGCTCGACGTAATGAACATTGTATATATTCAAGTCTTCGAAATTGACCGCAAAAGTAATTGAATTCCCTTAATTTGTACTTGTAATTTCGCTACATACCATTTTCCGCATCAGAACTTGCTAAATTAGAAACAAATGATGAGTTGAAATATCCATGTGGACGTTCCGTGCTTGATAGTTCGTTGCTTTCTAAATTAAAATAAATTCAATAGTTTAATGTATTAGGCTTCATACATCATCATCTTATATCTGATGCATTGCATTTGGTTGTTAAGATACGTTTAAGTATTGTTTTGTTCATTGTTCGTTAGCTTATCGTTCATCAACTAAATTTGTTCTACTTGTACTTGTATTATATGACATTAGATGCCAAGATGCAGAAAACATGTTTTGTTACGAATATATTGGCAGCGAACACAGTAGGAAACCTTTGAAAGTATGTATATTTTTTGCCCGTGCATAGACCCTGCCTAGCTCATATTCCATCTGTAAGATACAACGGGAATCAATTCATAGTCAACAAAAGGACATAATACTTCTGAAAAAAATGCAAGTAGCATATCTTTCCATCATGCATGACATTGATGTTTAAAATAAGGTGAGTCAAACACAATGCATATAATAATAATAAAACGACACTTAAGCCGTATAATGTAGGAGGTTTCAGACGGAAAGGTAGCGAATGCTTAACCACTGATATGTGATCACACAGATATTGATGGCAATATAAAATATATCAGTTATCGTAAACAAAATGGTGTGGTTTTGTCTTAGATTTGTAAGACGCACCTCTTCACAAAGTTATAGAAATTGAAAAGATATATTAGCAATCTTACTATATATACTTCACCAAATTAACATCTAATCATGACAACGTGACTTCATGTGAATCTCGCAATTGTATCAGTGCAACGTACGATTAATTGGGGAATCACAGTAGATTGTCTTAGAACGGATACAACATTTAGGGCGAGAGTGAAGTACAGAGATGATATGAAGTCCTTAAATGCACAAATTAACTATATTTGAACATGGTTGCAGGAATACATTAAATATATAAAATGATACCATGTTTAGAAATTATCCGTATATTATCATGCTAATATATTCATGCATTCATTCATTTGTCTTTGTTACTAATTAAGACATTCTAACAAAAAAGCACTTTATAAATAATACATAAAACTTTATTCTACCACTAATCTATGCATCATCATTCAGGCAATTAAAGACCTTGACCGATGCTTAATTTGTCGTATCGGACATAAATTCAAAACTGTGCATAATTTAAAACAAATCTGTATTTCAGGTTAGGACTATTTAATAAAATCCACTGGAGGAATGACTGGTACTTTCAATGGGTATGGGCAACATTTTTGTGTTTTATAGTATAAGGTACTAGAGTTCAGAGATGGACAGATTACCAAAAATTAATATAATCAGAACCTACCGACGATCAAAAACTAATATCTGCATCTAGTAGGAATGGATAGAGATTACAAATTAAAGATGATATCATGGACAAAATACTGGGTGTGGGGTATCTTGTCAAATGCTGCAAAGGTAGAACAAATGAGATAAAAATATAAATTATGATGATGTAAAAAACAGAAACATCTTCATCATCTTTTTTATTATTGTTGTTAAAACGATTCCCAAATGCAGTAATTATAACACTTTAACATAATTGGTATTCTTCCCTCAGTAATCCAAGCATATTGTTTATAAACTAAATAGTTATCTTTGAAAGTTATTCTGCTGAATATAACATAAACTAACCGTATCTCTCCACGTTTACATAGTCCACTTATATATTTGGCTACTGTAAATGAGTAAAAGGTCTTTTTCATTATGTAACCAATCCGTATGACTCCAACTATCAAAATAAGCGTATAGATATATTTTTCAGTCTTTGGATTCAGATTTGTATATTTCAATCTTGTCCTTTAAATCTCTAACATGCTTTGATGACCTCAATATATCTAAAATGGTCTTGATTAACGGCAAGTACGATTACAGAACACGATCAAACATTTGTCAACCATACATGAATGCAACTGACAAGTGAAAATGTTGCATTCAAATCGTCATTTCAATACATATTTCCAATCTCATGTATTATTCGAAACGAAAGGAACATGTATAATTTCAAACAAAAGATATCAACGCATTTGTAAACTTATTTTTCGAACAGACTAACCTATTATAAATGTGATTTTGTTGAAAATGTATTGTATAATCTTATGCTTTTCCTGAACATAAAAAAAATTCAGGAAACAAAATATTACGGAACTGATATATCGATATATATTGACTGAGAATAGTATACCACACGAAAGCAAATTTAGCAATAGCATACTGCACGTTTAACTCACTTATAATCCTACCTCTTTTGTGTGCCATTTAGAACACCAAAATCCATGTTTCAGCCGAGTAAGATATATGTAATAAAAACTTGTTTCTCTGCTAACACCATCAGATGTTTTCGATTAATATTTGTACCACAAGATGTCTTGCGAAAATAAAGAGCTAGTAATTTCAATACTAGGTAATTAGCAAAGGTATTGATCAATGATTTAATTCGAAATAATATTTACCTGCAACCTCCACAAATACGGAATCTATGAGGAAATCCATATCGTCACAGGCAACATAAATGCCCACGTCTAAATATGATACCCTTCGAAGTGTGAACATAAAATTGCTGTTTCTAAGTGCACAGCTGTCTATCCGCTCGATATACAGATTTCCAACCTCTGTACAGTTTGCCAGTGTCACATCATATTTAACAACATTAGTCCAATTTTGATTGACGTTAAGTTTGTTACATTACACAAGAAAGGAAGGGTAATCGATAAACCATCTTCCACAAGTAGTCGGTGACCTACAAAAATAAATATAATTATGTAATAACAAGAAAATTCTGAACTTGAATGTTAGCTGGAACAGTATAGACCATTAAAAATCATTAACTAAGTTCCTTTCAATAAACTAATATTTGCTCTGAATTGTGCTTAAAAACATCTATGTATACATTAATATTTGATTAATCTTAACGTTCTCTTGCAGTACCGATTGACGGAATTACTTTCATGATACTCTTGTGTTGGTCTGTTTTAAGCATATATTATTATCATTTTATTTTTCAGTATTTAATTCGATATAAATCAACTAAACCATACTGGACTGTTCCGATTTCGATATAAATCAACTAAACCATACTGGACTGTTCCGATTTCGATATAAATCAACTAAACCATACTGGATTGTTCCGATTTCGATATAAATCAACTAAACCATACTGGACTGTTCCGATTTCGATATAAATCAACTAAACCATACTGGACTGTTCCGATTTCGATATAAATCAACTAAACCATACTGGACTGTTCCGATTTCGATATAAATCAACTAAACCATACTGGACTGTTCCGATTTCGATATAAATCAACTAAACCATACTGGACTGTTTCGATTTCGATATAAATCAACTAAACCATACTGGACTGTTCCGATTTCGATATAAATCAACTAAACCATACTGGACTGTTCCGATTTCGATATAAATCAACTAAACCATACTGGACTGTTCCGAAACATCCTCGAAATAAATATTATTTCGAGAATATATCAACGTTAAGAAATAATACCTAAATTCAGTACACAATATATCAAGTGAAATAAAAACAACATATAGTTTCAGACTTAACCAAATCGATATCTAATAAATCAGAGAGTGAGAATAAATATTCATATCTTTGGCTAGGACAGCTAATGAGCATTTTATGTATTGATACAGTCGGTACTAAGAATATTCAAATTTCTGAATATTAAAAATATTGGAGATTAAGTCCTATTATTAATAGTGTACGTACGCTGTCAGTTGATGAAACAAATGAGTTGTCGCCTTGACAATATTACCGAAGTGTGTACTATGTAACTTATCACTTTTCATATCTTTACAGAGTACAACCTTGTCGACCAACACATCGCATGGCTTTAAAAACAAAGCCATCATCTTTAGTTATGACACAGTTCCTTGATTCAGTCGTCCAATCGGCATACCGGTGTCATACTTTGCTAAGATGGTATTCGTGTTATATTCCGTCAAACTTCCTCTCAGTAGGCTATCTGACTCTCAGATGCCCTTGACATTTAGTGATGTGGTGTAGACAAAAATCTGTGTTGTATGTTCCCTAACAATACTTCATTACAATATATTTAATGTTTGCGTAGTATAGTTTTAATTCCGAATTAGTATTATAAGTTACGAATCAGTTGAAGAGAAAGAATTTGAACTAGTTATTTTTCTGTCATAAAACCGGAAAAATATTGGAGTATACGAGAACAAAACTAGAGGGAATATGGACTCAAACAGGAGCATATAAAAGTAAAAAAAAAATTGTATTACATTCACCAACCAGCAAAGGCAATTGATATCAAACAGTTATGACACACAAGTCAGACAAAGATAAACAAACTTACGTGCAACATGAATGCTTGTTTTTTCCTTTAACCAAAGAATCTTGATAGGCCATGTAATGTCCACTGTCCATAAAGTTGACATTAAAGAGGATAAAACTGAGACTATCATTGTTTATTTCAATCCCGTGTATTCGACTAGCATAATTTTGCATCATAGATATGTTGTCAGTCTGATTCTTCCTTTGGTCATAGATCAACACATGTTGGACAAGATGCTTACTGGTGTAATCAGAAAATGTTATTTCAAACACATCCTTTTCCATAGTTTCAAAAAAATCAATATGCACAATTGCATCTTCTCCTGGAAGGAACACTTTCCGTTTCCGATCTTCAAAAAAGAAAAGTTTGTAATGTCTTTCAAATTTGATAACCGTTGTTTAAATCTTTCATTGAGAATTTAAAAAGAGATATGCCTAAAGTGTGTGTGTGTGTGTGTGTGTGTGTGTGTGTGTGTGTGTGTGTGTGGGTGTGTGTGTGTGTATGTGTGTGTATTTGTATGTTCGTGTGTTTAGACAAAACAATGCCTGTGGTAACTAAATCACAAGGTCAACCATTGAATCATATTCAACAACGATAAATAAGATTTTTCATAATCAGGTTCGAACATAATTTAATTTTTTATACCGTTTGCTCTGTTTTTCTTTCTGTATTGTCGTCCACCTTTCACATTGCGTATCATGATTGAAATTTCATGCCATTATTGTTCGATACTTTTATATTTCAAACGAGGTTTGAACCAAGTTAACTGCTTAACGTTTATGTTTGTATTCGTGCTGGTAAATAGCGTTAATTCAATAACTTACCTCTTGAATTAGTTATTCCAACTAATATGAAGATCACGCAAATAGTTGTTGCAATAGTTATCATTTTACACTCAGTTGAGAATTTAAATGTTTCAAGAGTGAATGTCCATCTAGAAATATATACATTGTACAAGGCAGAGGTTAAATTTAGCTAGCTGAATAAAGTATCAATAACATTTGCATCGAATAAAACATCACATAATTAGCAATGTACATACACTAGCCCAGTAAGACAAATGGATAAGAAACAACTCGCATAAAATCCACACAATTTGAAAACAGCACACATTGGAACACTAGCATATACACCCCAAAGCAGATATAATCAAGAAGTGTAAGGAGGAGAAAGGATGTGACGTCTTTCCGATCTCTATTGCATTAGCATTCACCACAGCATGTACTAACACCACAAATTCAGTTCATTAAATTTATACTTTTTCATTGTCGAAGTTATTAAAATTGTTGGAGAATAATGTATGTGTAATAAAATACTTTTGATAGAATAAATAGTGGATTTGAATCGAACGTTTCTTAAAATAGTCTTAATTTCTCCTGCGATTCGAGATTAATTGTTCCTATAAAACTGTCAGTGGCCATTAAAATTAACTTAGCAAGAACTAAGTGTGTGCATAAAAATGTGTTACTGCAAAAATACTTAAATGATACTTTGAATACAATATATTATTTGAATGGTATGAAACAAATGATACCAGCTTCATGTGATAGGCACAAACAAACCTACCACACTGTATTTGTCCGCTTCAAAGTGTTTGCAAAATCGTTCAATTCGACCTCCTCAGGGAGATAGAATCAGTTGAAGAGAAAGAATTTGAACTAGTTATTTTTCTGTCATCAAACCGGAAAAATATTGGAGTATACGATCTAGAGAGCGAGAGAGAATGAGATCTTTAGAGATCTAGACAGAGATGTAGAGAGTATGAGAGATCTCGAAAGAGATAGATCTCGAGAGAAAGATATCTTGAGAGTGAGAGATAGAGAGAGAGAGAAAGAAAGAAAAAAAGGAGAGAGAGAGAGAGAGAGACCTTGACCGAGTGATCGAAAGAGCGATCACGAGAACGAAAGAAATTTCGGGAAAGAGGGAGTAAAATATCACCTTGAAAGAAAAATCTAGAACTTGAGTTATCGAAAAACAAAGAACGAGAGAGAGATCAATAGAGATTGATTTCTAGAAAGAGCATGATCTTGTGAGAGAGATCTCGAGACAGAGAGAGATTTATCATGTGAGATAGAGACGGAAAGAGGGAGAGATAACGAAAAAGTAATCTCGTGAGAGAAATCTTACGCGAGAAGGAGAGATCTTGAGAGATATATATCTTGAGAGCATGCTATGGAAAGAGATAGAGATATCAATCTGGAAAGAGAGAGATCACAACAGAGACAGATCTCGCCATTGAGAGATCTCGAGAGATAGATATTTAGAGAAAGAGATTGAGAGGGAGAGAGAGATAAATGTCGAGAGATGAAAAGAGAAATGGAAATGGTGATATTGAGAGAGCTCACGATGTATATAGTAGGAGATAGAGATAAAGAGATGCAGAGATTTAAAGAGATCGATGGAGAGAGCGATTGAAAGAGTTTTTAAGAGAGATCTAGAGAGGGAATAAGAGCTCTTGAGTGAACGATATCTTAAGAGAGAGAGAGAGAGAGATCTTGATAGAGAGCGAGAAAGAGAAAAATCGAGAGCGAGACAGTAGGAAAGTTCTCGAGAGAGAGAAAAATCTCGACAGAGAGATACCTCGATATAAATAGACAGTGGATTATTGAAAGAGAGCGAGAAAACAGTCGAGAGGCAAATAGATCTCGAGAGCGAGAGTGAGAGATCTGGATAGTAAGAACGATTGAGAAATCTAAAGAGAGATCTAGAGAGAGAGAGAGAGATAAAGAGAGAGAGAGAAGAGAATGATAGATGGATCTTTAGAGAGAAATGTAGAAATTGTACTAGATTAAGAGAGATTTAGAGAGATATATAGAGAATGTCTAGAGAGAGATCTCGAAGGAGAGAGAGTAAAATCTCGAAAGAGATATCGAGACAGAGAGTAATCGAGAGACATCTCGATTGAGAGAGATCACGAGCGAGAGAGAGAGCACGAGAGAGAGAGAGAGAGAGAGAGAGAGAGAGAGAGAGAGAGAGAGAGAGAGAGAGAGAGAGAGAGAGAGAGAGAGAGAAAAGGGAGAGTGATCTTGAATGCGATAGAGATAAAGAGATAAATAAATCTCAAGAGATATATTGAAATCAAGAGAAGGAGAGAGATCGAGAGATAGATATCAAAAGAGATTTCGAGAAAGAGCTCGAAATAGAGAAGGATCGTGAAAGCGAAAGAGATCTTTCGAGAGCAAGAGCGATATGAAGAGATTAGAGAGATATCTCACGTGCGAGAGAAACAAGGAGATAGAGAAATCGAGAGCGAGAGATTGTAAGAGAGAGCGAGAGCGAGAGAGATCGCGAGACAAATTTTGAGAGACAGAGGAAGAAAGATAGAAAGTAATTGATCTCGAGAGAAAGATCTTGAGAGATCTCGAATGAGAGAGATGTATAGAGTGAGAGATCTCAAGTGGGAGAGAGAGGAAGACAGAGACCTAGGGTGATATATCGAAAGATTAGAGGTAGTGATCTAGAAATATACCTAGAGAGCGCGAGCAAGAGCGAGAATGTGCTCTAATTATGTCTAGAGGTGAGATATGGAGATTTCGAGAGTGAAAGATCTTGAGTGAGATAGATCTCGCGAGAGATCTCTAGTGAGAGAGAGACTTCGAGAAAGAGGGAGAGATAGATATCGTGAGAGAGTGATGTCTAGAGAGATAAAGTTCTCGAAAGAGAGATGGGTCACCAGAGAGAGAGAGAGAGAGAGAGAGAGAGAGAGAGAGAGAGAGAGGATCTAGAGAGGATCAAGCGAGATATCTCGAAAGTAAAAAGAGAGATCTTGAGAGAGAGACAGAGAGAGTTCTCGAGAGATAGAAATATATAGCGAGGAGCATTTCGAATGAGACGGAGAGAGAGACAGACAGAGACAGAGACAGAGAGACTCCAAGGGAAAGATCTCGACATAGAGAGATCTCGAGAGAGATATCTCGAGTGAGTGAGAGTAATAGAGAGAGATTGAGAGAGTGAGATCGAGATCTCGCGAGAGCAAAAGAGAGCTTGAGATAGAGAGAGAGTGAGCGTTCTCGAGAGAGAGATTTCCAAAGATATCTTCACAGAGAGAGAGAGAGAGAGAGAGAGAGAGAGAGAGAGAGAGAGAGAGAGAGAGAGAGAGCGATCTAATGACTGGCACGATTGACCCAATTCATTTCGCAACATTACTTGAAAACCTTCATCCCGGATAATATATTTCATTATCTCTGTTTAGAAACTCTTGGATCAAGAGTTTGTACCCATATAATCATTTGAATAATGTACCGTATGTTCCATGAACACGTCAAGATGACGGAAGTAACAAAACAAAATACCGGATCAATACGTCACTACTTTTGAATAGTGGAACCATAGTCAACTTTCGACCTTATTCAACGTCTGCATAACTATAGTTAGACCTTCTGGTCTGCTCACTAATATTTCTTTGCCAAGATTCATATTTAAACATGAGCATTTCTACACTAGAAACTGTATGAGTATTATTTATTTCATCCAACAGTTTCACGACGTTCTCAATAATGCTTCAGTTTTAGTTTCATGGAAGAATTAGAAATTAATGATTAAATCTGAATATATCTAAGCAATAAGCTATTGAATGAAAGAAACATGCCACCGACAAATTTATCTTACTTCAGATTTGATGAATTACAAATTTCATATGTAAACTACAGAATTCTTTGTGAAACTTCATTTTCAGCAAATTTCCATATAATCAGGGCTGACAAGGAGAGGGGGATGCAACCGGGAATATATCACTGGGGCTCTGGGTAATAAGGATACTCGGGGAAGAACAACATAAAGGGGCCCGGGGTCGAATAACACTTTTTTTAATAGAAGAAAACTTTTGTTTGTAAAAGAACTAGGAGAGGCCCGGGTGTTTCTTACCTTAGGGTCCGTGATCGCTCTCTATGGCCCTGCAAATAATTGGTGATCTTCGTGACAAATCTGCACTTTTGTCTCCATGTACAATTCAGTTACACTACAGCATTCATTTAAGGCTCAAACTGAATATTAAAAGCCCAAAATAAATAAATAAAATCGCTTCTGCACCAGGATCCCGAAAGGCATAGTTTAATAATAATAATAATAATAATAATAATAATAATAATGTTAATAATAATAATAATAATGTTAATAATAATACTAATAATAAATATAATAATAATAACATTAATAATAATAATAACAACGTTAATAATAATAAAAATAATATATATTATCTAAAAACTATTATCTCACATCAAACATTTCTAAATATATAATTATTGCAAATTTATAAGTTTTAATGGAACTATCAAATTGTAATACGTGTGAAAATAGCTCGTGGCCAAAGAAATGAATCGACGGTTTCAAAAAGTTTCTGAATATACAAAAAAAGAATTTAAAGTCCTTACAAAATTAAGGTCCTTATCCCTTTACCTCTCTATACTGCATTTTTAAACACAGAAAAATATAGATATCCCCTAACCGTATCATAATCTCAAAATTTATATAAAGGTGATCAAAGGAAACGAATAAATAGAATGGAGAGAAGAATAAACACATACACTCCTGAACAACTTAGTGACTTAGTCTTTATCAATACCAAATTATTCTGTATGAATCTTGTATGGAATTCAAGAGGAAGTCTAAACTTTTGACATTACCCACAACTAAGATTCTCACAAAAACTTGCGCCTGCGTACCAGTAGAAAATTTTATTTTCTGTCAGTATCAAGTCAGGGAGTTGTTTTTTTATTCGTCAGTTTTGATACAAAGAGTTACAAAGAAAACACTGTAGTTTAATAAACACATTGGCTTTGGGGGAAAAAAATGTCGAACAGTGAACCTTTTACGGAGGTCATCTTTTGTTTTGGCAAAGTTCATGTGCTAAGACTTCTGGTCACATTGAAATATTTTATTCAGACTAACTGTATTGTGCCTGCTTTTTCTTTTCTTTTGTTGATAAATGTATTAGTATAAAAGTCCGAATTTTAGGACAAACCCTATTAATAATACACTACCCGACGTTGTATTCAAGGTCTATGCTTGTTAAGGTACAGTTACTTTACTAAACATTGTATCAATGATAAATAAAACAGTTTGCCAGCCTTATGGAAAAACCACAAGCGAGTGTTAGTACATAGATTAGTTTTGGGTGAAAATCTTAAAATAAGGATAAAACAATATAAAA
Source organism: Unio delphinus (assembly GCA_029339505.1). Classification (NCBI taxonomy): domain Eukaryota; kingdom Metazoa; phylum Mollusca; class Bivalvia; order Unionida; family Unionidae; genus Unio; species Unio delphinus. Next base: position 933,254 of record JAQISU010000348.1, read on the forward strand.
TTCCTACCCTTAACTTCATTCAAAAGCTACAAAGGAAAAACCCTCAGACATTTCTAAGTGTGATTTCCCCTTGTCGTTAGAATCTCACAAAATGGCGGCCGAATGTTAAATTCATCGTGCCTACTATAAAAATCCATTATGCAAAACATGTGGACATTTTTTACTTAGGATTTTGTATTGTCTTGAGAATCAAAAATAGTGGTATAATGTTAAATTCCATTTGTATCATAAGTGCCATAATAATAGCGACATAACGTCACGTTCATTTATTGTCTCATCAAATGTACACTCTTACCGAACGAAACAAATATCGTTTAATTAGACTCAAAGGCAAATCTCTCGACGTTAAAACTCATTCCGCGTCAGAGCGTGAAGAGCCTGGCATTCAAACGCAAACCCTAGATCATAACCCCCAAGTAGAGGGAAATGCAAAGGTTACCGCAATGGACCAACCCAACAACCCCTTTGCTGAAAGCCGATTCTAACCTATCTACAACTCAACGAAGAAGAGTCATTTATAAGGTCTAAGTATACCAATTTCGCAAATCAGGGGGAAGGGGCTAAAAATGTAAGGAACATAGTCATCCGAAATTAACCTCAAATCTATATGTGACTGATGCATTATGTAAGAGTTCTGCTTTCTATCCAACTTGAAGAACCGTTTTTGTTCTTTGAAAAATAGCTGAGTCGCTTGGCAACATGTTATATTAGGTTAATTGGTATTTTGATTGTGTTTTGTATTTAACATTACTGAAACAATAAATAAGATGCTATTTTGTTTCCCAGAAAATTTTTCTTTACGGTTAAATGGTTAAAACCATTATGCAACTTATTTAAACCGCTTTCTTACGAATTGTTCGGCGTGAAATTCCAATGTTTTCATAGGGCTACAAAAGCTTGTAATTTAACCAATCATATAAGAATGAACGAAAATAATGCAGCCATTGCCGAAAGAATTGAATTGAAAATTCACCAAATAGCATACCAAATCCATCTCACCCTCTGTCAACTCAAGAAAATATTTTTTTTTTAAAAACGACTTGTTCAAGCAAGACATTTTTATGTAGGTATTTTTAAGTTTTCCAGAGATTTGGCCCTTTCCATGTAAGTGAAACGAAGATCAAATTATATACGCCTCTTAAAAGGGAACACTTTTTTTTACACGGATACAGCCCTATTTGTGTACGATAACTCTACTTCTTACAGAATGCTATTTAATTTGTATAGCACAGTGGCCACGGATATATTAGTATTTGTTTAACGTCTGATATAATTTTAGCCTGTCACGGAAGAATCCATATGAAATGTATCAGTGAAATTAACGGCAAACACGCTGTGAATTTATTTATGAAAACCATGCAGTATTTTTCTAGATTGTGACCGAAAACGTAAATTGTAGGGGAGAAAACTTAAGCAGAGCAATGTTTGAAAACTTACAAGACATTTAAAAATTATATTTCCACCAAAGAAAATCATGTCCAAATACATGGAATCGCATCACAATTATTATTTCCAGTTCAGTTGAATGTAGTTCTAGTCTATTTTTAGAACACTAATTCCTCTCTCATTTTGGTGGTGATAGAAGAGTTATATTGATGCATTTTTAGTAGGGATTTAAAGGTAATTGTTTATTCTTGAGAAAATGAGCTCAGATAGTGGTTGTCTGTGTGTATTTTGGCGACAGTGCACATTGAGTAAAAAGGCCTTGGTTTTGATCCGGAAGTTAGATCTGTGTTCTGTTTACATTCTGTTTTGTTTACAGTGCAGCCGCTCAAACAAAAAATGCCGGTGAACCCTTGACAAGAACTTTACCGTGAAGTCATCTTTTGGATGTATTTTAGATTAACATATGATTTGTATTGATTGTCACACAGTTGAAAGGTCAGTAGTGAGAAATAGGTAGAGAATATATAGTAAAATTAATTGTGATGTATGTCGATCAGCCGGGACAGGAAGGACCAAATGGACAGTGGATGCCCGCCCCCTCTCCCAGTGCATCACTGAAAAAGGCTCCTGCTATTGCTATTGGTTTTGTCCCTTACCCTATTAATCCTGCCAACACGCCGAAATTAATGGACGGAAGGACAAAAAGTTAAAGAACCAGCATAATAAATTGTTCGTTAAAACAAAACCTTTCAGAAATGTGATTGATCAGTTGGAATTTTTTTTATTTAAAAAAACAAAGACATTTTACAGGCATGAGATTTATCTTCTGTTAAAACTGATCAAAAGATAAGGATGATTAGGGTTGTGCATTCACGGGTTTATTCGTGAAAAAATCGGATGCGTCACGTTCCTTCATTGTCTCGTCAAATGTATTCTTACCGAAGAAAACAAATATCATTTAATTAAATTCAAAGGCAAATTGTCAATTGAATTGAAAATTCACCAAATAGCATACCAAATCTATCTCACCCTCTGCCAACTCAAGAAAATATTTTTTTAAAAACGACTTGTTCAAGCAAGACATTTTTAAGTACTTATTTTTAAGTTTTCCAGAGATTTGGCCCTTTCCATGCAACTTAAAAGTGGACCAAATTATATACGCCTCTTAAAAGGGAACACCTCATTTTACACGGATACAGCACTAATTGTGTACGAGAACTCTACTTCTTACAGAATGCTATTTAATTTGTATAGAGCAGTGGCCACGGACATAGTATTTGTTTAACGTCTGATATAATTTTAGCCTGTCACGGAAGAATCCATATGAAATCATTGGTTTTAAGTAGTACATTGTTATAACAGCGAGGCCAGAAAATATAGCTTGACAAACTCATATGGACGACCTTGGACCTGCAGCACGGGGCTCCATCATGAGCGGTGCCTGGCGCGTTCGCCCCACCTGATAACTCCAAACTCTGTTCATGTCATCACCATCTTGGCTATTTTCTATGTTTATACAAGTCAACTCAGTGAATACAGTTATCTCAATTGGAGGCTCTGTTAGAACTATCTTTAATTGCAAGCAAAAAAGAACAACTTAAAAAGGAATCATTTATCTGTTGACAGAAATACATGTTGATGGATACATTTAGTCCTGTATTGCAGAGATTTTAGCATCGAACAACTTCAATGCTTAGAGACGTTTACTACAAACGACATTTTTATGATATTATTCCTTTAGCAACAGGGCGGAAGCGAAGCTTATCTTGGCCTTACAAATCTGAATATTTTTCAATAATACACAACATTGAATATGACTGCATATTTTAATATATTAAATGCAATAGTAACTTTTAGTTTGATTTTAAAAGTTAAACATTTTTTCCACAATTGAAAATATTGTTAAAGCATGCAGGCTAGCTGACATTGCTGTGATAAGATATAAATATGCCATATGTATGTATGTATGTATGTATGTATGTATGTATGTATGTATGTATGTATGTATGTATGTATGTGTGTGTGTGTGTGTGTGTGTGTGTGTGTGTGTGTGTGTGTATATGCATGCATGCATGCATGCATGCATGCATGGATGGATGGATGTATGTATGCATGCATGCATGCATGTTTGCATAGATGGATGGATGGATGTGTGTATGTACCTGGAACGATACCATATTATCTGACATGTTTATACTTTGTAAAGACATCTGAAATACAAAATATAATGTATTGTTTTATAAAGATTTATCAAACCATCATAAATCAAGACGTTCCTAGGATGGAAGAGTTAAATAAGACCCAAATATATAATGCTTTTACACCTTTTCAACATTACTCGTTTTGCCCACGTATAACCCGATCTTCTCCTTTTCTTCTTTTATCCGTATTGTCTACGTGTACGTCTTTCTACAACTTTTCTTGTTTTACCTGTCATGTCCACGTTCAAGCGTTTCTAAACCTATTCTCTTTTTAATCAGTTTTGTCCACGTGTAAACCTTTGTAGACACCGTTAATAATGTACACGCTTTATTATCTTTGTTGGTGTAAAAATAAGTATCGCTGATTAATTACAATGACCCAAAATATATGAATTCAACGGAAATATTTTAAAAATTTACCTATACTATGGCTTTTGCTTTTGCATGTCACTAACACATTATGAACAGATTTGAGATAGTAATGTGTTTTGTAGTAAACTTTAGTGAACGGAAGACACGAATTTTTATTTCAAAAATTAATCTGCTTTAATGCTAAGTAAAATTATTTTCACACTCAAAATCCACTTTTACTTTGCTCTTCGAAGATAATACGTATCGAACCTACACTCTTTCGGTTTTGAGTTCGGCACTCAAACCACTAAGCTATGTGAAATCTCGCGCGTGCGCGTGCGTGTGAGCACGCGTGCGTGTGAGCGTGTGTGTGTGTGTGTGTGTGTGTGTGTGTGTGTGTTGGTATAACAGCACAACATTAATAATATGAATATTTATAAACAGATATGCCTGCCGACAAAGCTTTCATACTCGACACTCGAACTTTCTCGTAATTTGTTTTGCTGTATTTTGTTTCTTATATTGTCTTTTATGTTGTTTCTGACATCGATGTAGATAAGGAGCCTGTCTGGAGCCTAGCTTAAAATAGGCGTGTCCTGGAACACAATGTTCTCTCCCATTTTATGTTGCTCAAATATAAGAATCTGGAAAGATAGGTCAAAATAAATGGTTTAGAAAGCTATAGCAAATACGCTGATTGGTATTGTACATACAATTACACTGCAGTCAGCATTTAACATCAGAGTGTTAACCTTGAGAGAGTTCGTTTTTTTTTTTCATTCCGCATTCTGCAGTAAACTATATATATATATATATATATATATATATATATATATATATATATATATATATATATATATATATATATACACATACACACTTCCTTAAAATAAATTAGCAACATATTTCAATATTTATCAGAAAAAGTAAATGTATCATACTTTATGAAAAAGTGATAACTAAACTTTAAATTAAAGGCAGAAAGAACTCACTGTATTGTTTCCCTTTTTCAAAATCGGTCCAGGAACATACAATGTTTGCTGAGGTCCAATTGCCCAGTACCGGCCCAGATTAAAATTGTTGACATACACTGTCCCTTTAGTCCAGCCCTTGGTAAAATAAACAAAGAGATAAAACTTGTCATGAGAAGAAAGGACATGTACACGAATGAAATTGTTATTTGTAATAATCATTAAACTACATGACAACAGCTCAAAAGAAATGGCCTGACTATTCAGTCTCTAATTAAACTATTTATGTTGACCAGGTTCAAGCTATATATAAGTATATTTGGTCAATTTGTGATACTGAAGAAGAAAAATATGTTTACTTTACATTTTCCATCATTTTTAATGTTAAATGTTAAAAAGGCTACTAGAGACTGCCTCTTAACGCTGAAAAATGTAGACATAGTTTTTATACAGTAATACACAAAATATTTCGCAGCCTAAAAACTCCATTCATTTAGGATAGAATCGAGCAGCATTCAGTAAATAAAGCAAACTAGTTGATGGCGAAACTTTAGGATATTTACGGGCAATTTTATAAATGTATCCTTTGGTGTTTCTGTGTCGGACAACTGTAGAGTGGCTGTGCAGAGTATTGGAGAATCGGCGTTCGGCTTGTTGGATTTCCATGCCTTGCTCTCGACTGCACTGTATCCAAATTAAAAAATGCTTAGACATGAAAATATAAAGCGGAAGAAATTGAAAATATTGACTTCTCAAAACATATACATTTATCAAGATTTGAAAAGAATATTAAAAATAGTAAGACCATTTCGAGTCTTGAATATCTCAAGGAAATTATTTGATGATTAAAGAGTATCACAATGTGCATACATTTTATTATTACAATTATTACAATTAGTACAATTATTAGCACAGCAAATTAAAAGTAGACAGCTTGTGTTTGATATTTAGGTGATATCTCACTTGTAATGTAATAATACAACTCGGTTTCAACGAGACTTTGCTTCAACTGATATGTTTTCTTGCTCGAAACAATGATTAGTCAATAACATACATTTAACATAGAGTTAAATTTATTATAAAATTATATTTAATTATATTTTATGTCCCATTAGCAAGTTCAGGATTTACATTTTATGCAAAGTGTATCCACCAAATAGAAAATCCAAGATGTCGAAAATAAACTAGAGATAGGGTCTTTAAAAGAAACATCAAGCGCCGCGATATGTTAACGAGCTGCCTGACCATACCCGAGGTTATCTTCAGGTCAGTATTGTACGCGTTCATTCATAGACTGTTACTACATTTCATGTTTAGTACAGAATAATATTTTACCTTTGTAAAAGGTTCTGCTTTATTTCCAGTGGGAAAATGGTCCAGTTCTTCAACGGGCTCCCGTTCAGATGTACATCTCCATTAATGCCTTAATATGTATGTAATAAATAGTAAATATCAGAAAAAATTCACTGGGAGGTAACATCCAATATACATATGCTAATTCATATCTAAGAAGTTGGAAATCACAGGATTTTGCGAAATATCATCGTATTTAAAAAGTTTACATACACTATGTAATTATTTAAGTTGTTTATTATTTGAATGATGTTACGACTAGAATTCAATAATCTTTCCTTATAAATGGGTACTATAATACGCAACTAGGACACTGTCTACAATAAAACACATTAAGCTATAATTTTATTGGCGCATTTATACAGTACAAAGTAAACTCGAGTCACGTGGGTTCTTCAGTTGTGCATTCGTCGTATAATAAAAAGGATGCTGCATAAAAGTAGCGCCATGAATGTAAGTAGTATTACGGGGGAATCAACTTCCTCGTTGCTTTTCGATAACATAGTCCTCCATATGCGTCGTTGAGAAATGGTGATAATTCAAACCCAGAATCAGAATTTTGCATCGGACACGATTTTGAAAATAATTCTTTTCCTAGTAGTGAAATCTTCCAGTCCACATTAATGCAAATTCGAATTATTGTTTTTGTCACATTCCTGAATAAAAAGTGATGGTTGAATTCTCAATGGTGTAATGAGAATACTGTTGTAACTGTGGAAAAGCAACATACGCATTATTAACTCCCCTTGAGATATTCAATGTAAACTTTAATTGACGTTCAAATACATTTTAGCATTCAAAGAACGATGGTTGCTATAGCTAAGATAGTAGCATTATATAGTGTTCAGATCGTGAACTGTCGATAGCTGACGAAATGATACAATGGTGAACAGGTAAAACAAATAAATTCCTCTCTTACCAGAAAGAACTGTCAAGGACAAAAAATAATGAATCACTGTTTCAATTTTGATGCATAATGTATTCACCCATCGTAAATAATAACGAGAATAGTGGCATTTAAAGAGAACAATAACAATAACAGATTTTTCAACCTAAAATCAGACAAAAGAAAGTTCAAACACTACAGTAGGTCGATGTGCGTAGAGTATATTTTTGCGGGACACTTCGCTACATCCGGTGTCCGGATTAGTAAGTAAACTGTATTTCAAAAATATTTATCCCTATTGTTATGAAAGATCATTTAGGGTCAAAACTGTTCCTAAGTCGGGATATTGGTCAAAATTTTTACCGAATCAAAACAAAATTCAAAATTGTCCCATACTCAGAAAAAAGGTCAAAATCTTACCCAAGTCAGGAACAAGATCAAAATTGTATCTAAGCAAGGATAAAGCTCAAAGTTGTCCCAGAGCTAGGATAGAGGTCAAAATTGTCCCTGATTCAGGATAAAGGTCAAAATTGTTCATGAGTTTGTATAAAGGTCAAAATGGTTCATGAATCTGAATAAAGGTCACAATTATCCCCGAGTCAGGTAAAAAAAAATCAAAATTGCCCTCGAGTCAGGTTAAAGGTCAAAATTGTCATTAAGTCAAGATAAAAGGGCGCGTGTGAAGTAGGATAAGGAGTTTCTGCATTGGTGTTCGCCTGGAAAATGTCTATCCACACCGATACGCTATAAAACATTATCAAACCAGTCTGGACAAGAGTGCGTGTATTATTCTGCATTAATCATCCACCGTCCCAAGCAGAGAATTGAGAGATGATTATGGATGACATGTAGATGTAGTGCCCATCCGTTTTGCAATATTGATCCGTAAACAAGAAGTGTGAGAATTCTTTCGATACATATAATTCAATATAAATAATGGTAGTAATTACAGCTGTTTTGATTATCGCACAAATCAATCAAATTTGGCTCAAGACAGAGCCTTGAGACCTTGGGATATGACTCGGTGTTGTCGCAAGATGAGTACCGCAACGGTCTTGACTATTTATTCTAACACCTGTGGGCGTGAATGTGGTCCATGAGTTGTAACTCAGAAACTATCATATCAACACTCTTAACCAACCATCAACTTATTAGGTATAACAATATTAATTCAGAAATGTGGCTGATATTGTCCCTGGGTGTATCGTGTCGCTACCTCTGGTGAGGTGGAGTGGGGTCTATTTAGGTTTATTATGGCTGAAAATTATTTTCACCCATGACATTTCATTCTTCTTCAAATTATGAATTTAAAATTCTACATCACTTAACTATAACGAATGAAATTGGCGCTATTGGTGTTTTGATCTGGGGACAATGGCAAAAGTAAAACTTGAAGCGCAATTATGATGATAATAAAGTGTGGATCATAAGTTTGTCCGTCTTAAATATATGTTAAAGTCAATCTCCATACATATACCCCGTTCTTACCTTTCCTTTCCTCGTTGAAGTAATTGTATTCGGCTTGGACATAGTTCACTCGTCCGTGATTCTCAACAAGAATGTCCAATCTGTTCTCTTGCTGTGTATGGCAAAAAAGAATGAAGACATAGGATGTCCTTGTAACAAATTAATTTATTAAAAATGAAATAGATAAAATAATATGTAAACTGATAAATGACGAGCTCCACGTCCAAGATCTTTTGTCTAAGCCAAAGGGGGTCCGACACGGTTAACCCACTGAACACACCTTAGGCAATAAGAAATAAATATTTTGGAATGATTTTGAAATCTAAAAGTTAAAACCTGAACTTTGCCATTCGTCTCTAATGCCTAATGAAACATAATATGGCCAAAAACAAAAGATAGCTAATGTGTATTAGACAACATATTCTGTAAACATTTAAAGAATACATTCTTTAAACAAATGTTTTACGACTATGTGATCTTTTCCTAAGTACCAGAAAATCAAAGCAACAAGATTAGTAAAATTTAACACATAATTTATTTCCCTAGAATACAAAGTGAAATATTATAAGGAATTTACAGAATTGAGTCCAAACATAAAATGTTCAGAAACAATTCCAGATCTTAAATGTGCAGATGTACTAAGAGCCTTTGAATGCGCTGATGGGCCCACATTCTCAATGTACCACATTGATACATTGTATATCAATGAATTTACAATAATTCTAAAATATTGTTTCAGTCTGAATAGTCAATGAGCACTATATAAGTTCAATAAATAATTTCAATAAATTTGATTCCCCTCAAATTATATTTAAACCAAACAGTAAACAATCCCTGGCTGAAAATGCAAAATGAATAATGCTGCTGATCTTTACCACATAAATATTTCCACTCCATATGTATCGCATTAGCTAGTTTTGAAGAAACACAATTATCTTAATCGAAAATTACCGCCAAACTGTAAAAAAAAATATTTTTAGGACCTATGGCCATAACCAATGCTAGATATTGAACTCAAAACCAACTAAACATCTATTTATAACTTAAAACAAGACAAAACGCGGGTACACACCAAACTCTATCCTGAATCATCGATAAAACCCAAGCACACAAAATAAATTAAATATACGTAACCCAAAATTCTATCCGCGAACATGAACAAATAACAAACAAAATAAATAAAATATACATGACAAAAACTTTAAAAGCAAGCAGAAAAGGAATCTCTCGTAGCATTGCCAAAATTACTTTTAAATCTTTTATTTAAAGGTGGCTTTGATTTACTGGAAGCATGTGTGTGTGTGTGTGTGTGTGTGTGTGTGTGTGTGTGTGTGTGAGAGAGAGAGAGAGAGAGAGAGAGAGAGAGAGAGAGAGAGAGAGAGAGACTGAGATAGACAGCGAGAGACAGACAGAGACAGACAGATAATCAAACATTCATTTGAGTTGAGTTTGATACATATAATTAAAATGCAAATATGCAACAAGACACATACTACCCCAGGGACATAATTAAATTCAATGATGATTTGAAGTCAAATTAAAATACGAGACATACCTACGGTATACAAATATTGACGTACCGTTGAAATTAGTCTTTCACGCAAGTTTAAAAATGAGACTCGACTGTACATTCCAAAAACAATTGAGATGACGTATCCAATAAAATGAATGTAGCTTATAACAGAAATGTAGATTGTGGATTTATACTTAGGGGTCGTCCATTAATTTTGTCAACAAAATAGGGGAGAGGGGGTTTGAAGAAGTTTGACAATTGTTGACATGGGGGAGATAAATTGACGTCAACAATGTTATTTTTTGCAATAAATTTAATAAATCCAAAAAGAATGAAATTTAAGAAGAAGATGATGTTGACTTGTCGGGTGTATCGGTTCCACAAGAAATTAATGAATCAGCCACTATGCCCATTATAACAATTGAGGAACATCTGGATTCCCCATGGGAAGATAATAGAAGCTAGAACATAAAGTTTCGATTTTTCATGAATTCAAAGTGTTATAGTCAATTTGAAATATGTTAAACAAGTTTAAAAGAATGTATTAAAATATATTTGCAGACCTTTAAATTTCCATAATTCTATGTTTAGCATAAAAGCCAGCCGTCTATAATATTGTTAGTTTGCAGGGGGGGGGGAGTTAAAAAAAATTGACATAATTTTATTAGGGTGGTCACTGAAAGTTTGACAGTGGTTGACAATGGGGAGGGGAGGGGGAACGGTCTAAAAAAATTGACATAATTAATGGACGTCCCCTTACTCATCTTGTTTTAGCAATCTTGTATTTATTTCGGCACACACAACATGTTGATCAACGCAGATTTGTCATTGCATCTTAAACAGATAAAACGAAATTCAACAATGTCAAGATCATTTATAAGTTTCGGACCTCACAGACTCAGCTATGACAAATAAATGAAGCGTGTGAACAACTGGAACATGTAAAAATAAATATTTTAAAAAAAGAATGCTCTGCAAAAGCACATAAAATACCTGATTCAGAGATGCTTCCGTCAATGCCACTGAAAGATTCGTAGCTTTCCAATCCAAAGTAGACACCATCTTCCCATTGCTAAATATCTGTTTTAGAAACAATAAAAAATTGTTTCCTATCGTTCAGTTTATTATATCACTTTTGTTAAAAAAGGAACTAAGTGTCATTTTTTGAAAGACTTCAATATGCTAATGGATTCTAATAAGGTTACATATAACTTCTCAGCATATATTTTAATTTATTTTTAGAAATACTTTTTTACATATGTTTACGTATTGACTTTTGCCAAACAAAAATGTTTAGGTTGTTTTATATTCCAGCAATAGGTAAACTACATTGAATATATTTAAATAATACTTATGCAAATATGACCAATCGTGTTTTTATTTACTGATAAGTGTTTTGCTTGGATTATACTTGATCTAGAATAATCGCATTCGTCTTTATCTCGAAATTCCTTTTGAATCTATTGTCCTCGGTTGTTTTTTTGCCGTAACCTGGTTCTCTCAACCCCACGCCTTCTAGCAACATGGTCGCTTAAATGACAGTATAAATTATATCATATTAAATCGATAAAAAAAATATCTTGAATTGTATATTACCTGCGCCCTGTCTAGAGGCATGGAGGTAAAGGTGAGTGTATGCTTTCCAGTAGAAATCGTCTGGTTGCAGCGGTACATAACATAGCCAAAATTCTGACCGTAACCCTTGTGGATATTTAACATCTCCATGGCAACCGGTGTTTCAATTGTAACTGGATTCTGTATCGTATAAAAAGACGATGGCATACAGTACAGTGTAGTCCAAAAGCAGTGCGCGACACATACTTCAGCGGCGTCATTAGGGTTGGTGTTACCTAGTGCGGTAACTCAGGGTGTCACCCCATGTACATCCTTCCGTAACAAACCATACAAAAATAGTATGTGGTGTCACCCCTCTGATGGTGTCACCCGGTGCGGTCCGCAACCCCTAGTGACGCCACTGTTATACTCTATTCCAGTGCATACCTCAATGTACAAATTGCTAAGCATCCAAAATAAAATATAATGTGTATGGAATTAAAAATATATTTCATTGGTATTTCGAATCATGCTTTAAAATTGGTCAGATAAGAAAGTTAGTCAGTTCTTACTACTTAAAAAGATCGCCTCATCAGTTTTAAAACCAATAAAAACTGTTGTTTTTAAATGCTTCAGCATAGTTACATTTTACTTGATCTAATTCTGAAAAGCTGCAAAATTGTGTGGATAATACAATTTCTACGTAACATAAACATGCAGCATCTAATTAGCATTAACGTACAACCTCTCTTTGGCGTAAACATTGTCAAAGTCGTTTTTTTACCTCAACGAGTCGAAGGATGTCTTCGATATCCAAATAACCCGAGACGTTCACAGAACCTTAAATAGAAAAAATAAATCTACAAGCAAAATATATTAGTCATGTTTTTCATGTGTAGACATCAGTACATCCTAGTAATTAAAAATAATAAGTGAAGATTTATTGTTTCACTTTTTCAGAGAGATATAGCACATCAACTCAAGAATAATGGAGTCTCTATTTGAACTACTTCGACAGCAGTACAATGATCGGTATAAACAACAACTTTTAAAGTATGGCACAAATATGGATGGAATATCATATATAGAAAAATATAAATTTGTAGGAATATCAAACTTTTTATTTCCTGAAATAAATTCCCTTTTTAAACAATAGAAACAGACATTCAGCCAAATGCTTGTAGGTGAATATCATGTATTGAAAATAATGTCCTCAAAATATCCGTGCCCTTTCTTTTCATTTTTTAAAAATCTTTACACGGTATAAAAACTGTCTTGAATAAATGAAAAATTTGCACAATACGCTGGACGTTTTGATAGAATAATTACATAAATGCCCTTTTGCTTACAATAATTTTTTTTAAAAAGCCATTTAATCTTGCAAATTTAAGCAGACTGTAAAACGTAGAGACTTGAAGACAGCCTTTGTGTTGTCACATAAATCAAGTCTGATCTTCTTCTAGCCCCAGCATGACAACTTTTCTAATAAGTATAACACTTGTATCATATAGATAACTGAATACATTATCTCTTAAAAGGTTTTTGTTAATATATAAGTATTTACAACGAAATGCTGATAAACGATAAGTCCAGCAGTGTCTATTTTCTTATCAATGTGTATTGTATATAATAAGGACATTGCAATGAATTGCAACACCGGAATTTATGTGCTCGTTTGAAATATTGTGGAAGCTGTATTCTTGTCACGATTATATATATATATATAGAGAGAGAGAGCTGTACCGATGTCACTTTTTGCCGATTATGCCGATACCGCGTATAGCCGATTATCAAAATTGCCGATACCGATTATGAGACCGATTATTTGATTATCATATTATGTACTCAGGTATAAGCCGACAAATTTAGAAAACAATAAAGGCCTGGAATGGGGGGAGGGGCTTATCCGTGGGCCAATGTCAAAACTTTACAGGTTTTAGGTGTTTTTGTTGTCTATTGTAACGGCAGTACATCTTGGGACAAAAATATCCGTGTTCTAAGACATAGGCATGTTAAAAAAGTAACTTTCGGTGACCCGAAAATTATTAAACTTTTATAAAGTACTATTTATTATTGATTTTGTTATTATTTTGCATGTGCATATTTTCTGATTTCCACAACACGAAATTACATAAAAGTAAAATACAGCCTTCATAATTCGCGGGTCGGTCGAGTTTACCAGGGAGACCATATACTATAATGTACAGTACTTACGTAGTGCAAAGTGTGCATAGCGTCACTTAAATCCTTTTTTATTCCCAAATATATTAGTTGCAGAGTTTGCTTTATTCGTTGTTTCGACCAAAGTGTATTCTTTCAGATAAAATTTCAGCTAATCTGTAATAGCTGTTTCATTTACTACGAATCACCTCTCACGAGTTACTCATTTTCAATGATATAAGTGATCCTACAAAATGAGGTAATATTTTGAGTGTACAAGGGAAACAAATAATCCAATCTATTCGGGCTCTTGATACAATGTGTCCAAATAAATTACTAGTCTGTTGTCCACAGACCGTGGCGGTGGGCGATTTTTTTTTTTTTTTGCAAACAGGAAAGTTTCGCGGCACAACAAATATGTTCTAATCACTATGTAAATTGAGGCAATGCTTTTGAGTTTATTGCCGACTTTCTATGAGCAAAGGTCTTCGGCTTGCTTTGACGACAACAAATACTCGTTATTGCTGCGGCAACATCAGATAATTGTAAAACATTTATATAGAATTGTTTTATTTGTTTAGTATATGTCGGTGCTTCAAAGGTACAGTAAAACCAGATGGTGGCTTGGTGAAACACTAACAAAAGAAATAAAAAAATAATTTTAAAAAATCTGGAAATGATTCTCACTTACTAGTATTAAAGACAATGAGTTCATTCACCCTCCAGGCATTACGGATTAACTGAAAGACAGACGACGTACTCAAACCTATACTGAAGCCCTTTCAAACAATTTGTCACTGGGACATAAGGACTATCGGTGTTTTGTGAGTTTTCATAAAGATAAAGAAAAAACACAAACCTCAAAATTGACTGTGTATATATCCATCATTACTCCCTTTGATGTTAATCTTACTGGCTATTCACATGACTTTGGCACTACAATGGCGGTTAGCGACATGTACTTTAGTCTGGTTTACTGCAGTTTACAAATGTTACTGGACGCTGGAGTTGAAAATTTCGCACAACTGGCAGAAAGATAAATTCTTTTTAAATACTTTATTAGAGCAATCTCTTTGTTACAAAAGATTAATTGATGGTTCGATGTGTTTATCTCGATATATGGTTATTCGACTATACAGTAGTGTTAGTTAATGAGCAACTTGTTTGCATACTGCATTTATCCCGAGCTCTAGTGTTACAAAGGATTAAGTTACGGTCAGTCAAAACGCGACTGTATATACAACTTTTATCAGGAAAAATTGGTTATTTAAAAAAATTATTTGCATCGGCACCGATTATTTTTGCCGATACCCGATTATACCGATTGTGCTTATAATAGGCCCGATTACGCGTACGGACGATTAATCGGTACAGCTATATATATATATATATATATATATATATATATATATATATATATATATATATATATATATATATATATATATATATATATATAGTGTGTGTATTCATAAAATTAAAGTTGCTGATTTGATTGTGCTTTATTAGTATTAGAATTGCATCGTGATTACATTTTTGTTTGACAACACGCTTCTAAAAATTGAACATTTTCCGTTTCATATCATACAAGCTGACATTTACTGGATACATTGTTTTAGACATTTTTACAGTATAATTCAAGTGCCAGCAAAACCGGAAAATAAATATGCCGAATTCCGATTGTCTCTCTTTAAATCTGAAAGTTATCTTCGATAACTGCCCAGTATAATTACCTGAGTATAAAACACAGCCTTAAAAATACCACATAAACCGACAACAATGATTTATTGGGTATGTTATAACTCTGGACACTAATTGCTAAACTTACCGTAGTTAGCCTTTTCTGTATTTGCAGGTATTGCTGGTAAGGACCGAGCCTCTGTTTAATAAAAAAAAAAACAAGTGCAAAAGCATGGTCGTAAAACTAAGTGAGACGGGATGCTGACATCAGTAAATAGTTACAATGGTGTACATCATATTTCAACGTAATGACAGTACCTCATTCAGATTTTGTTAATAAACAATATACCAAAATAACCAATCCAAATCTCTCTCTCTCTCTCTCTCTCTCTCTCTGTTTTTTTTTCTCTCTCTCTCTCTATCTGTTTCTCTCTCTCTCTCTCTCTTTCTCTCTCTCTCTCTCTCTCTCTCTCTCTCTCTCTCTCTCTCTCTCTCTCTCTCTCTCTCTCTCTCTCTCTCTCTCTCTCTGTAATAATATATAATCTAGCATATGTGAATGTAGAAACACCAAAGAGAACAGAAAATAAATGTATGAAAACTGGACACTTGAAAAGTACTTTTAATACGCACATAGGACCAGAATTAATATCGTCTTGTCATGATGAATAGCTGTAATATAAAGTAGTGTCGAATATATATATATATATATATATATATATATATATATATATATATATATATATATATATATATATATATAAATGTGTGTGTGTGTATGTGTGTGTGTGTGTGTGTGTGTGTGTGTGTGAGAGAGAGAGAGAGAGAGAGAGAGAGAGAGAGAGAGAGAGAGAGAGTGCCACCTTCTTCACTCAAGATGTATTTCAATAGCAGTTCCCTCGTTTTATTATATTTAGGGGTTATGTCTCCTGCTTCTGACAGCAATGCGTCGTAATCTGCAAATTCAAACGATGCTATCAAGTCATATTGCTACATATCGTTTTTTAACAATAAGACTTGCATGGAGTACATTGGCTACCGTCCATTTCAAACGCATATATAATTTTCAGTACTGGTTTAACGAAAAACATTGAATAAACTATCGCCTTTTCTGATAAATTTGAATTGTATGCAAAGAGAACTTAATAAGTAAACAAAATTGCTTTCAACAAAGCTTAAGAATTTTCATTTACATTATAAATGTAATATCTTAAATTTACAAATATTGATGACACACTAGAATATTATCACACCAGCCCGTTTGTTTGTAACACCAGACCTACCTATTTTCTAACTAAAAGGATGATATAAAAATTATATTTGTTTAAAAAATGACAAAGCTTAGTCATTGCATTCCTTGATTAATAATATCTAATCTGATTATCTTCAGGCAGTCAAAAATACGATCAGCATTATTTTATTTCGAGCCAAACGGGCGTTTTTTACCAACGCCTCGTCATGTCTGCTTCGGCCAGTCTATGTTTCCAACCAAAAGATGCGATATAAATTGTGTCATTGCAAATCTCAATAATTACATTCCTTTTCGACTTGCAGCTCTTTGAACTCATACAAGAGTTCGTCTTATTTATTTGTTCAATTTGTGTTAGAAATATTACAACTAGACATTGCAAATATTGCACACAGACAACACAGTTTTTACTGAAAAAAACTATTCTAGATACGAGAAACAGATAACGAGCAGTCGACTGCTTGTTTCAAGAGCTCCCGTTTGCGTCAAAACGACAATAGTTCGACAGTGTTAGGGGCTTTTTCTCGACAACATGGTTAGAAATTATAAATCAATGATTTAAATAATTAAGTTTGTGCATTTTTATATCCCTGTTCATTTCGTTTTTAAAATGGATATGGGGTATAAACAAACGGGAGGGTGTGGGAATACTATAGTAATCGATGCTTACATTGTATAGCAGACAGTTGCTAGAAAAGTACCGTGTTTTAACAGAAAGCCCGACGAAATCTTTTACATGATATATGCATTTGTAGGTGATTTAACTCTAACGAGTAATAAAGAATATTTACAACAGTTTCAAAGTACAAAATTAAAGGTAATGAAAACATGGATGATTCTTCAATTAGCCATGATACTAGCTTTTGAAATAATTGTATCTCCAATTACTACAGTGCAGCATCAGGAATCATTGAAAAGCACTGCCGTTGGTCTTAAATGAGTTAGAGCAAGGAAGTTACCATAGCTTGTCACATCCGGTTCATATGGCTTGTTAACAAACTTGTTTGCTCCTGCAGTAAAGCCAAAGTTAGTACCTCCATGGAACATGTAAAAGTTCAGCGATCCATTTGCCTCAAGAATACTTTTCAAAGATTTCTCAAAATCTGAAATCGTTATCAAAATCCAAGCTACTAAACTAAATTCATTTTCAAACGCGAATTTGAAAGACAATCATCTGCGAACAATGATTTATAGATTGTGCTTCTTATGCATGAATATATGCGTATCAACCTTAATCTTATCGAATACTATTTTCAAGTTCAAAGAAGTTATTACAGACACAAATTACAAACTTTAACACCTCTGACAAAAATTAAAATCTGGTCATTTATATTAACAATTCTTTACCTCATCTAGTAGACTACAATATATATTACTGAAATTTGTTACAATATAAGCAAAGCCGAAAACTAATCAATGAATATAAATAAATAATCACACATTTTTTTAAATTTGTCACTGGCAACATTTATATAGAACACGTCGGTATCATTTAGATCAATACTTAAATTTTACTGAAAGTAAATAGCCATAGAATTTACAATGTGTCTTCATATGTTTGGATGTGGCCTAAATATTCAAACATTACTTAGTACATCTTGAAATAGTTCGATAATAACAGTTGTTCTACCTGGGAGAGTCATCCCACCATGCCCGGAGCCCCAGTGATCAAACCAACCCGTCCAGAACTCCATCACCATCAGAGGAAAATCAGCACTCCAGTTAGCGATTGTGGCTATCAACTCTTTGCTTTGGTCAAAATGCTGAAAATTAGCCGTCGGCAAAGCATCTGTAAAAAATGACTACTTTGCTCCATAAACAAGCCAGAGACATAGATACATTTATATATAGAAACTGACAAACAAACGTATTAAAAAAAAACAACGGATATTTTTTTTACTGATACAAGAAGTGTAATATAGAAAATATACCTATTTAAATCAACAATCAAACACAAACATAATATTAGCATTAATTTAAACATTTTCATGCGCATGTTTCAATAAACGTATGCATAGAAGAGCAGACCACAGTATATACAAACTCGTACACAACGCAAACTCGTAAACAACGCAAACTCGTGCACAATGCAGACTTGCATACTACACTTATGACGGGGTCAAGCGTACAATGTGACAACGTAACTTTTTGTTGGATGCCAATTTTCGCAATTTTAGATTTTGTTTACCCTTCTAATTTGCGGTTGTAACCGGATTGTGCATTTATTACACATGCACGCGCAGTATTGTACATGACATAACGTAATTCACGAAGACATATCTACTTCACACATTTTTTCTGACCAAAGGTTCAGACCTTTCCCAAAAGACTGTGTAATTTTCGCATTGTGTTACATGTATGCATCTGGCAAACAAGGGTCTTTGATGGCTTAGACTGGTTAAAAAAAATTCAGACGTTTCCCAAAAGACTGTGTAATTTTCGCATTGTGTTACATGTATGCATCTGGCAAACAAGGGTCTTGGATGGCTTAGATGGTTAAAAAAAAATTCAGATACTCAGAACAGAACGTATAATTTATCCGAATTCTGGCAAAGCTAGAGTATAGAAGTAAACAACTAAAATCATTTTTTTTAGCGAATGTACATCTACTACTCGCGGAAACAGCAGGAGTGGTTAACTTTTCTCTGCATTTCTTACACTGATAGAAGATATCTCTCTCGATCCCCGAGTCATTATCTGAAGTCAGCAGCAGTTCTTTCACTCCATTTTTTAGCAGTAACTGGAAATATAGGTTTTAGCCTTTAAAGTACATGACCGTCATCTTAAGTCAATGGTACTGGTGATATATATATATATATATATATATATATATATATATATATATATATATATATATATAGAGAGAGAGAGAGAGAGAGAGAGAGAGAGAGAGAGAGAGAGAGAGAGAGAGAGATATCCGGTCACGATAATAATTGAGAACAGTTACAATTAAAATTTAACATTTTTCCTTTCTATACATATGAAAAAGAACGGTATTTTCAATATGAAAAACAAAACCATCTAAATGCAAAGGTTTTTCATACACATTTAGGTTTTGCGTTTAAGCAAGAAAGTAAGATACAAAATATACGTTGGTGTGTACTACAAGCAACACGATATAAGGCATCATTTGAAACAATGCTTTGTTTACTAAGGAAGAAATCTATAATAAAAAAAAAATGAGCGAACAAACATTTAAAGACGAGCAGCACGAAAAAAGATTTAAACCAAGATAGGACGAATCTCTAGTCCACAGATAGAACTAAACGAACGAGGAATTCATATTTACCTCTCGAATGAAGACTAGATGGTCCGTTTCGTTACTGTAAGACCCAAATTCATTTTCAACTTGAAAAGCTATTATAGGTCCACCATTTGAAAACTGCAAGTTAAGGAGAAGAGTTTTTGCATTACGAATATTCATGAAATTATTGAACTAAAACGTGATATTTCCATTATATTAGACAGCAAATTCTATGTCTGAGAACAGTTTTTACTATTTGGCATCTCATTCTTAAATTGATACTCTTCGTCATGCGCACAACTGACATGCGGAAACATAGGACGTCTACCAGTAAGAAATTTGTGAAAAGTTTTCAAAGTTTTAAGTCCATTTAAGATGCAAATTGTGCTCCACGCGGTCAGCATAAACATTCACCCTTACTTCCAGACCGATATTGGTAACTTCATTAACAGACTGATATTGGCTTAATCTAGCATGACTTTCTCACCAATATTACTATATTTACGTTTGCTACATTTGCCTCCGAAGAACAGCTCTAAGATTAGGTTTAACGCTCAGACGTCGGATATGAGACAGTAATATAGCATGGATGACTATGGCCGACTTTAATTCTCTCTTTTACCTTCCATCATTGCTTGGTATTTAAAATTGAGTTGATTAGGTTTTGTTTCTAAATAAACAAACTTTGATGATTTACTCAGAATTGTTAGCAACTAAATAGCTGAAAGCTTAGGAAAGTTTCAAACTATTTTTATCATCTCTTGTAAACTCTAAAAATGTCGGTAAATCAGTCTATATTTCCACCATCTCGATGTCGATCCAATACCAAAGGTTATGTTAAAAGATTTATCTAGAAAGCATATTTTACCGATTTTGTATTAGATGACTGGCGATCAAGAACATATAATTTCTTCAAGGTTGGTCACATATTTTTATAATCTTGACGCATTATTCAAAATCTAGAATATATGCTACAGGTTTTTATGTACTATAATAAAAAGCTGATACTGTGTGGGCGTTTATCTTAAAGATTTGACTATTTCTTTGCAATCCTTTCTTTCTTGTATATAATATTTTAACTCGACCATTCATTACTCTTTTAGACGGTGTATATGGACTGTGGACTTTTTTGGTTCCATGCTTAAAATAATTTGCTCAACAGCAAATCCGTCTGAAACAAAGGAAACGAACCAGATTCTATATTTCAAAGCACACTCATGCATTAGGTATCATTCAAGCCCGACGGGTGAGTTCCATTTTAAAGCTTGACATGGATGCAATTCATGTCTCTTATTGAAGAAGCGTCCACCATCGATAACTCCAGTCGACCTGCAGATGTTGGGCTTGTTTATTATTGACTGGTATTCAACAGTCACATACAAGATTAGTCAGGGCCAGGACACATTACGTGCCTTGCTGGGAGAAAGATTACGACAGAGTATACCGACTAGCAGGGGCAGTTGATCAAACCGCAGCCCCTGGCTCTGAATCCAGCAGTTTTGTTTTCTAAGTAACTTCTTGCAAGGGAAGAGGATCTTACCGAACTATAGGTTGGTTATATTAAATATTAGGAACCATACCAACCAAGATAATAATAATAATAATGACTGAGCGAATGATATATATGTAACAGTACCGTTGTAAAAGTATTCACTTACCTGCAGATCGGTAACCAAAGGAATCAATTTGTTGAAATACCGCTCCAGTGCGTCTTTGTACCCGTGGTATTGGCTTCTAACCTTCATATTGGGGTCGCGAAGAAGCCAACTGAAATTGCATGTGTGAATTACCAGGATGTCCAACAGATAAAAGTAATTCTACAATTTGCCAAGACCCCCGGCCACCCACCTTTCAGCAAACTAACAGGATACATCAACGGCAAAACTTGAAATGTTTACAGAGAACACACTTGCCACGTCATAACCTCTTTGACATATCTTTACCGCAGTCATGGTGGAATATTGTTGCACTCGTAAAGAGGCATCCATACCCAGAGTTAGATGAACGACACTGTTGCCAAATGTCCATGAGAAACTAATCTAAACATAAAACGTAACAAGGGTGCGCCGCTGGCGCGAACGATCGGACAGATGAAGTATTGTGAAACCTTTCGAAATTCAGGCGATGAATACAATTTCTGATAAACATGGAGCAGAAGAGAGAAAGAACTAGTGAGACAATAATAACATCATTTATAATCAATGTATGTTGGGCCTTTTACTATTTAACCTTCAACTGCAATCTGTACCCTACGTCTTTTAGCGAAAACCAAAGCCTAGATTCCTATACAGTCACTAATTTAAACAAGAGACAATTTGAGAGACTTTTAATACATATATGCTGTGTAACTAAATTGGCAAAGGTTTCTGGCCGTTTAGAATATGTAATGCTGGCAGGAAACATAAAACAAAACTAGGCTTCATGTGTGTGTGTGTGTGTGTGTGTGTGTGTGTGTGTGTGTGTGTGAGAGAGAGAGAGAGAGAGAGAGAGAGAGAGAGAGAGAGAGAGAGAGAGAGAGAGAGAGAGAAAGTATTTGTGTAAGTATGTCAAACATTTCAGTCACCAGATATTTTTTTATTTTAATAGAACAAACTGCCAACTTAAGAGGTATCACTTCTGTGCTGCTCCTTTTGCAATTGCTATAGCCATCCTTGTCTGGTAAATCTCCCCCCCCCCCACCCCCACCCACTCCCCCCACAAAAAAAATAAAAAATAAGTAGATAAATAAATGTACTGAAACTGATGCACTATTTGTTCGGTCTGATGCTCCAATTCATAAAAGCTATCAAATGTTGCAGAAGAATCTGTTTGCAACACATTGCTGTACAATTTTGACACCTAACGGTATTACTTTTGTTGAATGAATACTTATATCAGCATGGGTTTTCGAGGTATTCTAGTCTAACGCACTGTACTGGGGAAAGAACTGGAAGTAGGAAATAGCAACAATCTAATTTGGACATGTGGCCAAATATGGAGACATGAAAGGTGGAGGGCATGCAAAATGTGTGGGAAGCATACTGCATCTCTGTGTATGTATAGCTGGTATGCTGAATATTTAGTTTAATTTTATATAATAAAATGGAAAGTACGTTAGACATAGTTGCGACATACTTGTCAGATCCGGGTGCTTGTGTGTATTCGGATGAATCTGAAGTACTTTGTGTCACATGTTTTTAATCCATTACTTTTAATTAGAAAATATTAGTCGAGGGGTAGGGGTCATATTGATATATAGTCTCAGAACCAATGGCGTAAAGAGGATATTTAGCGACCAGGGCAATACACCCAAATTTGCGGCGCCCAGGGAAGAAACACCAACATGTGCGCCCCCGGCTGCCCTTTTTGAGCAGTTATGTTGATACTTTAGGCCCAATTGGCGCCCCTATCCACCGGCGCCCGGCGCGAATACCCCCCCCCCCCATCTCCCTCACTCCTCCGTCGCTACGCAACTGGTCAGAAGCTATGCATAGTTTCCATGACTGCAGTATTCAAAATATATTGGTTAAATATTTTGGCATATAAAGTATTTTTTAAGAAAATATTAAACACAATACTAGTTGACTTTTGTTGATCGAATGAAGAAGGATTTCCCCGGAAGTTTTGTTTCGGTTTTGGTAGACAAGCAGAAAGACATATTGTTATAGGTGGATAGTCACGTCATTTTTCAGTGATAAATCCAGACTTAGCCAATGAGTGTGCTGACAGACAGAGAGAAAGAGCTGGGATCTATGGGTATTAGGTATGGGGCCATATACAAGCAAAGTATTCAACTTCTTCATTATCATAATCACGCGCAAACGTAAACGAGTTAACTAAATAGCAGCAGAGGGGGCGAATCAGACAACTTTTTTTTGTTTTTATTTTTGATTATACCCCCTCCAAAATAACACTAGACCCTTCTCGCGAAAAAATAAGTCTCCGACCCTTGTCTGAAAACATTCGCGTTTTCGTTGATGTCGCAACGTCGTTGTCACTCACCCCCTCTGCTGCTAGAACTTTCAGTTCTAGGTTTACGGTGATTTTAACCGAATATTTGATCCAGTCCTTAGGACGAAAATCATTTATGATTTCACAAATAGACTAATTTGTAAAACCTCCTCTTGTAAATCAATCAGATTATTAGACTGATCTGTGAGTTTGAAATTAATTCTGGTTAATGAATTATTATGACATCGCATATAGACTGGATTCACCGGGGACTCAATTATTAAAAATCCTGGAGGGGCTGTTGGTGCAAATGAATACAAAATATATCCTTGCTGAGCTCGATTTGATCGTTCTAAATTTATTTGATAGCTTCCTTCGATCACATCACATACTAAATTGAGCGCAATCACCGTTGAAATATTCACATTGAACGGAGCAATATGCCTGCCACCACCGTCTGGGTCATTATTATGTTTGAGGATAGTTGTTTGTGGTTGTGATGGTGTTTTTTTCCACGTATCATGGATTTTTTTGAAACCTTCATCGATGGCATCATCGAGAGATTTTTGTAGTTCTAAGAGATTATATCCTGGTAGTTTGAATGTTGGAATATCTCTTATGCGGATCTTATAGTCTATTGCAAATAAATCTCTTGTTTTAGGACTACTGTCACCTAATACCTCTTGAATAATTTGTGAATGAAATGTTTCCATGTCATTGATGATTTTGTTACATGTTTCTACGACACTGATAAATTCATCTCGGGTGAGAGTGCCGGATCTAAGTGATATAAACAACAACGAAATATCGTTATTGAAAGCTGTGAAATTTTCAGTGATTTTATCCCGGTTAGCAAGATGATGAATAAGTTTTATTTTTTCATCATATTCTACTCTAATGAAAAAATACGACTTATCATAATATCTATAGCTTTTTATTGGATTATCAGATTTTATCCTGTCTGTGATATAATCGGTTTTTTGTGGTTCTGGTAATTTAACGGTTTTTCCTCCGGGTGGTAATTCAGGCCATCCTAGTACGGTTCTAATAGAACTTTGATAGATATCTACGACATAACCCTCTGTGCTTATTTCAATGGCAGATTATAGTGTCGGCACATGAACTGTTATAGCTATTTTTGATTCTTTTCCAGTAATCGATTTTATTCTACGCGCGAATTCATCATTGATTTGTTCAATTTGATATGATCCGGTTGGTATGGAAACAACGTTCCAGTCTGGGGTACCGTCGGGTTTATTCTTATTTGCAAATACCAGTGAATTATTGGGTTGTTGACCACCAAATGATTTTGACCTAATATTTGGCCAACTGTGGTATACTCGTAATTTTGCTAGCGCTATCTCCTTCACTGGGACTGGAGAGGGGAAATTCACACTGAATTCTGGATTCGTTGAGGTTATTGAGATCATGCTTGTTTGTACTGGGTTTGTGTTCTCCACTATTTGTTGAAGTAATTCCATCTGTGTTGTCATTGTTATTATACTCATGTTGTATTTCTAATTTTGACATCGCAGAATCATATATATCTACCATCGCTGAAAACTCACTCTCTGATATAATTGTATCATCGAGCGATGACGATATCAATGAGGATAATTGCGAGTATGCAGTGGACACAACATGAAATTGAATTATGTAGTCTTGTAGTTTCCGTTGGCTGCATGAGGATATTTTTTTTGGGATTATTGAAATTATTCCAGCGATTGTTGTTGCCGCAGAAATGCAAATTGGAACAGCTATCGGAGCCATCATTGTCACTGAAGACAGTATAATACCAGCTCCGGTGATTACACCACTCACAGCGTACACAGTAACATCAATTGCGGTAATTCTCCTGCGGTATTTTTTAATTTTCAATTCATACTCCTCAGACAAGGTTTTGAGTCTAGTTTGATACTCTCTGACCTGATCATAGCGATATTGCGATGATGAAATCATTTTTATTTTAAATACGCTATCGTTTTCAATTACGATTTACTTAAATTCGCTACGAATTCCACATACCACGTTGTTGAGACCCTAACCAAATCTTTATCAGTAGATGTAATTGTAAACTTTTCAGTTCTATCCTTGTCGATGATCGTTGAAATCGTATTATTGACCCCGGATGAACTGGACGATGAAATATTAAATTGAGACAATGGTGTTACTAGTGTTAATCGATAAATACCCTTAACGGTTGCAGTGATATCTAATTTGTTGTTTGTAGGTGACCACTCCAATGATCCGTGTTGGATCGTGTATACTAAGTTGTTGGTTTTCTCATGAGGAATTTTTGTTTTTTCAATGGTTGTTATCATCCTCGAAAGATCACCTTTGACGGCTTCGATGAAGTTTTTCGTCTCATCGATGGATTTTTTAATATCAGGGAGTTTTAGTTCAATTTTATCGAATGCATTTCCAATAAATTTATCAATGATATTTCTACGAAATGCGGTAAACTTTTTTATGTGTTCTTCGGTTTTAGATTGAAGTGTTGCTAGTTCTAACGCAGAATCGTTGAGAGTTTTAAATCGATCTGTAATCGTCGAAAAAAGTACACCCGGTTTGAGTTTACCCTGATCGGAAAATAACGCGATAGTATCCTCGATTGCATTTTGTTGTTTAACCAAAATATCATCCAGAGAAATATTACTGGTTTTCAATTTACCCTGATCGGAAAATAACGCAACGGTGTTCTCGATTGCATTTTGTTGTTTAACCAAAATATCATCCAGAGAAATATTACTGGTTTTCAATTTACCCTGATCGGAAAATAACGCAACGGTATCCTCGATTGCGTTTTGTTGTTTAACCAAAATATCATCCAGAGAAATATTACTGGTTTTCAATTTACCCTGATCGGAAAATAACGCGATAGTATCCTCGATTGCATTTTGTTGTTTAACTAAAATATCATCCAGAGAAATATTACTGGTTTTCAATTTACCCTGATCGGAAAATAACGCAACGGTGTTCTCGATTGCGTTTTGTTGTTTAACTAAAATATCATCCAGAGAAATATTACTAGATTTCAATTTACCCTGTTTGTCTTGAAATACAACTATTTCATTCGGGTCAACACTTGTTAAGTTCAACGTCTCAGCGATTTCATCTTTAATTTTTTTTTGTATATCCTTGATAGAATCAGGAGTTGCAGTGTCATCGGGTTTGGGTTTCAGAGGTCTTCCCCAAATATCAGTCATGATATTTTATATATCTCTCTCTAAAAAGCGATTACTAGTGTAGTCATTAACGACAATATGAGGTGGTTTTCTAGATGCTGAAATAGCGTCAAGGACATTTAATACTTCACTGCCGCATATTGGTGGGTCATTGATTTGTTGTGTTGGTAGCGTAGAATACCAAGTCTTCATTGGAAGGGTTTTTATGTAACGCATAAATTCTTTTGGTGGGGCTAATCCATATGAATCAAAATAGACAATCCCACGTGGATCAATAGCGTATGCAACCCAGTGAGTTCCAGGTCCGGTGCTGTTATCGAGATTAATAATACCTGTTTCAGTTTTGTTTGGTTGATGTGGTAATTGATCTTTCATAAAAACACCTCTGAAATTTTTAATCACTAGTTTTTTAGCAGCATCCATTAAATCAAAATTGGACATTGGAACCATCGAAGATTTGGGAACCATAGGTTCGGAAATTGAAGATTTCTGAATTAATAAACCGTTCCTGGTAGTCTCAGGCCTGATCCGTGAACGGATCTCCCGCTGTACCATGAATACGGGGTTCCTGGTAGTCTTAGACCCTTTCCTCTGTACCATGAATACGGGGTTCCTGGTAGTCTTAGACCCTTTCCCTTTTTTTTATACCCTTGACCTTTCTTCGGTTCATATGATTCAGCAATGCTCTGTACCGCTTTTGTTCCCAAGCCTCCAACTACCCCCAATGCGGCCGCTTTTGCTACTGCTGGGGCTGCTGCCGCAACCAATGCTGGTATTGCAGCAAACAACGGAAATATACCACCTGTTTTTATCATATTTTTGATAGCAGCCGAAGAGAGTGTGATCTGAACACCTTTTTTATCCTTGAAAACATCATTGAAATGTTTCACTTGACGAGTTGTCAGCGAAAATTTATTTGCCCCGCCATTCATTTGATTAGGTTTCAACGTGATTGTGGTTCCACATTGTTTAGCGGATTTTGATTGCAATTTTTTTAACTGACCAGGTGTCAATGACACATTGATATTACTATATGACATTATACAAATACAGATTGATTCTAATGGAAAAATCCTTCGGATTTTCAATTACATATTTTCCACTGGTGCATCTACCACTCTCATTCTTCCACCAACACCTTCAAGTAGCATTGATTTATCACTGAGAATGACAGCAACCGCTCTATAATTAGCAATAGCACCAGCACCACCAGGACGGGTTACACGGGCTCTAAAGTGTATATCAACGACAGATTGTCTCATCAAATCAAGATGTTCCAATGAAAAGTAATAAATCGGATAGAGGCTTTTAAAATCCAATTGTGATATTTGCAAACCGGTATCCACATTTTGATCACGTGCCATAAATGACAACAGGTTATGATAGACACGTGCAATATGATTCTGACCGTAATCAAGTTGTATATCCTCGGATGGTTCCTGCTGTCCGTTTATTCTCAGCGAGACTTCATTAACACCTAACTGATCAAATATCATATGACTTCGTTCTTGATTACCAACTCGCGCAGCATTCTGTAACGCAATAAATATATGACGTGGAGCTGAAACCCCTTGTTTTGATGCCAGGTGCCATGTGAATGTACCATCAACACTGTCTTGTTTAATATCCGTAGTCACTGATAACCAACTTAACAACGACTTTCCTCCTTGATCCATAAATGATAGTAGTCGCTGTTCTTCTGTGATTGATGGAGTTAACACTGGCATCCACAATGATAGTTTTGTTAAAATGACTTTACCGGGAGCAACCCCAGCATTACGCCAGATTGCATCATCATCAGTACCCTTTCTCACGAGTGCTATTGTGTGTTTGGCTCCATAAATAACTTTTCGGACGTTTCTACAGAATCCAAATATGTGATGTAGTGGAATCGCACATGAAAATCGTCGACGCTGCCCATGCAACATTGCTACGCGTGTTGCAAATCCTAAATTGAGATTACCATTAACGCCTCCGAGAATATCAAAAGCAACTCCGGGTCTAGCTCGACGTTCTGGATTAGCTGCTTCCCCCTGATTTACTTCTGCAGTACCCTGTGCTGTTAACACTTTAATGAATTGAAGGTGATCAGCGTTATCAGAGGTATCCTTTGCAAACATCATAGATGGACCCGCTGATCTTGAATAATCATCAGAATATCTTGCTAACCCTATGATTGTTGTGGCCATATCAACTTCACGGTCAATGGATTCAATTTCTTTTCCATCAATGAGATATCTAGCGCTTTCAAATAACGCCATGATGCCGTTATTAACAAAACCAACTCGGACATTTGAGTTATTGTCATATGGGGTATCAGCTGCAACATTTGTTACAAGTTCTCCTTCTACTTCAATAAACGCTTCACAAGGCAAAAAGTATTTACTGGTATCATGAACTTGAAGTTCAATTCGTGATCGGAGATCGGGTTGTACTGCGTGATAAGAATAAAATTGAAAATCGCGTACAGAATCATCTTTACGCACTGGGGCATCCATATCAAATGCTGGATCAGATGACCTTTTGAACATTTTATTCTATTTATCAGAGTCTAAATCGTGAAATCCTACGGATTTTCATCGTAAACGATTTTTCCATTTTCATCGTCGTAGTTTTCTAAAGCCACTTCCCGCTATCATATTTGCAATATTGCTTTGGTCCCCTTGATTTACCATCGACGCTAGTTTTTCATCTACTGCGTTATTTATAATTTTACTAACACTTGCAGGCATTTCTTCTGTAGACGGTAACGGTTTCTTTTTTCGACTCACTAATGATGTTATTTTATCCTTCGCAGTTGAAAACGCTTTCCCGGCAAGATCTCCAACAGTACTAATACCCTTATCACGAATAACATCAATGGCTTTCATTGATAACTGTTTAGCTAACGGCATCACTTTTGGGGCCGTTCTTGAAAAGAATCCTAAAATGGTCTTGCCGAGGCCATCTCCGTAGTATGCTCTATAAACTGGAAACCGTGAATTAACTACATAGACGAGGGTTGGTTTATCATGATTGTAGTGTACGATCATTATTATAAAAACAATAGTGTTTTCAATTGTTATTTAATCGCTATGATACCCATTTGCTAACTCGTCAATGAAATCTCGATAGGTTTTGATATCCATGATACCGCCGGCAAATAACCGTCTACAGATATCAGCTGCTTCATTAATTATTTCTGGAGAGTTATTTCCAGCTCGGAATCCTCCTACAAGAACATCTAATCGTGATATATCATTGATAACACTATCAGGACAAGTGTTTCCAATCCTTGGATTTCCTAATCCACTTCCGCTATAGCCAGCTGCTTCATCTAGTTTTTCTAAACCCGTTTCTTGTAAATAATCATCATCATCATCAGGTGGTAGTTGTTGTTTTTTTTGTCTCCGTGTTGGTGTTTGACGTCGTTCTTCTAAATCATCATCATCATCAGGTGGTAGTTGTTGTTTTTTTTGTCTTCTTGTTTGTCTACGTGTTGGTGTTTGACGTTTTAGTTCTTGCCGTTCTTCTATTTCTCGTTGTCGCTCTTCTATTTGTTCTCTTTTATAATTACTAATTCCCTTTTTAAATTCCTTGTATCCTATCTCATCCTTATTCAAACGACCAATCCCTTTATTTAGTTTATACAAATAATCGAACCAATCATTACTTGATATTCTATCATTTTTATACTCGTCCTTTAAAAAATCTTTTTTTGAATTATAACTTTGAGCAGCAAAATTACCAATCAATAATCCTTTGATTTCAATAAACTAGGTTTTTTTATTAATATTTTAGCATGATCAGTAAATTTATTCAACAGAGAAACAGTCGTTTTTTTCGGATCAGTTTTTTCAGTTTGTTCAGTTTTCGTTGCTAGTTTTTCAAGTACAGAAATAAGACCCTCTTCCTTTCTTTTACCGTCAGGATCATCTCCCAGTATAGCACGCTCTACCCCTTTCGTTGCTGTGGTTACTGGTTTAAACAACTCTTCAGATCCCGCAGCAAAATCAGTTTGTAAACTCTGTCGTTGTTGCAGTTTATTTCTTACAGAGTCGCGAATTGGTATAAATTTCTTAATTGCATCTAGTCGCTCACGAGCCAATCGGGTCGTTAATGCTTCATTGACCATTATTTGAAATCAGAAACCATTTTTCAATTGTAAAACAATTTTTCCCATCGATGATTCCATCCTTAACGGTCCAATTTTTTATTGCTGTGAAATATTTTTATTTTCGCAGTGTGAAATATTTTCACTGATTCAATCAAAAAATGACAAAAAAAAAATGAAAATCTCAAGGAGATTTTACTGTCTGACAAAATCTTTTGAGGGCCGGTCAATCAAAATAGTTCATTTTCTTGAATTAACGCTCGTAAGTTTCTAATTTTAGAATTAACTTCCTTTTTCAATTCATATTCGTTACCCAATTCTTTTCGTATTCCTTCCACGATAGTATATAACGGAACAAACACATCTACTTCACTGGAAAATGCAAGAGAGTCTCGAATAGAATTTTGAATTTTTTTGATGAGTGCATATTTCTTTGGTAACATATACTTGTTAGTGCTAACTCCGTATTCTATATCCTGAAAATCCGACTTGATTTGATCAGGATTTAACCCATCTGACAATTTAATATTCTGATTTTTCAATTTTGCAATTTCAACTATGATGCTATTCATAATTTCAGAATTCATATATGATAATACATATTTCTAATTCATTTTTCAAAAATAAAAGAGCCGTTAATATTTTAAAAATTCAGTCTGTATATATAAATATATTTTTTAAAAATTCAGTCTGTATATATAAATATCTTTTTTAAAAATTCAGTCTGTATATATAAATATATTTTTTAAAAATTCAGTCTGTATATATAAATATATTTTTTAAAAATTCAGTCTGTATATATAAATATAAATGCAGACAAAAATAAATAACAACCATGATGAGCGGTTATCAGTCATTTGGCCCCCTTGATATAGGCCACTGTGTCTTTCATAGGGTTCTTTCTATGAGTATTTCCATTTTTTTTCTGAGATTTCTTCGATCTCGATTTGACACTATTTGGCCGGTAATTCATTTTTGAACACCATACGGGGCTACCCAAATGTGATGGAGAGCTAATTACATCCATGGATGTTATTTATTTTAGGTCATTTATATTTACATTCACCGGAAACATATTCCCCTAAGAGTGAATCTAACTCGTCAAATAACGGGTTAGAATCACAAGAGGGTATGTTTACGTGAAATGACCTAGAGGTTACATATATACGACAACACATCTTTGGAACTCCTTGGTTGCCTTCACATCCAAGTAAGCCCAAAGGAAACCCGAAACATACATCTCCGGAAGGGAGGCCTAACGTGGCAAACGCCATCTTAGACCGCCCAGAAGATATGCTTGGGGTGACGTCACAACATATACTTAATTAAGGACAGCACAAATACCGTATATATTTCCACTCGAGTGTTGTGGCAAATTGTAGGTATACATATACTTAATTAACTTAATTAAGGACAGCACAAATACCGTATATATCTCCATTCAGATTGTAGGTATACATATACTTAATTAACTTAATTAAGGATGGATTATAATTCAATGATGATGTAATGATGATGGGACGGCACAGACATCACAAACATGAAACGACGGGGCTGATTTTCAAAGGCCAATTCGACCAAT
Organism: Unio delphinus; assembly: GCA_029339505.1. Taxonomy (NCBI): domain Eukaryota; kingdom Metazoa; phylum Mollusca; class Bivalvia; order Unionida; family Unionidae; genus Unio; species Unio delphinus. The sequence continues at coordinate 966,056 of JAQISU010000348.1, forward strand.
CAAAGCAACCCATGAAATTAAACCCGGTTGCATGATTGAGTAAAAGTCAACCACGCACACGTGTCAATGGCGTGGGTTATTTTTTGACTGGTCGAATTGGCCTTGAAAGCCCCAGCTTTAAACCTTTCATTTAGTATATAAGGCGACTAATACAGCAGCTTCAATCCACAGAGTGTGTTATTTTACTTTCTTGAATTACTTGTTAATGGTGCTTCACAGTATTAAAATGAGACAGAATATTTGCATAAAGCACTAAAAGAAAAGAATATAATCGTTTGAAAACATTTTATATTTGATTTCTTTTCTAATTAATTATATTCCAAGCCGCTGAATCACAATTTAGGGGGAAATAACCCACGCCATACTGTAATGTAATTTTTATAGATGTAGCATTTGTACATCTTTTATAGGTGCCATGTCGGCATCCTCTTTTTTTTAAATCTTTATTCAATATGTACATATTAAATTATACAAATGATAGTCAACATACAGACATTTAAAAACACTTATATTTACACATAATAGTAGAAACATATATGAGTAGGTGGGAGGGGTTGTTATTCCCTCCCTTATCATCTCGACACCATCTAAGGGAGAGAGTATATAAAGGGAATTAATACATCAATCCGCAAGGTATGCTATTTTATTTTCTTGAATTACTTATTAATGGTGTTTCACAGTATTTAAATGAGACAGCATATTTGACTTAAACACTAGAACAAAGAATATAATTGTTTGAAAACATTTCTTTTCTTACAAAACAATGCCCAGCGCTGAATCACAATACCCATTAAACAAGTTAACACAATCTAAGGGAGAAAGTATACACGTGTGTTATCCTGTAACGCCTGCATCTCCGGATCACATCCTATGTTTATGAAATACGCATTAATCGCACGTGAGACAGAATATTTGACTTAAACACTAAAAAAAAAGAAAATATTTCTTTTCCTATAAAACAATACTCAGAAGCTAAATCACAATGATAACTCCCTTGGTTATATCATTTAAGAGTTGTCTCCCTTGGTGTTATAGACACATACGAAAATCGAATTTTTTGTCCTGTCTTTTTTGAAATGGTAAAGAATTAACAAGCACAGGTGAGGTCTGAATTCTTGGTTCATTTGTATAATAACACTATTTTTCTAATTCATTGTTTGGTTTAATTATAAGTCTCTGTATATAATCTTGAGCAGTCTTTATTATTTTGTCATCGTTGGGGTCAATGACAGTATTTTTTATTCTTTTATCATAATAGCGTTTTAGTTCCCTGTATCGTTTGCCGCCACACATAACGCATAATTGCGACTTCCCCCTGACCCCAACCCCACATCGAATACAGGGTAACGGACCAAGGCTTCCACGACGAAAGCTTTGCATATGATACCAACAGAATTAATTTCTGCATGATTTGTTACACGGTGTCACTGATCCAATCATAAGCCATTTGCAATGATTCATTATACTTAAATCTTTCATTTAAATGCTTGTTTTAATTATAGTATGGAGGAGTTCGAGAGATTATCGAAAATTAAGCCCTGGAAAAGTGTTCAATTCAATCTTGATAGAGTTTCTGATACACCAAAGAATAAAATTCTTGATAGAACCTTGATTAGTAAAATCAGAGACTGTTTTAATGAATTCAAGCGTGATGGGGCAGCTCATTGTTGGTCAACATTTCGAATTGATGGTGTTGTTGACGCTACCATGAATGATGAAAAAGCAGCAGTGATAATCTCACGTCTTGGGGAAGAAAGAAATTTTTTTCGAATAAAATTCCTTATCCGTGATAATGGAAAATGGATCATTAGGGACAAATACGAGCCTATTCTTAAGGACTAAAAAACTGTCACTGTGACTCAGGATTCAAAACCAGGAATTTTGACTGGACTTGATAAACCCTACTACGAAAGATCTTATCCTGTCACAGTAGTTGTTTACGGGATATATCCGCTCAATGAAAAACCTGATATTTCAAAACTAGCACCCATGAAATATTCGACAGGGCTCAATTGTGTAGCAACACGAATAATAGAACACTTCACAAATGCGTCCCGGGGAAATAAACTAACTGATCTAAGACGAAAAAAAATAACCGAGTGGGAACTGACAGTGAAACAGCATGGGGCAACAATTCAAGATATAGCCAAATTAGAAACATTAAGATTTCCAATATCGGTAAGGACAATCACCGGAGAAGTATTATACGAATCGAAATATAAATCACAGGGAGCTCCCATTGAAATTATTGATCATAACGCACACGCGTGGTCATCTGCAGTAACAATATTCCCACGGGATAGAACCGTAAAATATCTGTTTGGAACCGAAGAGTTTTTTTCAGAGCAGAAATTATTTGATGCTATTTACCATTTGAGTAAAAACGATTCTGTGTCAGTGTGGCTATTTCATAGTACTTCAGACGAAGAATGTAGATTTGATCAGTTTGTAAGGCCCAACGGAGAATTGTACCGTACTGAAGAGCTGCATAATCAAATGAAACAACTAGCTAGTGAATTTTCTCCCCAGAGTTCTGGGGGGGAAGACAACGATCAATTATTAGCAAACTGTTTTACACTTCCATCAGTTGTAGCACATTTTGCTAGGAAGAAAAACGCGTGGAAACCAACCCGAAGTGAGTTCTTATCAGATGTCAAATTGTCCTGTCTTGAATACAGCCATGGAGGATTATGGAACACAAAATACACCGCTGATACCGTTATTTCAGTTGATATGATTGCATGTTATCCAGGAAGTTTTCTTGGGTATGGAGAGTGTGAGAAATATTTCAAACGATTTGGACACCCTACACACGAAATGACCCGTGTTGCTATTAATGGACCACTGCCACATTTCGATTTAACCGGATTCGCTTGTGTAGTATCATTTGAAATGGCTGAAGGGCTTCATCCGTGTAGGTATCTTTGGATTGGTAAACACATGTCTGAAAAACACTGGATGCCAATAGTGTTATTACGGTATATGCTTGATTGTAAGATGTTAAAATCATTAATTGTCAGTGAAGCAATTATATCCTATCGGGCACAGAAATCAGTCTGGTTACCACAACCTGATCTAGAAAAAATAATTAGCGAAGAGCGAAAACTGTTTCCTGATTTTAATGAACAACAAATCATGGATTGGTCCAGACAGTTATTTGAAATCAGAAACAATGAAGCAAAAGATCTTGGACGAAGAATAATCGGTAAATTTACCCAAGGTGGCAAAGATGATAATACGAGATATTCTTCACGATTGATTATAGACAATGCTGAATACGATTTTGTAATCAAAGATTTAACGAATAGGGGCTTATATGTCAATCGGACGCATTTATGTCCGATGGAACCAAATTGGGTACAATTGTTACTTACACTGATGGATACCATCCGCAGTACACATATTTGAGAGCTTCTATGCTTGGTTATGCTTCTATCAATCTGTTTTCAATGATCAATAGATTTCCTACCACCGCAGTTAGAGTTGCTACTGACTCATTTTACATAAATAGCAAAATGGCTGATTTTAAGGCTACTGGCAACGAGAATTGGGGGTCATGGAGAATTAAGAAGGAAATGCTTCATGATTATATTCCATCAGCAGATGTTACCATTGAAAATAATTACTTAGAAAGCAATCAGTGTTCAGAATTTTCTAGTGCACCACCGATTTTTGATCCAATCTGTAGATATAAAACAGTTTATTTAAACGGCTGTGGTGGGTCAGGAAAAACAACCCGGGTAATTGAGTTATTCCGTCGTGGAAACGCTAGCGTTTCTAACATGATTGTGCTAACACCGACTCACAGACTCGCCAGAGAGATGAAACAACGAGGGGTAAATGCCTGCACTTATCATAGTTTCTTTAGATGGAAGGGAGATAAATGGACTCCTGAGCGCATGGGAGAGAAATTTATTCCTGAAATTATCATTTGGGATGAAATAGACACAGTGTCCGAAGATGTCTTAAAAATATTTCTTGAGTGGTTGTTATTGAAGAATACAAAAGTCGTCATGTGCGGTGATCACGGCCAACCACCACCATTTGTCGGTGCATCTCCCCATGAATGGCTAAAGGGTTTTGTAGACTATTATGAAGAAATTGATACTGATCATAGATCACTTGATAATGAATTAAAAGAGTTTAATAAATTAATTAGATTACAACCGGATAGAATCCAGTGTGAAATAGCCCGTGAAATAATTTCGGAAACTCCCATGAATGAGTTTTGGGAAGCGTGGAGACCAAATGATTTAATCATTGCAAGTAGAAAAATAGTCAGGGACACACTTCAGATGAAGTTATTTGAATTGCATAAACAAAAATTTGCAACACTTCCAGTACCGTTATGTTATAGGCCATCGGATACACGAAAACAGAACATCGAAGTTGATATTCCAGGACCAAAATCCGAAGGATTTCAAAGACAGATTCTCGTATTAAATGATATTGTGCTGGTTGATATCAATGTCGTTGAAGATGCATTGCGTGCTAATAAATCCCCATGGACGCTAGGTTATGCAGCAACAATACACTCTTCACAGGGATTGACTATATCGGATACAATTGTTTGGATGGTAGATAATCGCATAGAATGGTCGAATTTAGTCTATCTCGCAGTGTCTAGAGTACGAAAAATAAATCAACTTCGAAGAATTGTCTTCGATGATGAAATCATTGGCGATGATAATGACACCACAATAGATGATATTATTGATAAAAAACTCTCCGGTTACAAACAACAAGACAAAAAAAACAACGAGAATTTGATATTGATGCTGAATTAATAATTACTCTGAAGCAACAACAGAATAATCACTGCGCGAGTTGCAATTGTATAATGCGTTGGCAGTATTCGGATAAGGATCCTCGCCAATTCACCGTTGACAGAAAAAATAACAATCTCGGTCATGTCAGAAATAATGTGATGTTGACTTGTCTTGAGTGCAATAGACGCAAGGGTGCTAGTTAAGCCCATGCGGTGGTAATTGAGTATCCTCAGGTATCACTTGTAATTGTTGTCTAGTAAAACCCCGTTGAGGGGCAGTTGAATCCAGTTTATAGATTGGAAGTCTACCCGTAGATCGTGTTATACTAGATATCTTGTGTGCAGTAACACTCCAAATAGGATCAGTAGCCCTTTTTGTGCCACCCTCAAGCTCTCCTGGTTCGTATAAGTACCTCACAATGACATTACTACCAAGAATTGGTTGGGAAACGCTAAAATCTTTTTGAATTTCCATTTCAGGTATTGACTTCTTTTAAATCGCATTGATAGGTTTCATGTTGATGGTTCTAGTAATCTCGTTATTCAGTACAGTAATCACAGCTGGTAACCTTTTAACCCATTCACGGGATCTTTTTTCTTGGATGAATTCTTTTGCGTATTGATATCCAAATAACCGCTCAGCAAGGGTTTTATTAAATCGTTCTACAATGGCCTGATCACGATGCAGTGCAGTATGCCCTCGTCTGATAGCGACATTGTGATATTTCATTGTAGATAACACTGCACCCTGAAATTCCTTGCCAGGATCAACTTGTAATAGATTTGGCCAGTGCAGAGGACTCCTTCGATAAATCCTTTCAAATGCAGAAGCCACTTCAGTGGCTGATTTTGTTTTTAACGGTTCTGCTTCTTTGTATCGACTTGCAATATCAACTACGGTTAATGCGTATTTGTAACCACGATCATGTGGCAGAAATAATAGATCAGCCTGATGAACTTCATTGGGTCCGGTCACATCAAAATGCGAGAAATTGATTTGTTTAGGCGGTGGTAGATAAATTTGCTATAGTGCCTGTTTGGATAACCAATGAGCCGCAGTGGTTTTTTTCACTTTTGCAGCACTAGCGAGTTTATGGATTGCTGATTTACCCCTCCAGTATCCTCTTGGGGAATAATAAATAGATTCCATGTTGTTATTAATTACCAGCACCTAACATCAATTTACTTTTCATAGCCGATTTTATCAAAAAGGAAGCCAATTTTTCTTTGAAAGATTTATCAGAAATAGCATTTAACGCATGAATTAATTTCACATCTGCTAGATGCCTGTGCTGCAGATTACTGCTTTTATAAGATACATCATGAAGGTGACAGGCCTTATCAATAGCGTTTATTGGTTCCTCACCGGGTCGGGGCTGATTTTGATCATTGAGTCTGATATCAAGTCTTGTTCCCGGTCCACAGTAGCTATATCCTGGAAGGTGCTTTTCTCCGGGGTATTTTGCCCATGGGGTTCCAGGGAGTTTTGCTAATTTGGCTGCGATATCACCTCCTCGTTTTTTTTTAAAGGTTCCTTGAGTTCCTTGGGTTTAGAAACAAATCTAAATTTCTTTGTACTACATTGTACGCATTTACCAGAAAGTGCTGATCGGTTATTTTTAGTTGTAATCGTCGTCAAGTCATCTGTGCCAGTACGTTTTTTACACTTCACACAATATAGATCCATAATTTATATATAACGGCATGAATATAATTGATTATTCAGCTACCCGACGACGGGAACCTATTAAACATCATGAAATGTTGCCGAATTCAATTAGAATGATTATAATCGGACCATCTGGAAGCGGAAAGACACAACTGCTACTTAATTTGATAACGAGATGGATGAAATGGAACAAATTGTATTTAATAGCCCCGAGTGTAGACGATCAGCGATGCTATGAAGTGCTAAAGGATTTTAACGAGAAAGCAAAAGAATTTCAAATCGATGAAGATTTTATTGAGTTTATTACTGATATAGAGGAAGCCCCTTCCGTGGAAGACATCGATGGAAGTATTAACAATTTAGTGGTATACGATGATATCATGTTAGATAATCAAAAAAATCCTGCTAGAATATTTTCCCGAGGCAGGCATAAAAACACTGATGTGATCTATGTCACTCAACGATACACACAAATACCAAAAGTGATCAGAGATAATTGCAATGTGTTGTGTGTATTTAACGGCGTTGATACTCATACGCTACGAAATATTCATCAAACTTGGTGCAGCGGTGATATGAATCATAATCAGTTTAGAAATTTCTTTAGTCACGCTCAGTCAAAACCACACGGATTTGTGACAATAAATTTAGCAGACCCTAGGACACGATATCGTATCGGACTGGATCAAATTTTCGGTTAAAATCACCGTAAACCTAGAACTGAAAGTTCTAGCAGCAGAGGGGGTGAGTGACAACGACGTTGCGACATCAACGAAAACGCGAATGTTTTCAGACAAGGGTCGGAGACTTATTTTTTCGCGAGAAGGGTCTAGTGTTATTTTGGAGGGGGTATAATCAAAAATAAAAACAAAAAAAAGTTGTCTGATTCGCCCCCTCTGCTGCTTAAATTCACCCGGTAGAGGCCTGATTTAAGGGAACTGACTACCTGGGTGTCTATATTTAGTATGTATGATATTAAGATGACGTTTGCCAATATATGTAGCATAATAGTGTCATGACCCTTGAGTTGAATTAGAGAAACGTTCCTTAAAACTAAAAATATTTGGAGTATTTCGGATATCGTCAGGAATAAAGTTCGTTCCGTCGCAGGTGCTCTTCTTGAGATTATTATACCATATGATATTTTCCAATATTGTACGGCATGACGACATATAAATTGAAAGTGTAATGACGAAATCATCCGAATGTAATTTAAAGTCAGTTATGTAACCTAATTTTTCGTTTCTTTAAAACTGAATTTCATTTTTGACATGTGATACACGTACCATACTCGTATATTTGACATTATTTAAAATGACATTTATGAAATACGTCGAATAGTTCCAATCTTTTTCGATTCCTGTGAAAGATCATACAACGAACAATAATTTATCTATGTAGATAACAGCACCCTATCACAATCAGAGGCATATTCGAAATCATACCCTGAAAGCAAAATGTTTTCTTTTTCTTTTAATATTTGTAATGGCACGGAATTTCATAACCAGGAAGAAATTTTGACGTCACCTTATTACGGCGAATTATGGACCAATTTGACATGGACATCTGTATTAATAATTTGAACCTTAAATTACAACGACTTGAACCATAAAAACTAAAATGGGACTAATATTAGTTAGGGATGGAAGGCTTGAAGGAAACTGTGTAGTTTGCTCAAATTTTATTTTAGTATACCGTTAAACACGTTTGTTTTAAACAGATTGTATTGTCATTTAATTTAGAATATCGCATTCGACACGAGTTGTCTAACTCGTTTCCCAATACATATATAGTCTAAAGATCTCATTCATTTAACAAAGATTCGAAAGTACCTGAAATAACAAGGTCAAACGTTTAAATGTGTTAAAATAGATATAACATTTCAAAGAGCAAATGTGTGTGTGCATGTGTGTCTGCGTGCGTGTGTGTGTGTGTGTGTGTGTGTGTGTGTGAAAATGACTTACGCCGGCAAGCCGCCATAATCCCACTCAGAGCAAATATAAGGGCCTGGACGAAGTATCACATACAGACCAACGTTCTGAGCCAACTGGATATATTTTCTGGAAAAAGAAAAATAAACAGAAGGTTTTATTGTTATGTAATTAATTCGAACACACACACATATATATATATATATATATATATATATATATATATATATATATATATATATATATATATATATATATATATATATATATATATATATATATATATATATATACTTTAATTCCTAATATGAGTTCCAGTAATTTTCACAGAAGCTGTCATTTTTAACGATCTAATTATTGAAATGATGATAGAATCCTACGGCCAAATATAAAGTTTTTTAGAAGCTCTAAGCGCTTTACACTTATCACAAATGATAAGACTACACTACAGAAAAACAAATGACAAAAACAATGAAATTGGAAAACATAAAAACATGCTGAAAACATATAAGATACAAAACATGATTAAATCTCTAAGTTTGTCCCTGCAGTCGAAACGGGAGAGTTTTAAGAGCAGTCTTAAAAGGGACCACTGTGTCTTTCTGTCTACTTTCAATGGGCGATTCGTTCCACGTCGCCAAGCCCTGGTATGCAAAATAACGTTGTCCATATGACTTTCTTTTCACCGTGGGAACAATGAGTATACGATTGTCAGAAGAAGAGCGTAAGTATATTGCTGGTGTATACACATGAGTGAGGCCGGATAGGTATGTTGGAATGGAGTCTGTCAGTGAAACATAGCACAGAGAACAAATTTTGTGTTTGATTCTGTATCGATTTGATAGCCAATGTAGTGTACAGAGCAGTTGTGAGATGTGTTCTGATCGAGGAACTCTAAAGATGATCCGTGCAGCTCTGTTTTGAACTTTTTGAAGTTTCAGGAGTAAATATTGTGGCGAACCAGAAAGAATTGAGTTACAATAGTCCAGTCTTAAAAGTACTAATGAACACACAAGTGTTTTAGTGGCATCACCTGAAAGATATTTACGAATAGAACTGATGCGTCTCAGTTCAAGATATGCAGCCTTGCATATGTTCATGACATGTTGGTGCAATGTAAGAGTAGGTGACCCGTCAAAAGAGCGCACGACAAAAGAGCGCCGACAAAAGAGCGCAGACATAAGAGCGCAGACAAAAGAGCGCAGACAATTGGGCGCACTTAAACAAATACTTGAGGTACGATAAACGAATATGGCAGGGTTAGAAAGGAACTTTAATTTGTGATCGCTAATGCTAATACTTGTTTAGAATGAAACAATCGGAGGTACGATCAAACAATGTTCCGTTTCAAATACCGCCGACAATGAAAAGCAGCCAAAATTCATATTTCCCCGTAAGTTAGCAACGCTGATATAAAGAATTAATTGCTGACCTTCCCAAAAAAATTTCGATCATATACTTGTTTTTAATGAAGCAAAAAAAGTTACCATCAAACGATGCCGTCTGATATGAGTTAATTTTCTTGTTTCTATTTTTTAAATATTTTTTTGCGATCTTTAGTTTGCGCTCTTATGTCGGCGCTCTTTTGTCGTGCGCTCTTTTGACGGGGTGCCGTGAGAGTATTATCTAGAGTAACACCTAAGTTTCGTACTGACTGAGAATTTAATGTTGGCGTTGCTCATATTTATTGTCTGAGGTAAAGGATGTGAATGAGAAAGTCTTTGTGTTGTGATCAGAATAGACTCAGTTTTATCATCATTCAACTACAGCTTGTTACATGTCATCCATGATTTCACATCAGAAATGCACCTCTCTACTCCATGAATGGTAGCATCAACTTCAGTTGGGTGGCTAGTCTTGTATATTTTAGTCTTGTATATTTGGGTGTCATCAGCGTACAATTGGTGAGACACTGGGTGATGATCTATGACACTTGAGAGCGGCTGAGTGTATAGAATGAAGAAAACAGGACCATGAACACACCCCTGTGGAACACCACAACATAGATCAACTGGGCTGTAATGTATTCCATTTGCAGACACAATTTGAGTCATGTTGACTAAGTAGGAATTGAACCACTGTAAGGCTATATTCTGAATGCCAAAAACATGCTGGAGACGGTGAAATAACATATCATGGTCTATTGTGTCAAATGCTGCAGAAAAATCCAGGAGGGTGAGAACTGTAATCTTTCCACTATCCAAAGCAGAGAGAATGTCGTTAAATACTTTCAGAAGAGTAGTTTCCGTACTGTGGCAAGGGCGATATGCAGACTGTACATTGCTAAAAAGACTGTTTGAATTCAAATGAGATACAAGTTGGGTTAGAACAACTTTTCTAAGATTTTTTTTATATGAATGGGAGATTAGAAAATTGGCGGTAGTTCTTTAAATCTTTATGGTCAAGTGTTTGTTTCTTCAGCAGAGGCTTTACGATGGCAGTTTTGATAAATGATGGGAATTCCCCCGATGAGAGAGAGATATTAATAACTTCAGTTAGTGAAGGCAATATTGGCTCTAAGCACTCAAGCAGCAGTGATGTCGAAATTGGATCAAGTTCACAAGACTTTGGTGCACTCTTCATCAGGATTCTCCGTACTAAATCAATAGAGACAGGTTCAAATGCTCCTACTGGTTGTCACTAAAATTCTGTATCATAACTGTATGGTGACGAGTCATTTGAAATTGTGCTGTCAATCGAATCTCAAATGGTTTGTACTGTCACGAAAGAAATTTGCAAATTGGTCCGGAAGGTCTACTGGAGAGAAGGTAGTTGGAAGTGGTGTACATTTGTTCCTTGACATTACTTTATTAGTTATCTCGAAGAGCTCTTTGCAGCTGGAACTCTCCGTGATCTTAGTACTGTAGTGAGATAATTTGGCTAAATGGACTATGTTTGTGACGCTCTTCTTAGCTAATCACAAAAGGTTACTAAATCCAAGAACACTTAATTGCACGAGACGTTCTAAATCATATACCTAAGATCCAGTATGCCTTCAAAATGGAATTCCCCAGGGTATTCCTCGTGAAGGTTCCATGGCACATACCTATAATAATAATAATAATAATAATAATAATAATAATAATAATAATAATAATAATAATAATAATAATAACAACAACAACAACAACAATAACAACAACAACAACAACAACAACAACAATAATAATAATAATAATAATAATAATAATCCGCTTACTGATGTTACATGATAAAACCGTTAAACATTAAATAAAAGTATTTTTTTAATTCTATGGTATAGATGACAAGGCAGATTTTATATTTTTCTTTCAAATTTATCCCTAGTTACAATGACCAAATTGGCATCGTTTTCATTTTCTCAAACCCAGTCGACGGAAATGGTTTACAAATCTTTTTAATACACTATTTAAAAGTAATACATTTTCCACGTTAATCCTTCTAAATTCACATATGACGTAACACGTTCATCACTTTTCTATTCTCTTTTTTAACGTTTAAAAAATCATTTATTACCTTACCCGAGTAAAATAGGCCTCGATTTTTAAATGGCAAAGTTTTTGCGTGTTGGTTTAAAAAAAATAGGCAGTTATTTAATTAAAAGAGTTTTGATTCATATAATAATGTTAGGACACCTTCCCGCTGCTGGTCACATAACGAAACTCGTATAGTTTTATTGTGCATGCTAAGAGACTTACTATAGCATCAAGATTATACATTTTTCATATAATAATAATAATAACGTGGACTTTGTATAGCGCCTAATCTTTCGAAGCTCTAAGCGCTTTACACCAACAAGAATGATAGGACTACACTACAGAACAACAAATGACAAAAACAATGAAATTGGAAAACATAAAAACATACTGACAGAAATTGTTGTTGTAGTTGTTGTAGGGTTTTACGCCATTTTTCAGCACACGATAGGCAATTATTGGCGGCCAGTATTAATGGTGGAGGAAGAACCCGTGAAAAACCCCGGAAAGAACCACCAACCCACGAAAAGCTACTGGCAAGCTTTCTCACATACACACACTGGCCGAATCTGAGACTCGAACCCACGCAGACAGAGCTGATTTGTTTTGTTTTTTATGGTTTAACGCCATTTTTTCAGCACAATATAGGCTATACATGGCGGCCAGTATTAATGGTGGAGGAAGAAACCGGACAAACCCCGGAAAGAACCACCGACCCACGAGAAGCTACTGGCAAGCTTTCCCACATAACTACATTTGCCGAATCTTAGACTCGAACACACGCAGACAGAGGTGAGATGGCAATGGTCCGCAACGGACAGCGCTTTAGACCACTCGGCCACTCGGGGCCCCAGACAGAGCTGAGATGGCAGTGATCAGTAACGGGAAGCGCTTTAGACCACTCGGCCCCCACACACACATAAATTGTACCTACCCTTCTCGATTCATCTAAATCCCCAGTTTGTAAATAGACAAATAGAGAAATCATATAAAAATTCAAAGACGTTCAATATTTAAAAACTCTGTTATTGTCCTATCTCGACACAACGTTACTCCTTCCTAAATGCTTATTTCTTTAAGCATAATTTCTAGATAAATGTTGGCTCTGAGTTGCATTGGTAATTAGAAATATCACCATTTTAATTTTGTGATGAATAAAACGTTTCTATTAGTGGTTTAGCTGTTTCGTTAAACCTTTCCAAAAAAAAGTTATTCGTGTATTCCCATTGGTAGATTTTTTTCCTCAGATTTTTAGGTGTCGTGGTACATCTGGTACTGTTGCATCCTGCATGGTGTCTCCAATATATTTGTTCCATGAATCTAACACTTTCTAAAATTAAAATACTCCGTCTAACGGTAAATTGTTTCCCTTCTTTAATGAACCTATCGCCCATAAAATCATTGCTGTATAAAACCCGTATCTCCTCGTTTTTCGAAATGATTTTATCTTGACCATTTGACCTTTGTCTTCATGAACAGACGACTGTCACAACTCAGAATGCTATAAATAAACAATGGTATTTATAATTCGGCGTCATTCGTTGTGTGAAGGACCTCTTGACGTTCCTGTTTGGTGTTCGGAGTCGCCAACTTTATTAGCACAAATTTCGTTGTCAAACTTAACTGTGCATGCTAATGTAACGTCTCTTACTATCCGCTTTGTTCCACACCCAGGTAACATGTATTTGTCATCTGTGAACAACATAGGTTTCGTATCTTTTGGTCCTATTTCAGGCTTGAAATCTTTGCCAAGGAGTAGCAAAATACTTCAGTGCAATATGTTAGTCTGAAAACGTTTGGTTTATATCTCTTGTAGATTGATTTCAAAACACACCAAAACTTGATCGAATATTTTTGGATATTTGGTCACACACTGGCCGTATGAATTTTCTTTCCTCACTACCTCAATATGCTTTCTAGGGAAACTTCTGTAATTAGGTCTTTATTTAGTTCGCCAATTGCCTCGTTTTGGTTACCGCACTACGTTCAATGCCCCTAAATGTTCAGTAGCGTGGTTTCAGCACACGTAGTCTCTGGGACGATAATCTTTCAAGTTCTAAGTCGCCTAAAGCAAGACATACCCTTGGCTCCAGGATGCATGTTGCTCTTCTTCCATGCAACCATTCATCCATCCATCCTTCCGTCCGCACGCACGCACACACACACAGACACACACACACACACACACACACACACACACACACACACACACACACACATACATACATACATACATACATACATACATACATACATACATACATACATACATACATACATACATACATACATACATACATACATACATACATACATACATGCATGCATGCATGCATGCATGCATACATACATACATACATGCATACATGCATGTTGCTGCTCCTGGAACAATTCAAACAATTCAGCCTGTTCCAAAATTAAGCCTTCAGCACAGCTCTGTTGATAATTGCCAGTATCGTTGTACACGTTGATTCAATACGACGATACATTGAAAGTAACAATAGACTGCATACGGAGCTATTATTTAGTTCATATAGTGGGATGAGATGACAGTGGGATGAAGGGTTAAGTAATAAAACATTTTGAATTTTATCTACTGAGTTCTACTCTTGACAATAGTATTGTGTGATCTTATATTTTTCTAGCGCACAGAAACAAATTCAATTATTATTAAGGATATATATCTGGCTGTCTGAGTGTTTGATCTGTGATAAAATAAATTTTGATAAATATTCCAACGTAATGGTTCCTTTCATCTCTCTACTCTATAATACGACTCTACTAAAGTATTATTAACATATCAACATGGATGGATATTGAAAAACATTCTTAATCATTAGCTTCTATACAATGTGTGCCAGATATTGGTAAGATGGAAAATCTAACTTCCTACCCTTATCAATTCATTTATAAGTCACACAATTAATTTTAGATGTATCAAGTCTCATGACGAAGTACCTAGAACAATTGTAATAGTCTTTTCTGAAATAATATACGTTGCTCACTTTATTACTAATTAATATTCTTGCTTATCTAGCTTTAATAAAATATCAACCGTCAAAACAACATGCCCCAACTTCACTAGTTATTCTTAGGTCAAGAATTGCATTGGTCAAACGAGACATTAGATTGTTAGAATTAGGCCACAATTTTAAACTGTATGGCAGATATTATGTCGCCAATATTAAGGGTCGCTGATATTTGTGATATGTCAACAATAATAAAGACACGTAAAACAAAATATCAATCTACAATTGCGATATATATATATATATATATATATATATATATATATATATATATATGTGTGTGTGTGTGTGTGTGTGTGTGTGTGTGTGTGTGTGTGTGTGTGTAACAGTATGTCCTCTCCTGCCTTCCATACACTATGGTGACCTACCTGGTAAGTAGGACAAACTCCGAACATTACTACTCACGTTTCCAACGTATTGCATCCACACGCTCTCAGTTTCAAAAACCGATCCTCCCAGTATTCTGGTGGAACTCGGAAGTAATGTATGGCCCCTGATAAAATCCTAAAGGGTTTGTCATTTAGGTAGAAATTCCTGTTGCGAAACTGTAGAACGCTGTCACTCCTGTATGTATCCATTGTGCAAGGGGCTAATATTCCTTATCCACCGTGTATAATCATATCAATAGTTTGAACCATATACAACTTGCTTGGGTGAGAATTTTTTACCGTTTCATGTATTGCTAATTCATGTACCCATTAAGTAGAACTTTATAAAATAACTTTTTAACAAAACCTTTGTAGGCATTTGTTGAAAAGAAAGACTTCACATATGAATAGTGTTTGGAAAATAATTATATGAAATAAGAAAGACAAGCATGAACACTTGTAAGCGAAAATTTCCCTTTCGATTTTTGTAGACGTCAACGATAAAAAAATATATCTTTGTCTGTAAGCTCATTGTGGAAATAACAATAGTCAATGTCCTTACCTTGTTTCCATTCTGTTACGAATATTTGGCTTTAAAATGGATAAATGTAAATAAGGAACCCATGTCAAAGAAATATTTGTATGTTTTCTAAATGAACTAATTCAGGTTGATGAATGACCATAAAGTACACTCATGGGATCACAAAAGTTTGTTCTTGTTAATAGGGAGGGTTAAACTCTGTAACTACAATCAAATATGGATAAAATACTGTCCTGTACGAGTACGTGTCCTTTATATGGAGGCGTACTCTAAACCACATTTCACTCTAAGCTAAATGACTTAATAAAGGTTATTGTCCATCATTTTGCACATCCGTTCTCTATGGCTCTCTACCGTAATTGTCTCTATGATCCTAACGTCACAGCCGTTCTTTTTGGCTCTCTAATTGTCTGTATGATCCTAACGTCACAGCACGTCTTTTCCGCTCTCTACTTGTCTCTGTGTTTTAACTTCAATGCCCTTTTTAAACTCTCTACTTGTCTCTGTGTTTTAACTTCGAGGCCCTTTTTAAACTCTCTACTTGTCTCTGTGTTTTAATTTCAAGGCTCTTTTTAAACTCTCTACTTGTCTCTTGTGTTTTAACTTCAAGGCCCATTTTAAACTCTCTACTGGTCTCTATGTTTTAACTTCAAGGCCCTTTTTCAAACTCTATACATGTCTCATTGTTCTTAACTTCAAAGCCCTTCTTTTTGGCTCTCTACTTGTATCTACCTCCCTAACTTTACGGCATTCTTTTTTATTCTCTACTTGTCTCTATGTTCCTGACTTTAAGGTCCTTATTTTTTATTCTCTAATTGTCTCTGTTCTTAATTCCAAGATCTTTCTTTTTACTCTATACATGTCATTATGTTTATAACTCCTAGATTTTTCGTTTATGCTCTTTACTTTTCTCTTTGTTCTTAACTTCGCGATCTTACTTTATAAATCTCTACTTTTTTCTATGTTCTTATCTTCACGGCCCTTCTTTTTTTTTTTTTTTTTTTGCTCTCTTTTTTTTCTTCTCTGTGTTCTCAACTTCACGGCCCTTTTCTCTGGATCTCTACTTATCTCTATGTTCTTAACTTCACTGTCAGTAGTAATAGGGGATACTCTAGCGACAATGGAAAATCCAGTCAAAAAGGGCTTGGGAACATCTAGCGACAAGGGGAATTTAACATGGGGGGACTATCTAGCGACAAGGGGAATTTAACATGGGAACTATTTGGGACTATCTAGCGACAAGGGAAATTGAACATGGTGGGACTATCAAGCGACAAGGGAAATTGAACATGGTGGGACTATCTAGCGACAAGGGAAATTGAACATGGTGGGACTATCTAGCGTCAAGGGGAATTGAACATGGGAATTATTTGGGTCTATCTAGCGTCAAGGGACATGGAACAGGGTGGGTCTATATAGAGACATGGGAAAAAAAGGGTGGCAATGAAAGCTACTATCTTTTCGAGACTTATGAGTGGCCCTGAAAAGGACCGTTAGGTGTAATGTTAACAGTATTTTGTTAACATAGAGGACATCTCACAGATCTTCTCTTCCTTAAACTTCTCCTTACTGTAGGTCCATAGAAGAGAACTCTCTTCAAACAACCTTGTCTTTCCACATAGACTCTTCTCTTCCAATAGGCTGTCTCCGTCATATGAATGACACTCCATGATGATCTGACATACATGGGTATGTCAGTCCTAAACAGCATACTTGACACAAGGGTTGACGATTCAACATTAGTCCACATCTTCTGATGAGAACAGGTGAAGCGAATGCCGTGTACTGCGGCTATTTATAGGGGAAGAGCGGATTGAAACGGATTGAGTGTATCCACCAATCCAAACGTGCGTTACAAAAGTCAGTCACAGTCATCCAATCGGAAGAGAGTAGTCTGTGACGTCACCTTTTCTATATAGAGGTACTAGCGCCTGTGTGCAGTCCATCGATTCAAGAGGGTTGTCAATCATGGCGGACACTAAGAAGACAATGAATTGGAGTGAGACAGGAGTAGAGACAGCAAGTCATGGACCAACAGCGACTACTAAAGTCATGACAAATCTACATCCAGAAGAAGTGGATTTTAACTGGGACATTGTGGATTTTTTAACATCGCAAGAATTTATTCCGGAACCTTCGTTGCCTTCTGTATCTTCTTATGGACACGTCGATGATTTTAAGCAGAGACAAAAAGAAGCATTGGAGCGATTTTTACAACAACAGAAAGTAGAAGAACAAGCTTTTCTTATGCAACAGCAGGAAGAAGAAGAAGAAGCAAGAAGAAAACACCAGGAAGAAACAGTAGCAGCAGCAGCAGCAACGGAGAAGAATGAAGACCAAGGACAGAAAGAAAATAGTGAAAATCAAACGGTCACGACGGTACTTTTAGATATTTTAGCTGAGTTAAGGAGTCTGAAACAAATGTATCAGACTTCTTTATCACGGCCGAAGAGAAAAAGACCTTCTCGAGCGAAACAACCCGATCTCTCTGTGACTACGTCTACCTTACCACCGTTAGTGATTTCTACCAAATCATTGACAGGAACCACCAGTCCCGAAGTAGGCCTTGGTCGTGGCAAAGGCTTAAGACAGCTCAAGAGGATTTCATCCCGTTTCTGAGTTTGTTTTGTTTTAAACACACAAAACACCAACGGTCCTTTTCAGGACCACTCCAATTATTTCGAAAAGAAATACTATGTCAATAGCCTATTTCAATGAAAACTCAAAAGTCCTTTATTTTTTTAAAAAACCCATAATACACGTGTGAGTGAATGAATGTGTGAGTGTAGGTAATTATACTATCAAATCAAAACCAAGAGACACTTACGTTTTTTTCTCTCTAGTTTATTCTAGTACAAACGTTACAATTCAATATCACAACATAACATAACACAAGACCATTTTTAAAAAGTTCATAAGTTTTCTTCTGTTTCACTCTTTCTGTTTTTTCATTTTCTTTACTGTCACACGTTTTTCTTTTACTTCTTCCTCTTCACTTTCGTTTCGTCTTCTTTTCTTGTCTTTGTGAACGTGACGGGGTTCTTCCTTGGGGGAGGGTACCTCTTCCTCCTCCTGTTCAGAATTTCTTTCCTCCTCCTCCTCCTCCTCCTCCTCCTGTTCCTGTTGTTTCTTAGGGCAGTTTGGAGACCAATGTCCTTTCTCTTTACAATAATAACAGGTATCTTGACTTTTGTCTCTATTGTAGCCTTTTTTATTTTTGTTACGATCTGAACATTCTGTAGCCCAATGTCCTTTCTTCTTACAGATATAGCAAGTATCTTGACTTTTATCTCGATAGGAGGGAGAGTAGGCTGTCGGCTGGTCTGACGAAAACTTTCGTATGACCCCACGTAAAGCTCTAATGAGAAGTTCCACTTGTGTAGGTTCTTCCATCGTTCTGGACAATGTGAGAGTGAAAGGAATACTGAACCGTTAGACACTAACCCTTTTTATATGCACGGATCGAACATGAATATATAGGGGTTATGGTCTTTAAAAGGTAGTCATTTGACTTTTTGCAGACAAGATGAAAAGGCCACATCATGCTGTGGAGAAAGGAAAAGATAGTAAGAGACAGAAACGTAATGTATCGCCTAGCACAGTAGCTGAAGTCTTGGCTCAAATTCATGCCAGTGATTTTGAAGATGACATGAGTGAGCCCGAATCCACACCCAGACAATCCACGTCCAAGCAAAGTACACCACCCTTAGTAAACCCTGAAAATTACTATCACATTCGAGAGACAGAAAAGCGTTCCTCTCGAAAATTTAGAACAACGGCTTACACGTATGCCGTAAAGTTTAAAGATTTTAAAGCCAATGTACCTTTGGAGAATACAGAAGGGTTCATTACTGAGATGTGGGATTCTGTGTTAACTGCACTGAAACAGCAATGTCAAGCCAAAGAAGACGATCGCTTGAGACTTTCTATTCATCACGATAATTTAAAGTCTCCCGTTTGGATCGAGTTTACTAACCCATCAGAATTAACACCTTCCAAAGTCATCGACAAAATTCAACATGTGCAACAATCCAACGACAAGTTTCACATTGACGATGGAAAAGCCACACTGTTCATGACCCACGTGTCTCTTCCCCAGGGGACAGGACGCAAAAAAGTATTATTGGTCGACAACCTTCGCAACACCAAACTAAGTCTCGTCCGAATTAACAATCCTCAAGACCAGATGTGTTTAGCCCGTGCTGTCGTCGTGGGACGAACGTATGCCAACAAGAACGACACGGCAGAATGGAAAAGAGCATGGAAAACTATTCAACGATCGGACCGAGCCAAACAACGAAGTGAAGCAGAACTTCTGTTACAGCAAGCGGGGATATCCAAAGACACTCCTTGTGGCATTCCAGAAATGCAAAAGTTGCAAGACGTCTTGGCTCCACATTACACTTTGAAAGTACACCCTCAAGAAGTGCGTGGACCTCTTTTGTTTCGAGGCCACGATTTCAAAGACGGAAAATACATTCACGTCTATCATCACGATGAGCATTTTGATACCATTACCAGTATCACTGGATTCCTGGGATACGGTTACTACTGTGAAAAATGTGACTATGGTTATAACAATCGAGAACAACACAAACATTGTGGATCAAAATGTGAGGGATGTTTGGCCTCTAAACCTTGTCTGGACCAAGGACAAGAAAGAGTGCATTGCTCTGTGTGTCAGCGCACTTTTGTCAGTCTTACCTGTTACCAACAACATTTGAAGATGCAAGGTTCACAGCAGAAAAGTGCTTGTCAGCTTTTGAGATTGTGCCCCACTTGTGGACAAGGCATACGTACCAATAGTGTCAAGTTACACGTTTGTCGAGGGAAGAAACGATGTCACATTTGTCGCCAAATTGTGGACTTGGAGCACGAATGCTTCATTCAAAAATATCAACCCCAACCAAAAGATACCCAGAAGAAAGGGAATTTTATCTTTTTTGATTTCGAATGCATGCAAGAAACTGGTATTCACATTCCTAATTTCTGCGTAGCTCACCGTGCGTGTGAGCAGTGCATCCAAGAACCTATCTTTAGTCATTGCCCTTACTGCAGCAAGATTCCTGGAGGACGTGAAAAAATCTTTCGAGGGTCAAACACGCTAGCCGATTTTGCCCAATGGATCCTAAACCCCATCGACGAAACGTGGAGTCCAGAAGACATCGAACGTTACGGCAATTGTCATTGCCATGCCACGGTCATGGCTCACAATTTCTCGGGATACGATGGGCAATTTCTGCTTAGATACTATGCGGAACAAAGTACCGAACGGCCTCAAGTGACTTTGAACGGAGTCAAAATCATTTCTATGCAAGTAGGACAAGTACAGTTTAAAGATTCGATGTGTTACTTGGCCATGCCATTAAGTCGCATGCCTAAAACGTTTGGTATGCCAGAAATGGCTAAAGGTTATTTTCCACACTTTTTTAATACCAAAGCCAATCAACATACCGTTCTACCCCATTTGCCTGAGGCTGACGACTACGACCCCGACAACATGCGCACCGAACAACGAGAAGCTTTCTATGCTTGGTACCAGACTCACGCCTCGGACCCCTTTGACTTTCAAGAAGAAATGTTAAAGTACTGTCGATCTGACGTGGACATTTTACGACGTTGCTGTGGAAAATTTCGAGAATTGTTCATGGAATACGGAGGGATCGATCCTTTGAAAGAAGCTTGTACCATCGCCAAAGCGTGTTCTTTAGTGTACCGAAAACGCTTTATGCCTGAAAATACTCTAGCGATCATCAG
Source organism: Unio delphinus (assembly GCA_029339505.1). Classification (NCBI taxonomy): domain Eukaryota; kingdom Metazoa; phylum Mollusca; class Bivalvia; order Unionida; family Unionidae; genus Unio; species Unio delphinus. The sequence continues at coordinate 987,574 of JAQISU010000348.1, forward strand.
TCCTCAAACGACAAATTTTGTCAAACGTCAATACTCAGTCAAAGCCCTACGCTGGCTTCATTACTTGTGCGACAAGGAAGACAAATGGATCCAACACGCTCGCAACGGAGGAGGCGAAAAGACCATCGGAACGTATTCGGTAGATGGTTGGGACTTAGAAAACCCTCAGATCGTGTACGAGTTTAATGGATGTTTATTTCACGGATGTCCCCTATGCTACCCTCAACGAGACACCAAAAATCAGTTTTTACAACGAACCATGGAAGACTTGTACCAGACCACGTGTCAGCGACGTTTGAAGTCAGAACAGCAAGGATACCAGGTAGTGGAAATGTGGGAACACGAGTACGATCAGCGTTTGAAAACTGATCCCGAGTTTAAACGCATCGTAGAAAGTTACAAGTGGGTGGACCCCCTAAACCCACGGGATAGTTTGTACGGAGGACGAACGAATGCTACCTGTTTACTGTACCAAGCGGACGAGGAGAAGGGAGAAGAAGAAATCAAATACTTGGACGTGTGTTCGTTGTATCCGTACGTGTGCAAATATTGTCACTTTCCCGTAGGGCATCCAGAATTGATGACAGAACACATTGATTTGGACCACATTCGACAGTACGAAGGATTGATCAAGTGTAAAGTCTTACCACCCACAGACTTGTACCATCCCGTTTTACCTCACCATTGCCAAGGAAAACTGATGTTTCCTTTGTGTCGCACATGTGCCGAAACGTGCAACCAAGACCAACCTTGTCATCACACTCAGGAAGAACGTGCCTTGACAGGAACGTGGGTGAGCGTGGAATTGTTTAAAGCTCTGGACCTGGGATATCAACTGTTAGAAGTGTACGAAATTTACCACTTTCCCAAAACACAACAATACTGCAAGGGCGACGAGAGACAGAAAGGTATTTTTGCAGACTACGTGGATACCTTTTTAAAACTAAAACAAGAAGCTAGTGGCTATCCTTCCTGGTGTCACACTCCCGAAGACCAAAAGATATTCAAAGAAAAATATCGGGAGCAGGAAGGTATCACTTTAGACCACATCGAGAAAAACGAAGGAAGGCGTTCGTTTGCCAAAGTGATGCTCAATTGTTTGTGGGGTAAAATGGCACAACGTCCGTCTTTACCCAAGACGGAGTATTTGTCCGAACCGTCTCGCTACTTCCAGATGATTCACGACCTAACCAAAGTCATCAAACACGTGGACGTCATTCGTGAGGACTTGATCTTAGTCAATTACGAAGAAGAACTAGACTTTGTAGAAGCCGACAAATTTGGAAATGTCATCATTGCGGCTTACGTGACAGCCCACGCTCGCTTAAAATTGTACGAAGTGTTAGAACTGTTAGGAGATCGCGTGTTGTATTTTGACACAGACAGTTGCATCTACATTCACCGACCGAACGATTGTAACCCTGTCATCGAAGGAGACCGTTTAGGAGCCTGGACCGATGAACATCCCGACGACAAGATTCTAAGTTTTGCAAATGGCGGTCCTAAAAATTACGGCTACGAATACCGAGACCCCCAAGGAAAAATGCACACCAAATGTAAAGTGAAAGGATTGACTCTTAATTATCGCACCAGTCAAGTGGTGAACTTTGACGTGCTTCAAGAAGCCTTACAGTCGGGACAGGATGAAACGTTTCAAGTGACTACCCACGAACCGCACAAGATTGTCCGTTTACCCACACACCAAATCGTTAGCCGACCTTTGGAAAAAGTCTACCAAATCGTGTACCAAAAGAGAGTACGACTTCCCAATCACTTCACTCTACCGTACGGTCACATCGAAATCGGGCAGCATATAAAAAGGGACATTGTCCAAGACCAATAGTTCATTGTGACTAACACAGCTAAGCGAAAAGAAGATGAATCCATTTAAACAGACATCATTCAAATTTGGGAATTCTCAAGTGGAGTGCGATGCTAAACCTTGCGATTGTAGTGATGCCAGGCTCTGTGACGCTAGCGATTCAGCAGGATATCGTAGGAACGTTGCTATGACTACTACCCCTATATCTACCCTGGAAAGTGATGCTGTGCGTGTCAAACCTGAGGGATGCGAAAGCGGTGCGACACGTTATCGTGGACTCCTAGGAATTTCACCGTACCTGCATCGAACAGAAGTGAGGAGAGTCGAATATTCGTTCCCGACGAGTTTGCCTGAATACTGCCACTTTAAAAGTCGATTTCAAACCTTCAAAGATAAATGGCCAAAATATCTGCCTGGACCAACTCCTGAAGAATTAGCCAGAGCTGGATTTTTCTACTTGGGCGAAGGGGATAAAGTCAAGTGTTTCAGTTGTGGTGTATCCATTTACGAGTGGGAACAGAAAGATTCCGCTTACCTGGAACATGCTCGATGGTCTCCGAATTGTCAATACCTACCTTTAGTGGGACCTAATGATTGGAAGTGACACTACTGCTCCATGGCGTTGAACACACCTAGACCAGTATATAATATAAAACATAATATTCAAGGATTACCCTACGAATTGCAAGAGAAGATCTACAAGGACGTTTGGCAAGGCCTTGCTAAAGAAAAATCTCAATGGGTGACTGTAGAACTTTTGTGTCGTGAAATTCACAAGAGGAAAGTGACAAAAATTAACCGACGTGTTAGATTTCTCTGGATTAAGGGTATTTTTTTGCTCTGTTACCAATTTACTACGTTTACCTCTGAAGATGCTTTGATCCTTCTTAACCGTTACCCTGAATGGCAGTGGGACGAAATTACACGTTATATTAATCACTTTCGCTTTTTGAGCAAATTTAATTCTGTGTTTAATTCTGAGTTGAATCTACACTGATAGTCTTCGACCTAAAGAAGTATAAAAGAGAACAACCATGCCACAACCTTTATCATTGGTGATCCAACAGATTCCGTGGAAGGATATCAATGAGAAGATTCACACGGTGAAAGATTACGAACACTTATTGCAAGAACTATATCCTATGAATTGGGGTCGACGTGTCGTGTGTGTTTTAGTGACTTGCTTTCTGGGATTTCGTTTACCTGCCGATTCCTTGTGGACACTTTACGAACACTACCTATCAAAAAAATAAGACAGTATGGTGACTCCTTTAAATGTCCACGAGAGACTTATTCTGTTCAAAGCCTTACGTTTTCATCTGGATACGTCTCGACCTTTCCAAGAAAAAAAGATTCGTCAACTTTTACGTACGGAAGCAGTGTACGAAGATGTGTGTGTAGCTTGTGATTTACACCCTCATTGGACAGATGTACGTGACTGGAAAAGTTGGGATTTTGAGGCTTGGACAAACGAAGTATCCCATTATGCCCAAGCGTTGTGTTCCTAAAATGCATCGTCGAGTGAAAAAAGTCACTTTTAAACCTGTGTTAGTGACAGTACCAGAAGAAGAAGAAGAAAAAAAATCTGTCACCCAGGACAATCAATCTGTTCAAGACAGAACTGTCATGGACATTCCCCCACAAAGACCCTTTAGAGAAGACACGTATGTGACTATACCCCCTGTAGAGGAGACTATAAGAACATTGCACACTACCTCTAGGACACCTTCGTTACCCAAAACATGTTGTACAGTGACTTGTTTATATGCCACTTTGATCGTTTCCCTATGTATTTTATCCCTGTATTTATCCATTTGGCTTTTATGTATTTTTGTCTTTCGTGTTGTTCGAATTTAAACATGCATTGAAATAAACTTGTCTTGAAAAAAGTATAAAAACCTCTTGTCTTGTCTGTTTTTGTGTCAATACTGACATACCACTACACGACTATGGCTCACTCTACTCTTTCTACTACTCCTTCCTCCTCCACATTCAAAGTCATTGACGAACACTTAGATCAGGCTAGTTGGAAAGCCTTGTATCTTCGTCATCCTTTTAACATGTTAATTGCTGGACCGAGCGGTTCAGGCAAAACCGAATTTGTCAAACGTTTGATCGAACATAAACATCATTTGATCGATCGTCCACCTCAACGCATCGTGTGGTGTTACAAAGAGTGGCAATCGGCATACAGCCTCTTGCAAGAAAGTCAAGGTGATTCCATTGTGTTTGTAGCAGGCATTCCTAAAGAAGACGAGGGGATCGTGTCTGACCCTAGTCAAACTCATTGGGTTATTTTTGACGACATGTTAGGAGAAGACGAAGAAGAAATTAAACTATGGTTTACACGTAAAGGGCATCATCGTAATGCCAGTGTCATTTACATTACACAAAATTTATTTCAACAAAGTAAAGCCCATCGTACCATTAGTCTCAATGCTCATTACGTGGTCTTGTTTAAAAGTCCTCGAGATAAATCACAAGTGCAAGTTTTAGCCAAACAGTTAGGAACACCTTGGCTAACTCATGCGTACGATGATGCCACTCAAACGCCACACGCCTATTTACTCGTGGATTTAAAACCCACTACCCCTGATTATTTGCGATTTCGTACCGATTTGTTTCACGACTGGTGTCAAGACGGAGGACCTGTCGTGTACACGTCCTCCTCGTCGACATAACACTATGAAGCACTAAAAAAAATCTATAAAAACCTTGGGTTACTTTGACCTGGTCTCATACATCGTCAACATGACGTCCCTTCAGTCTCATCTTCCGATCAAATTGATTCGTGCCTTGTACGGCATCAGTCGCGAAAAAAATCCACAAAGACGTGCTCACGTCTTAGAAGCCAGTCTCAAAGAAGTCTTTCGATGGTTTACGGTGACAGCACGTCAAATACTGCAAGGCATCATTCACCTTCCACATCAAACCAAACGCTTTTTTGACAGAAACAAAGTAGCCTTGACGCAACTGGCCAATCCTCGCCTTGACACTCACACCAAAAAGCAAATCATATTGAAACCTGGAGGTAGTGGTTCTCTAGGAGGTGTCATCATTCGTTCCCTTTTAAAATGGGATCCCAATACTCCCAAAGTTCACCCCAAGAAGAAAACAAAAAAAGCCAAACAAACCCCTAAGAAAAAGAACAAGGGTACCAAGACCAAAGCACAGAAAAAGAAAAGTCCACAGAAAAAAGCGGTCACCCGCAAAAGAGGCACTTCGGCCAGGACACAACCTTACCTTCGTCAACCACGACCTGTAAGAAAAGATCTACAAGGACGTTTGGCAGGGACTACGTTGCCAGTAGCCTCAGGGGCTGCCACTTCTCCGTTGCGGGTGATGCCAGCCAAACCCAATTTGACACCCGTTTTTCCTAATTTGATGAAACATTGGAAATCTGCGTCTCCCAAAACGTCTCCTCCACCGGAGACACCCTCGTCCACCTTAGCGTCAGTAGCAGCTGCTCATAAAGTACCTGCCCCCAAAGTCAAAGTCCAAGAAAGATCTGGCATGTTAAAGAGTTTACTAGATTTGTCCAAACAAGAACTGTCCCGATTGAGTCCATTGCGAACTCCTTCACGACGTGTGTTACCTGCCATGAAGTTGATACGACGCAAAGATAATCAGTGGCGACGCATTCCAGTATAAAAATATGACTTGAAAACCACGATGTCAATCAGTATTTTTTCTGTACCACTGATGAACACTCAAGGATGCCTCCTCAAAAACGTGCACACCATCACCCTCGACGTTCTACCGTCCAAAAAGGAAAAGGAACAAGACAATCTCGTCATCTCACCAAAAGCTTTAAAACCAAACATCAACGTCCTTCCCTCCAAAGACCTAGACCTTTAAAGAAAAAGAAAAGACACCAAAAAGGAGGATCCTTTGACAATTTTGGGAAACACATTGTTACCTTTTTGACAAAGCGCTAGTTCCCAAAAAAAAGGTAAATAAAAGAGAGTGTATACCAAGTCATTGACACTAGTGGTATTGTGAAACGAACAAGCAAAGATGTCACCTCGCAGAAAACATTTTTCTACACTCCACAAAGGAAAGAAAAGGAAAGGACGTTTAGCCAAACATCGACACGTTCTTCGTCAAAGGACACAAAAGAAAATACCCAAACGTCAAAAGAAAAAGAGAAGTCACCAAAGAGGAGGCATATTTACTGGTTTTATTAAAGGTATGCAGAAACTAGACAAAGCAGCTAATAACCGAACTGGTATCTTTAGCCCTGCTTTTGAGGATTTAGCGAAGCATGCCGTTACCTTTTGGAGAAGCCAATAGGAAAAAGAAGATAAAAGAGGGTGTGTACCAAGTCTTTGACATCAGTGTATTTCTGAAACGAACAAGCAAAGATGTCACCTCGCAAAAAACATTCTTATTCACCCCACAAAGGAAAGAAAAGGAAAGGACTACCTCCTCGTTTAGCCAAACACGGAGACGTGTTGTCCGTCCTGTCCAAAGCCTCTCCGTCCATGCGAAAACAAATCATTAAAACAGCCTCCAAAGATGTCATCGATACCGTGTGTGAATGTTGTTTGAATGTTTTGAAAGGCACGATACCTTTGTCTCCACACAAGAAAAAATGCTTATCCAAACATCGACACGTTCTTCGTCAAATGGTTCAAAAGAAAATATCCGTCCGTCAAAAGAAAAAGATGTTGGTGCAACGCGGAGGATTTTTACCCTTTCTTGCTCCTTTGTTGACAGGCATAATACCAGGTTTGCTACAAGGGGTGACCCAAGGGATATCCCAAGGGTTTAACCAAGGGATGGGTAGAAGATAAAAGGACACTATGGAGCACCACAATCTCAGACATAACCTTTGAAAGCCCATGGAAGGACGAAAACTAACTTTGGTTCCTTACAAACGATGGATGGAATACCATCATTGGCAAGAACAACGATCCCCCCATTTACCACCCAATCCCAATTTGGCTGAGATGTCGCAATTACAACACGAATTGCAATCCTTGATCCATCGCCACGATTTATCCGAAACCGAAAAATCACAAAAGTACGGTCAACTCTTGAAACGGCTACAACTCTTTCATCAGAAAGCTGTGGAACAAACAGCTCAACCCACTTTGTCCGATTTTAAGGCTCTAATGAATAACCCGTCACCCTCACCCTCACCCTCTACAGCAGTTAAAACAGACGTTACCCCACCATTACCCAAGGAAGAAGAACCCCATGATCTCTTTCAAACACCTACTGCTACTCCCATTCCGAGTAAGATTGCCACTTCCTTGTTAACCCCTTCCCCCACTCCCCCACGAGAAGAACTCAAAACTTGGGTTAAAAAGATGATGGCTACTCCTTCTTCGACAGATGTGAAAAAGAAAGAAAGGAAACCAGAAGTGAGAAAAGAAAAGAAGGCCAAAGAAGCTATCCCATTACCTCCGCCACCACCATTACCCTCGACGTCAACTCCTGTGGCACATCGGACACGTAAAACCGTTTCCAAACAACCCACATTTCGTCCCACCCAAAGCAATATCCTCGAAGAGTGGGTCCCTTATTAACAAAAACCATGGAGAAGGTCTTAGCCAGCATTTACTACGATCCAGCTCACCCTGCAGGTTACGGAGGCATTCAGAAATTGTATCGTGCTGCCAAAACTCGCCTGAAAAAGCTCCGTTTACCAGCAGTACAACGATGGTTACAAGAACAAGCGACGTACACTTTACACAAACCCATCCGACGAAAATTTCACAGAAGTCGCACTCAAGTGGAAGGCATCGATCATCAATGGCAAGCCGATTTAGCTGATGTCTCTCATTTAGCCACCTACAATCGTGGCTACAAATATTTGTTTTGTGTCATCGACGTCTTTTCTAAATTTGCCTGGGTCGTACCATTGACATCCAAATCGAGCGGAGAGTTAGTACGAGCTTTGCAACTGGTGTTGAAACAAAGCGGTCGTCACCCTCTTCGATGGCAAACCGACAAAGGCACCGAATTTCTGAACCAAGCTTTTCAACGAGAATTAAAAAAACGTGACATTCATTTTTTCACCACCGAAAATCCTGAAACCAAAGCCAGTATCGTGGAACGTTTTCAACGTACCTTGAAAGAACGCATGTGGAAATATTTTACGCATCAACACACTCTCAAGTACATCGACGTCTTACCACACTTAGTCCAAGCCTACAATCAATCTTACCATAGAAGCATTGGACGTGCCCCACAAGAGGTGACACCTGACAACGAAGTGACTGTTTTTGAGCGTCTGTTTGGTACGTCCCGGACGAGGGCTGTCCCCAAGAAAGGTAGAGAAGTGTTAACCCCGGGAGATTGGGTACGCATTGGCAAAACCAAACGCACTTTCGACAAAGGTTACTTACCCAACTGGACCACCGAATTGTTTCGTGTTACTGGACGAGTGCGCGATCGTCATCCTACCGTCTATAAATTGGAAGACATGAACGGAGAAGTATTAAAAGGAACATTTTACTTGCCTGAGTTACAACGTGTTACCAAAAAAGAAGACGACGTGTACGACATTGAAAGCATTCTCGAACGAAGAACCCGTAAAGTAGGAAAACGTCGTGTCAAAGAAGTCAAAGTACGTTGGAAAGGATATCCTCCTAGTTTTGATTCTTGGATTGACGCTTCGCAAGTCATCGACTATAAAAAGAAGTGACCATCATGCCCTTCAATACAGCTTCAGCAACCACAGTGACTACTCCTTCACCCACGTCATCTCTGCAAGATTTACAAAAGCAACCCTTGTGGGTGTGGTGTGGAGAACGTGTCCCTAAAACGCAAATCGTTTTTTTCTGTCAAATCTTTGTGGTATATTGTGTCATTGGTGCAGCCATTGCTAATTTGAGTTTGCAACAAGGAGACAAACAATTGTGGACCATTTTACTCAGCAGTTGCATCGGGTATCTTCTTCCCAATCCTTCTCTGAAATACTCTTACAACGGGAACAACAGTAACAATATTGGGAGTCTGGCGGCCAACGTTAGTCCTTCTCCTGACAGTCACCCTTCCAATCACAATCCTCTTTTAGACACTCCTTTAACCTCGAGTGACTCCTCGGACAGAAGAACATTGGAAATATGAACAACACTATTAACCAATTTTACTTAACGTTACCCAGTGACAGTTCCATGGAGGTGTTTCCTAACAACACATTGTGTTGTTACACGTCTAAATTACCTCAAGCCATGCATTTGGATCAAGATGATCATTGGGAAGCAGCTTTAGTGGAAATAATACACCCGACACAAATCAAAAACATCGTCGAAAATCAAAACTTTTTCACAGTTGAAGTGTACGACAAGCCATTGCAACTAGCCTTAGATGAACGAGGCATCACTGGCATTGACAACAAGAAATCAGATGGACCCGCAACTAAACAACTGTCCACTCATGTGTTGACCATTCCTGCAGGCTACTATTTTAGCGGTCAACATTTAGTGACTACGATTGCAAGCAGGTTCAATGTTGTGTTTGGTAAACCCCTGGACAAAATCAAAGAAAGTGTTACCTTTGAGTACATTAAAGTGGCTCGCCGCTTCATGATCAAATTTTCAGAGAAGAAAATAATAGCCATTACCTTTTGTCCTGAATTGTTTGATATCTTAGGTGGAGACCTCAAGATGCTCCCGATCAAAAAAGAAATACCAGGCATATCCAGTAACTTGGATTTTACCAAATATTTTCGATCCCCTGTAGAAATGAACCAAGGACTCAATTTGATGTTTGTGTACTCCGATGTAGTGGAGTACAATGTGGTAGGACACACCTCTGTACCGTTACTACGTGTCATTCCTTTCAAAGTGGATACCACTACCGCTGACGAGGAAGGTGGAAATACCTATCACGTTCACCGTGAATTTGTACATCCTCATTATTTACCCGTCAGTAAGTCGTATTTCGACAGTGTCAACATTACTATAAAAGGAGAACTAGGTCAAAATATTCCATTTACCAAAGGGAAAGTCACAGTGAAACTCCATTTTCAAAAACGATTCTCCAACAACTGAAAAAGTGATGTATCCTGTGTACCAAGGAGTCACTCGACAACGAGGACATGGTTTAGGAGATATGTTTAAATCAGCCTTTCGTTCCGTAGTCCCTGTTTTAAAACCAATGGTGACACGAGGATTGCACACCTTAAAAGATGCCGCATTGACTCACGGCAAAGATTTTCTTTACAATGTTCTCATTGACAAACAAAACCCAAAAGAAGCTTTTTTGAGAGCAGGCAAAAATGCCTTGCTTCAAACGGGTAAAGAAATTTTGGGTCGACGAGAAAGTCCTATAAATGCTCTGAACGGTACCACGTCTGACATTCCTACTTCCCTGACGACACAGCAAGGACAAGGTAGAAAGCGTCGACGAAGGCACCCTTTCAAAAGTCTCCGTACCTCTAAAGTGAGAAAGACAAAGAAAAAAAGAACCGCTCGAGACTTAGACATTTTTGATTATTAAAAGTGAAGAAAAAAAACCTAAAGAAAAAATGATGCACCAAGAATCTTGTGCCTGTTCCAAGTCGGAACTGGATCTCTTTGCCATGCCACCCACGATGATGACCATGCAAGAAGCTCAATGGGTCGAATTTCATCCCGTCTCCTCTTTGACGGATTCAGCTCCCATCGAGTTTGAAATCAAAGGACAACCCGAAGATTACATCGATCTCAACAACAGTTACTTGTATTTGAAACTGAAAGTAAGCAAAACAGACAACACCAATCCAGAAGCCAATGCTAGAGTAGCTCCTGTCAACAATTTCATGCATTCCTTGTTCAGCGATGTGGATTTGTACATGAATAACAAACTGATCAGCAGTAGCATGGATACTTACCCTTACCGAGCGTACCTCGAAAATCTCTTGACGTACGGAAAAGAAGCCAAGAACACTCATCTAGATGCTTGCGTGGTATGGAAACCTGACACTGCAGATAAGTTTAACGACACAGCCTTGCCCGTAGCAGCAACTGCTGATGGCAATCCTGCCGATCCTCACAATGAAGGTTTTAACGAGCGTCGAAAGAAAATTTTGCAAGGACGTAGTTTAGAACTGTTCGATCGTTTGCATTTGGACATGTGGTTTCAAGAGAAGTATTTGCTGAACGGAGTAGATATTCGCTTGAGACTGAATCGAAGTAGTACTGCTTTCCATTTGATGGCTCATACCAACGAATACAAAACCATTATCCAAGAAGCCAGGTTATACGTACGTCGCGTGGAAGTGTTACCTAAAGTGGGAAATGATATCAGTCACACTTTGAGCAGAACGACAGCCAAGTATCCGATACGACGCGTGGAAGTCAAAACTTTCACCATTGCCGCTGGACTCCGATCTAAGATCGAAGATCATCTGTTCCAAGGACAGTTACCCAAACGTTTATTCATTGGTATCGTCAGCAATGCAGCCCTCAATGGTGCCCACGATGAAAATCCTTTCCAGTTTAAGCACTGCAGAGTATCCAAAATTGAAGTCAGTCGCGATGGCAAAACTTTGTGTACCCGACCCTTCGAACCTGACTTTGGCGAACAGAAAAATTACTTGAGGTCGTACTTGTCGCTGTACGAAGCCACAGGACAGTTAGGAACCAACACCAGTCACGGTATTTCCTACGACGACTATGCAAGAGGTTACACGTTGTGGGCTTTTGATTTCACTCCAGACCAAGGCAGCGACGAGGGACATTTCCACCCTATAAAATCTGGGCAACTGCGTGTGGAACTTCAGTTTGCAGCACCTCTTCCCGAAACGGTGAATATCATTCTGTATGCTGAATTCGATAATACCATAGAAATTAACAGTTTGAGAGAAGTCATTCTAGACTATTAGACATTATGGAAGACCCTTGTCCTTCTTTGAATAGTGGAGAATCCATGGAATGGGAGGTTACAGAAAAAGCAGAACCCCAAGACCAAAAAGAAGAAGTAGTGATCATGCAATCCAGATGGCCAGAACAGGAACAACAGTTAGTGGCTTGTTTTGCACAACACTTGGAAGATAAAATGAGGGACCTGATTAAAAAAGATTGTTATGGATGTCAAATCGATCATCCCAGTCAAATTCAACACGATAAATGTATGATGATGAGTCAAGAAGAAAAATTGGACAATTATCTGAACGAAGCTTGGAGTCTCATCTCCGAAGAAGACGTGTTACTTCAGTGGTATAAAGGCTTACGTGATCATTCCTCTCCTCCATTGTTTGCTCGAGAAATCGATCGCATCGAAGCTCTCTTGGCCAAAAGTAAAGAGACGAAGCAAAGCATCAGTTACTTGTCAGACCGTTTCAAACAAAAAGTCTGGATTGAATTGATGACTTATCATCACCTGTGAAGAAAGGAGAGAAAAACACAAGGCTACACAACAAAAAATGGATACCTGGGAACTTTATTATCTTTTGAACCGTAGTTCGTACACTGCTTCTTGGAATCCTGTCGTGTGTGCTAAAGATGAACTACCTCATCGCAAACCTCAAGAGAATCAAGCTTATGTCATCAACACAGATGACAGTCATCTTCCAGGAACTCACTGGGTAGCTGTCTACTTTCCTCAAGAGGGATGTGCGGAGTATTTTGATTCGTATGGATTGCCTCCTTTCGAAGATGATATCATTGACTTTATGAGAAGAAATGCTCAGACGACACGATTCAATAATGTGAAATTACAAAGCACAGATTCTATGGTGTGTGGACAATATTGTATCTATTATCTGCATCATCGCAGTCTTGGATATTCTTTAGAACATTTAGTGACTTATTTTGATCGTCATTCGTCTCGAAACGATGACAAAGTAGATCGATGGTTTTGTGACCATTATGGTTATCTGTTGTCTTTAGCTAGGAAACGTAGTGTACATCAATCGCCCAATGATTTCCAACAGTGGAAATCTCAATTTAATTCACAACGTTGTCAACCATGTCAAAGATAATGTATTGGTGTTATGGAAGAAAAAAATGTTTGTTCTTTGAAATAATGTTTGTTCTTTGAAATAATGTTTGTTATTTGAATAAAAATGTTGTGTTTTGAAAACCAATGCGTCTGTCGTTTGTTTTACATTTGTATTCATATAAATGCTCTTTGACTTTTCTTTCTATCCCTCACATCAAACTATCTAAACGTTTCAAAACCCTAAACCGCAGAGGGGTGTTTTCTATCACGTCCGCGCTTGAACCATATAAAGCAGGGGTAGTCTCCAGTCTGGCCATCCATTGTTTGACTCATCCTCCTACGAAGATGTGCTCAAGACTAGCTAAGCTGAACGAAGCTTATGTCACTCTGCATCGTATCAGACACAATCTGATGCCAAAGCCTGAAGAGATTGAGAATGTAAGAATGCTACAAGTAACGGAAGACCTCATAGAAGAACTCTTCAGAGAGGAAATTCAAAAAGAGAAAGAAGAATGGACTGAGAAGTATCGACTTCAAAAGCAGCAGAGAGAGCAGAGAGAACAGCATCAGGAACAACATCAGCAGGAACCAGACAGAAGTTTTGTCGACTGTCGTGTGGACACAAAAGAGTTCTCTTTCTCTTTCCGAAGAAGCAGACCCTATCGTGTAGCCAAACGAGGACGCAATCTTAGACGATAAAAGATTGTCATCCTTCCTCGTACACACAAACACAAAAAAACAGCCCTTTTCAGGGCTACCCAATATTCTCGAAAAGAATTAATTATTCAATTTGCTTATGGTATGTGAGGAAGTTAGAAAAAAATAGAAGTGAGTCTATAATCACTGTCTCTTTTAACTTTTGTTTTGAAGTGCGTCTATAAGCACAACGTATTTTTTCAAAATAACTTGTTCAATGTATAATTAATATGAGTCAAGTATAAAAGTGAGTGAGTGTTTTATTTTAAAAGTCAGCTTGTTTTGTTTTTTTTTGGTAATGATAGGGATAATGTAAGTTTCTTGGATCTAGGGGTGTTTTCCATCACGTCCGCGTGTTTTGGTAATGATAAGGATACTGTAAGTTTTTGGAACGTAAAGGGGTGTTTTCCATCACGTCCGCGCTTGAACTATATATAAAGAAGCACTCGTCAGTCTGGCTACCTATCGTTGACGCATCAACACAAAAGATGAGTAGAGTTCAAAAGCTAAGAGAGCTTCAGATGCACTTGGAGAATGCGAGGCGTCTCCTGGACGAACTGGCAATGGAGGCCTTAGAAGAACAGACTAGGATTGAAAAAGAAGAGGAGGAAAGAAAAAGGAAAGAAGAGGAGGAGAAGAGAAGACCTATCTTGCCTCACCGTATGATGAGACAAACAAGTCAAGTTACTCCTATGGTGAGGACGCCTTCACCACCAGAACCAGTTCGTCCACTACAGACACAAGCCCCACCGCAACAAACACAACCTCAGCCGCAACAACCACAGCCTCAGCCGCAACAACGACAGTTGCGGAATAGGCGAAGATATCACTATCCCTCAAACAGAAGACTGGGATAGTGAAGCCACTCATTCTCCCTCTTCGCTCCCAGTCACAAGGGTGAATTGGGAGAATGATTGGAGTAGGAGATGTGTGTGTGGGGCTAGACCTGGGAGATGTCAGCATTAGCCAGGTGCATTTTGAAGTTAAAAAAACAGCCCTTCTCAGGGCTACCCAAATAACTAGAAAAGAATACTATGTCAATTGCCAATGGGTGTGAGAGAGGAGTAGTGTGATTATAAACACTGACTCTGTTTAGATGGTATATGTTGTGATTTTGGATAGTATATAGTAGGGTTTGTTTTGGCTGCTTCCCCGTGTGTGTGGTTAGTATAGGGTGTGATTTTGGATAGTATATGATAGGGTGTGTTTTGGCTGCTTCCCCGTGTGTGGTAGGTATAGGGTGTGATTTTGGATAGTATATAGTATGGTTTGTTTTGGCTGCTTCCCCGTGTGTGTGGTTAGTATAGGGTGTGATTTTGGATAGTATATGATAGGGTGTGTTTTGGCTGCTTCCCCGTGTGTGTGTGGTTAATATAGGGTGTGATTTTGGATAGTATATAGTATGGTTTGTTTTGGCTGCTTCCCCGTGTGTGTGGTTAGTATAGGGTGTGATTTTGGATAGTATATAATAGGATTTGTGAATAGTATCTAATATGACAAGTGAATGTAGGGGGTGTTTACTTTCACGTCCGTGCTTAAGATATATATACTCAAAGTGACTGACATTAGAACCATTCCACGGAATAACCATAGAAGATGGCAAAAGTATCAAGTTTATTCAACAATTTAAGACACAGCTATTTCTGGATATTAGACGGGGAATATGAAGTGGAAAAACTACATCATAAATGGAAGATTGCGAAGAGTTTGGACTTTGCAAAAAGACTGAAAATAGCCAGGGAGCTCTTAGGAGGAATGCTAGAAGAAGAAGCCAAAAAGTTACGAGGCTGCATTAATCCACCCTATGTTAGAGTGGGGACATTGAAGCAAGTAATAGATATTGTCGGAAACGTCAAGTGTTTTTTGGATAATATCTTGACAGAGTACCCCCATGTCCAAAAGGGTTTGGACCCGCTCAAGAAAGCTGAAGAACTGATGAGAAAGGAACTATTAGAAGAAGTGAAGAAGATCAAAGATAACTGGAGTAAGGAGAGAAAGGAAAGAAAGGACAATGAAAACCAAAAAAAGAAAAAGGACTTTGAAAGATTAAATAACAATTGGATAAAGATACAAGAGAAGTTTAGAGCTATGGGGCATCCTGACTGGATTCCCGAAGAAGAAAAGAAGAAGAAAACGGGAATCATTGGTAAAATCAAAAGGTGGTGGAACAATGCCAGAAAATAAAAGAAGAAGAAATATCCAAAGGCTCTTTTCAGGGCCACTCATAAGTCTCGAAAAGATAGTAGCTTTCATTGCCACCCTTTTTTTCCCATGTCTCTATATAGACCCACCCTGTTCCATGTCCCTTGACGCTAGATAGACCCAAATAATTCCCATGTTCAATTCCCCTTGACGCTAGATAGTCCCACCATGTTCAATTTCCCTTGTCGCTAGATAGTCCCACCATGTTCAATTTCCCTTGTCGCTAGATAGTCCCACCATGTTCAATTTCCCTTGTCGCTAGATAGTCCCAAATAGTTCCCATGTTAAATTCCCCTTGTCGCTAGATAGTCCCCCCATGTTAAATTCCCCTTGTCGCTAGATGTTCCCAAGCCCTTTTTGACTGGATTTTCCATTGTCGCTAGAGTATCCCCTATTACTACTACTGTCTTTCTTTTTTGCTCTCTTGTTGTCTCTATGTTCTTAACTTCACGGTCTTTCTCTTTGGCACTCTACGTATCTCTATGTTATAACTTTACGGCCCTTCTTTTTTGCTATTTGTCTCTATGTTCCAAATGCGTTGTATTGAGTGTAGCATTAGATAGTTTATCATTGTTCTTTGCAATTTCTATTGTTGTTCTCCGCTATTCCAGAGCATTATATTCTTCTAAGACAGCGAATGAGTAAATGTTGAGTTCAGGTACAAACTTAATGTCTCTAACGCACAGTTGTTAAAAATAGCAACGTTATACTACTTTTTAAACAATTGAGAAGTTTTTAATAAATGTAGCGAATTTTCAAAAAATAAAACAAACATGTTCTATTTCTTATTTTCACTGTATACGGTCAAGGCATATATAAAACTGTCATTTACTTTTCTTACACTTTGTACTGCTGGCTTCAAGTTTAAAGATAACATTGATTGGTCTCGGTGTTTGTGATACCGATAAGCTAAACTAAACTACATATATATGCTCTTGAGGTTTAAATAGTGTCAACAATTCCAATTTTGCCCAGCGACATATCTATTTATGGTTAAGCGCTTGTGTATAGCAGACAGAACATCAAGACGAAAGAAACTGGTAACTGAATTAAAGAATGAAACTGCAGTTGAGTATTCATAGACTTCATAATTATCGATGCTGTAATAACGTATTCCATGATTAATGCTGCCTCCTACTTTTAGTAACATCCAAAAAATATTGCATATACGTATAAAACATAATTCAGCAACAATACCAACGCTTAGTAAAGGTACTGCTATAATGGAATAGCTCTCTATGGATACTTCAGCAAACAATCTTTAAGATTACATTACAGACTTAATGAAGCTAAACTGCATACATTTTGGACTAAGATTACCACCACACAGCGAGTGCAGTCTTTATCTTATCGGTGTCCAAGCTATGTACATTAAAAGACCAATGTCGTGGCTGTTGGATGTTAATGTTAAAGAATTATGGCTGTAAATGACGTTCAAGTGTTTTAAAAAATTATGTATGCGATTTTCACATAACCTGTATTAATTGACGCCTAATACTACATTGCTGCTTCTCTCTCTCTCTCTCTCTCTCTCTCTCTCTCTCTCTCTCTCTCTCTCTCTCTCTCTCTCTCTCTCTCTCTCTGCATACTAAATACATGCAGTATGTAGGATTAATAACTTACGATACACTACCTATTGCAAAGACTACTTATTAACATCCTTCACACTATTGTATTAATGTTGACGTAGACTGGTATCAATGTTGTACTATTTTGTTTTCTTAGGTCTAAATTAGTTCATTCGTAGAATACATTCCCGTTAAGCTGATATAAACACAATGGTCATTGTCTTCTCAATATCTTAAACACATGGACAGTATTGCAATACATTTTAAACTGAAACCATTTAAATTCTGGACATGCACACGTTTTTCTTTTGTAGACTACAATGAATGCTAAACTGCAGTGGCATCTAAACTTAAATACATTTTCCATGAACTTAAATGTAACGTATGAAAGGTCATAATAAAGCATCTATTTTTCAATGGCAATTGATGTAGTTTAAGGAATTTTCATCTACCAACCTACCTGACGTGGAACGTTTAGTACACCAAAAAACGCGATACCATATTCTATGTGGAAATCATAATTCTTTGGGGAAAATATTAACATAAAACATTATACCAGTCTTTATATATAATTTTAATTAGAAATGTCAGTTACAATATGACTTACATCCGCGGCCACAGATTTTGTAAGCGTGTACAGGCAGTAAAATAAATGAAGCCATGTAATGTACACATGCGAACGTGACAGCCAATCATTTAGACAGCTTTCAGAAAGGGTGTTATCTTCCGTAACTCGGAGATTTGTTGTCTTTCAAATTATTGAACACACAATGATTCCATTTTCTTCCCTCTCTCATGAAACTTTTTGCAGCCCCAAGGTGTACTGGCAATCTTTTAAATGGCCAATAAAAAGAAAACGTTCCTTGCAAATGTTCATTAAGATGGTCTAGATAAAACTGATTTATTGGAGTGCTTGGAGAGAGATACATGGAAGGAAGTTACGAATGTTGTGTATGGACACACGGACGGCTACGTAGCAATGTGATTAACATGACTCACAAGTTTTGTTTTGTTCTTTTATGACGATTGACAATTACGCAGCGGCCTTGTCAGCATTTCTTTAAAAAAAAGCATTTCAGGTAATACAATATTCTGGATTGATTCGATCGTTTTCTTTCTTAAAATTTCTCATAAAGGCATAGATCTATATGGGCATGTTCTTTAAGTAAAACGCTTATTACATCAATATGTGTCGTTACCCCTCGTTATTACATTGTATTATGGAGCCGTGTAGAAGTGACGGAAGTGCAGGATTTATGGCAAACTTCCCTAAAAGTATGAGACGTTATTCGGTATCCATATGGTACAGGTTCCAAGCTTATTGAAGATCTTGATATGATCGTGAACTCCTTTCGGCGGTAGAGTTGATTTTTCAATCCATTCTTTATTAGGTTTGGGACATGAATTAGTGCATATCTACTGGCGCCAATGGTTTGCTGCCATTTTGGTGGGCGGCCGATTCTTGCATGTGTATTGTTGTTATAGCTGGGGCTTCGCCAAGACCAATCAGGCTAATGATTTGCTGCCCTCTTCGTGGGCGATCAAGACAGTAAAATTGGTCTTTCCGTGTGACCTGGTAATATGTGTCAGGATAAACCGTTTGTGAACTTACAATTTTGAACTCGGGTTTGTCGCTAGATGAACTATGTATTTTGTGACTCAATGTGTACATTTAATACCTGGGACCGGTGGCTTGCTGCTCCTTTCAAAGTGTGGACCAGACCGGCTCTTCGATTTTTATTTGTCGCTTTGTTCGATGTATTAAATGTCTTTTCTTCTTCACACTCAATTTGTATGGCGTCAAGACCACATTTTTTCAGTCTCGTCCTGTGACAAGTTAATGCCCATTTGGGTAAATCATTTTTTATACAAAAGATTAAGAACCTCTTGTCATGTTTATGTCAATTTTTCAATTCAGGACTGAGGTAGGGATCTTTTTTTAATGTATTTTAAGAAAATGCATACTTAATGAAAGGTACAAAGAATATATTGTAACACTTTTCTTTCTTAGGTGAAAATGGAGATGGTGTAAACCTTCTAGAATTTAAATGGAATTAATAAGGAAAGAAAAAAAATAATGGGATCTGTTGGTGTATGCTAGTTTTAGTACCAAGAAGGACTGATAAATATTCTTCGACTAGTCGCCAATATAACTGATTTTTATCGTATTTACAGCAATAATTTTCGTTACTATTACTTTGCACCACATCATTGATGTACACTTACTAAACAAAGAAACCGCTCTGGTGGCATAAGTGGTTAGAGCGTCCGTCTTCGATGAGTGAGGTCAGGGGTTTTAACCCCGGCCAAGTCATAGCAAAAATGTATAGAACAGTATTAGCAGCTGCCTCAACATTAGTATGTTTGTGTTAGGACTGACTATCCTGGTGTCTGGATAATGAGACTTGGTGGAACATAATGATACATTTCTGTGGCGTGATGCTCCAGTTCTAGACACCAGTATAAACTACTAAACTGTAGTGATATTACTAAAATTGTTAAAGCTACTTAAATAATCTAAGTTACACACGCGCATGCGCGCAAAAGTAAAGGCTGTTTAATCACACGTCAGAATATTAAAGAAACACAGCGGCAACCGACCAGAGATGGTCCTGGCCGGATTCATTCCAGCAATCCACTAATCACGAGTTCAGAAGGCTAAAAACAGGGAGAAAATATATAAGAAATCAAAAATGAGAAATAAAATAAATGACGAAGAAATTAAAAGGGAGAAGATGTGAACAAATCAATTAAGTACAAAGTAAGGGAAATTAATGTCGCTCACGTTTCAAGTGTATTCATTCCGCACGCCTTCAGTTTCATCATTCGATCTCTCCAATGATCCGGATGTACCCGAAAATAATGCATGGCCCCGCTAATGATTCTTATGGGCCTAGACCCTAGAAAGAACGTTCGGTCTCGAAATCGAAGTGATCCTTCACTACAGTATGCATCTCCGTGAGCATTGTGGCACGCATCCTCATGTGTGTTTTGTCCGTCAGTCTTTGTAGGGAATGGAATCACCGCCAACAAAACTACAGCAGCAGCTGTAACGGCCAGCCCTGCGACTCCAAGAGCAACGTTACTTTTTTTAAGTAATATTTGTTTCGAAAGCATAGCTAAATGTCGTACGTTGTAGCACTGATGCTTCAGTGTCGAGTTGTAAGCCCTCACTGAAGCATTATTGCTATGTTATCTCATACAGTTATGCTACGAAGGAATGCAAGATACCCATTACAATTCTCTGAGTCACCGCATTGATATAAAATGTTGTGCTGGAACGAAGGCGTGCTCATCACTGCTTTAGAGATAAATCCCTTACTTATTTGATAGCATAACTCTTCGCTGAATCAAATCCCTTATACATGCTACGGAGATTATATGAGACTTCACACATGTCGGTGGCGGTCAATAAATTCAGTCCCTCAATAAGCAAAGCAAAGTGGATAATGAACAGTTGTACGCACCAGCACCCGCATGATATCTCCAAAAAGGACCATTCTCCTAGCGAAGTGTAATATTATTGCAAATCCCACTCACAGGTAAGTGATGAAATCCTGTGTTTGGATCAAAGAAACATCAAGTGCGGGTAGCAAATTCACCCTTGACAGACTGTTGGGAGGGGGAAGTATCTGATAAATATGTGAATCAACATCCACTCGGAATTGAGCAAGGCGCGGAAAATATTAGAACCGCAAGCTTAAATCTATTAAACTGAGAACGTCGCTATGCTAAATCATCTTGAAGGAATTATAAAGGAAGATAAGCTACTCTCTCGTCATTCGAAATTGGCGGGAAACTTGACATTTTGAAAATTACAAGAAGCTTCAGTACAGGTCAGAGACTAATTGCCTGATCGTTATAATATATTACGGCAAAGTAATTGTACTTTAATTATTGCAGTATGTATACTTCTGTACCTAGAATTACCATTTGTAGAGTTTGATTCATTCGTAGTGTTTGATATACCTGCATATTTTGAGATATAAGCAATGTTTATGTAAATAATTAACATTGTAGTTCCGCTATTTGGTTAATTCGTAGTAACCTCGTGCATTTATTCATGTGATATTCTAGATTTGCAAATGCTGAATTGATCTATGACTTTGTAAAATGGTTGCCGTGTGCAACATTAGTTATTAAAGATTTGACTATTTGTGTATACTGTGTAGGAGTATCATGTGTAAGGAAATATCAGCGCATGGATATGTGAATATATGTGTCCACTTTGTAGAAGTGCAATGTACAGAAATGCGTCTGATTGTGTGTTATTGTTCTGTATAATAAGATTGTGAATCTATACATATACCGTGTACACATATCAGAGAAAATGGGTATTTCGATGTGCACGAATGCGTGACCAAAAGAAGGTAATGGCTTATCTGATATTGTTGTTTAGTGTGAGTTTAGATAGCTATGTACTCAAATGACAGGCCCCAAAAATGCGGATTGTTTCTATCTATGGTAATATGTCACTCAAGCTGAATGGCCCTCTGCTATCAACATCCCAAGCCCATGACTGTGTGAGCCTGACAAAGTTCTTCCTGGCTGGTGTAAACTACTGTATACACCCGGTTATTAGTCCACATAACAACCAAACATGCAATTGATGCAGGTGTTTATGACAATATAATGAGTGTCATTACATATGCAATTCAGTCTACTATACAGGCTTATTACTTCATTTTTCCTCCAACCACATATGAACATTTTAAATGGATTAATGAATAGTCCATATACATGTTGTTACATCCCACACTGCAATTTTTCAATCTCAAGGACTGATGCGCCTGTTTTATTTTAATTTCAATGAATGTGCATTGTAAAAGCAACGAAAAAAATCACATCATAATTCTAGAAATTCTAATTGAATTTATGAAACAATATTTTGATATCCCACCATTTTTACATATGACTCTTGATCTGGAACACTGTTGTACAAAAAATGTTCAACATATATTGCAGACTGAACTGAAAATCAAAAAAGTCCTATTAACGAACTTGATATTTATTTTCATAATGAAGATAGGTAAATAAAAAAATTGTCAAAGTTTAAATAAACATTTCGTACATATTTAAATCTAAATCACACTCCAATTAAACTATTTACATTATATATATATATATATATATATATATATATATATATATATATATATATATATATATATATATATATATTCACGTGTCACTTGAAATTTGGCCACCATTTTATTCTCACTTGTATTATGCACACTTTGAGTAAATAGACACATAGACTTTTGCTTTGGTGCCCTATCAAGGAAAGTCAGGGCCCTTTTGAAATTTGGGAACCCACCCCACCCCCTCGACCCCTGACCTGATCTGGCTCTGATTTGTGTTACAATACTCTTGAGACAAGGCAAACATTTTATGTTCAACCAGTGATAGGAGAAAAAAAATGTTCTGCAAAACTCGCCAAAGAATATAACTTTGGAATAAATAATAAAAGTCTTTTCCACCTCTATAATTATTCCTCAACATTTAGAATATACTCCACACCTGCTGATGTCGGATAAATCCCTAATGTGATGTTTTCTGTGTTTTATCTACGATAACATGTTCTAAGTCAAACTTTACACATGTGCATATTCTTTCCATGACACAATGAATCAGGAATGAATAAACATCCTCGGGACCAGGGTAATAATGTTGACATATATGCACATTTATATAAGTAATGATGGGCGGGTGGGGTGAGGGTGAAAATAGATTCAAATTTGCATACAAATGAAATTTAAGAGGTGAGCTGTCAAATGTTTATAAACCTTCTACCGGCTAAGTCATCATAAATATTCAACTCCCTTTCCTTGGCCCCGCTGTCATAAGAGGATGCTTATTTATAGTATGAGCTTGAGCTTTGTAAGTAACACATCGATCATACAATTTGTGAAATCTTTAAAAAGGTTGCAACTGAACATATCATTTGTGCGGCGAGATGAAATAACCACCTTGTGTTACTTGCCACTGTACCACAGTCAATGCTCAATCAAAGTTCTCGCATGGGAAAACAAGCTATATGATTATGGTCAATTATTTACAGGAAAAGACCGACCTATGTTTGCCACATAAAAAGGATGCGAACTTAGGGCTCAATCACAAGGATTGTGAAATTGAAAACAATGTGAGTGCTGACTTTCCAAGCACTGGCAGAAAACTTGTATACCGTTACGATAAATGGATACCCTATGGGACATTTTATAACCTGGGTTATTATCAATAGGTAGGTCCTTGACTACCCGGATAACAATTGGCGTCTTTACATCCGAAACAGAACACAAAAGCTCAGGCTTTTGTTTTTGTAAACATAAACAGGGCGTTTAAAGGCTCCAGTTTGGTTTCTTTTCCAGTGGAGACTGATACCAAAGAGGTGAATTAGGACTGTGACAATATCAGCTGATGATACAAAGTTGACAAAAGAATCTCCATCAGAGAACTTAGCATCAAGCTCCATCATCCAATCATGTTGAGCCATTTCTGCTTCTCACTTTCTCTGCCTAATGTTGGAAAGCTTCTCCGTACCAACAATTCCTGATTCTGAAGTAAATCGAACTCTCAGTGGTGTTGTGAAGGGACAACATGTGCAGGGGACCTCTTGGCAATGACATGCTGTCAGCAGAGCATCACTGTCTATATCGAGGGTCATGTTTTGCTTAAGACGCTGCTCAATGTGACTGCCTAAATAGGAACTTACAAGTTTCTTGCCTTTCGATGTTCCCACGACAGAGGGCTTGTGAAATTTATCTGCACTGATCACCTCGTTTCCTTCCTTCAGGTGTAAGATAGATATTTCTCCTTTACAATCTCGCCATGGTCTTGTATGTGCTTTTAGTGTATCTGGTGTGAAGGAGTATTTTTCCTCACATATAACAATGTGACGTAAATTTGGAAGGTGTCCTATCAGCTTGTGAAGAATAGCCTTTGATACGTACTCTTTGCAATGGTCTCCAGTTGAAGCTGATATCTTGAATTTCACACCGGCAAATTCTACAATTGAAGTTTTTGTTGGTTCCTTTATGGTCTGTGGAACAGCTTTTAAATCTGTTAGGATGAATTTGTCTAAGTCTGACAAATCTCTTTATGAGCTCGAGAAGAGCTCTTTTGACAGCATCTGATTTATTAGAGGATGATTTAGTCTCATCTGGCTTAAAAATTGACTGACAAGTATTCATGGAAGAGCTTAGACAGTCCACAAAAGTTGTCATCTTCTTTACTGTCCTCTTTCTTTTCTCCTCGCTTTTTTCTTTCATGCTCTTTCTTGATGTATTTTTGGTATGCCTTTAGTCCTCTTGATTGTTCACCCATTTGATCTTTTTATTCTGTTAATGAGATGTTTGGGTCCGTTTATCAATTCAATGTTAGGACAATCACTTGGTGTCATACCCAATAGACACTCTCTTGCTGCATGAATGAATAGTTGGTATTATAGTGAAACCGACCATAAAGGTCATTTGTTCACTGGTTAAACACTCTTGCTGCATATCTGTGAATCATGAACTTTCCTATCTCTTCTGTGGTTGAATCTAACATCTCTTGCTGAACCTCTGGATTCTCCTTGTGATACACATTTTTTAGAATGGGGTCAAAACTTGATGACATTCCCTTTCTTCGATGTATCAAACCAAATGTTCTTACAATATGTCTCAAGTCATTATCACTGGCTTTTTTCCCCATGTACCTTTCTGAAATTTTGGATGCTATCTCTTCATCTTTTTGTTTCATCTTGCTTAATCTTCGAAACATCCTCTCCCGAGATGACAGACTGGATTACTGTATGCACTTGTCTCTGCTCGTCTACTGTGGACATCGTTATCATTACATTGCTTAGTCCGGCCCCCGGTCTTATAAATTTCTTTGCGTCTCTGTGGTCAATCTCTCGAGCAGTGTCTAATCCAAACCGGGCAATACTATCATTGTGAGAGGTGCTGAAGAGAGTATGTTTCATTTGTCTGTAAAAGTGACTTGATTTGTAATGTTCTATCAAAAGCCGTGTGCAAAATCCAGCATAACTGGAAGCTCCATTTAAGAATGAGAACGAGAGTGAAGACTTCAAACCGGCCAGAAGTAAGTTGTATCCATCTTTTCTTCCTAGTCTTTCAGCAACGGCGATGGCTACAATTTCGTCACAATGCCTCATTATATCAATATGCAGTGAAAACGTTTTATTCTCAGTGGATGTTTTTTAATGAATTCTTTCAACATTTGCCCCCATCTCAATTCAAGCTGGCTGACGGATAACTCCTGATCACACAAACTCTTTTTCAGCTCCTCTGCATGCGAATATGGTAGCGAGTTGATGAACGTGACGATAACCGAAATATGCAGAGCTATTGACAATCGCCAAACATTTCGCGTGGCTATCTCGATGTTCTCGATAGTTACCAATTTACTGCAGTCTTTTTCTATATCATCATCTCTCATATATTTCAATATATTAATGAGGCCTGATGTTTCATAAGCTGATATTAAATTCATGATTTTGGATTTTCTCAAGAGCAGTACTAGAAATTCTGGAAGAAATGTTGCATACTTTTTGTTCCCATCATAAAGCTTAAAGTGAGTTCTTGCTATCTTGTAGTGAGGTGCAAACAGAACTTTTTCATTTGTTTCACTCAGTTCAGCCTTCTCAAAAAAATCATCGAGAACAACTTTCACTGTGACTATATCGTCATCTCTACCACTGAAAAGGTGGAGGATGACAGCATAATAGTGGCGGTGTGTTTTTTTAGTTCTTGATACTCTCGTATGCTACTATCAGTACTGCAGACTACAGTTTCATCTTTGTTTTTCATAAACGGTATCTGTATTTCTTCAAGGAGGGTTTGAACATCTTGGAGAATATCTTGATTAGCATCAACGTTTGACCTAATATGTAAATAATCTTCATCCTCATCTTCCTCTTCTTCTCTGTTTTCATTCATTTTATCTTTATTAATTGGTTGTACATCCTCCTCATCTATATCACTAACATCAATATATGGCAACAACAAATCACAAGATATATTTGGATCATCCTGGATGCTTTTCATATCCTCGACTGCTACCCCATTACTGTCAACTGCTGTAATGGAGGTAATGGCTCCATTAATGCTTTCTATATCTTCATTGGAGATGTTTAGAGAAAAGTTTTCATTTCTGTCATTATTGCTGACAGTATCCATTTTCTGTAATCCTTGTAAAATATTTTCTTTCATCACAATTTTTTTCCTGTCATGAATCGAACGGTGATATTTAAGGAACTTTGCAAGATCATCTAAGGCTATGAAAGTTTCATCTTCGATTTTATTGAAAGGTAGAGGCTCTAGTGATGGTATACAAATGGAAACCTGTTGAAGAATGAAATTATTTAACTATCTGATGTCAACAATTCAGTCAAACTAGATATTCACATAAAATATAAAGTTAAAAGTTTGGTATTAGATTTTATGTATTGGAAGATAAAATATTACAAGTATGACTGACCAAGGAGATGAAAGATGGACAGAAATATAAGCTACTCATATATAGGACTATTATATCAATAATTTCAACTTGTTGCTTGAATGGCATTTACACAAGGCTTGTGTCAGTTATGATCAACTGTATGACTCGATGCTTTTATATATTTACATGTTAATTTACAATATATTTGCTAATTACCATAATCTCTATCTATTTTACTTATAATATACATTTAGTAATAAAGTACTACTATCTAATGATGATACACTTCTAATATACCTACATAGACAATATCATGCCTTAAGTACTTCTTGCTGCAATTAGACAAATACATGACCAACATGAGAATTAAAGCGACATGACCTCTGTGTTTCATGATTTGTGGATTTTGGAGAGAGCACTGTTAATGAACTTGGCTTATTATTATTGAACTATCAATGAACTTAAATTGAATTGATACATTGATTATACAGCAGAACCTGTATTGTAAGACCACGTTAAACAATTATGGTTTCTCAAGACAGGTGGTCTCTCTTAACAGGTCACAATGCTATATAATGAATAAATTTGTGTATTGAGGATATGGTCTCTCAAGACAGGTGGTTCTCACATAGCAGTGGTCTTTCAAGCCGGGTTATACTGTATCAACAATTGCAAAGAATTGTAATACCGGTATGTATGTATGTATGTATGTATGTATGTATATATATATATATATATATATATATATATATATATATATATATATATATATATATATATATATATATATATATATATAAAGAATACAAATCATATGGTGAATAACAATCCTTTCAAATGCACTGGATCCAGCAAGGGATCACGTGTGTCAGGGATTGATTAAGATAAATGCAATAAACTGACAATCTTGTATATATTTTGTATTTGCCTCTGAAATAGACTCATTCGAAAGCACTCGGCTAGCTATATACTAGTTTCGCACTGTTCGTTGTCAGTTTATTGTAAATATATATATATATATATATATATATATATATATATGTGTGTGTGTGTGTGTGTGTGTGTGTGTGTGTGTGTGTGTGTGTGTAAAAAGTATTTTAAATAGAAGCTCACAATAGATTGTGTATGTATGTGATACACTGAGTAAGTGATATTACAAATTACTGAATGCAAGTAATACTGAAATTTTACCATTTCTTCCTCTTCAAACTCTTGATATTACATAATCCATGTCTTCAAGATAAAACTGTATAAAGATAATACATCACAACAACAGTGAGCTAATAATCTTTTTTTGGTACAAAATATAGGCCTACAATCTATTATGCCCAATACAATATAGAAATCTTGTATTTAAAGCTAGCTTTCAAAACACAGGGAACTAAAATAAGGGCATTATAACTGGACAGTTATCTTGCAGTCTAAAAGCAATTATGTTTGACACAGTGAAATTCACACTTGCTGATAACAAGATGATGACAGATAAAGCAAACAGGCATCAAAATTTACAGATATTCTGACTTGGGGCCTACCTATGGAGTATATGGGAATATGCTATGCTAATATCCTTGTGTGTTAGTACAGGAAGCTTTTAGGGACCAGGGGAACTGTAGGAGACAGGGAAATAACCTAGTGCAGTTGGTCTGAGTCTCTGGGAGACAAAGTAAAAGGAAGAACGGAGGCAGAAGTTAGATGGACTGGAGGGAACTGGAGTACCAATCCAGAGAAAGATAATTCAGATTCGGAGGAACACAGGACATGAGAAAAATCTATCACACTATGTCAGATGATGATACAGGCCATCACTTGATCGAGTGAAAGACAAGTGATTGGGTTTTAATTTGAATTTTATTTGAGAGATTAATTTTATTGAATGATATTAAATTGTTGTTTATTTGAATTTCACACTTTGTGTATTAATTAATTTTATTGTCGGCACCACTGACTGGGGGCTTGGAGCTTTGCATCTCTCTATCACTACATCAATTTCTGACAAAAAATGAGCCAGGGTGGGCCTTCTGTAATAATTTAAATAATAATAATAATAATAATAATAATAATAATAATAATAATAATAATAATAATAATAATAAAGACTTTTTTAGAGAAGGTAACTCAATTAGTTACAGAACTAATCTACCTCGAGGCCTTCTATCTGTTATGTACAATACCGGTATATACATACAACATGATGTTCAGAGTCTGGCTTGACACTAAATAATTAAGAAATATTAAAATTCAAAGTATCAAGCCTGGAACACATGCACAGGCATCTGTAAAAACATAAACAAAAAAACATAAAATATCATTCTGAATTTAAAATTTCAGCTTTGAAAATGATGCAAAATTATAGAAAAGCAGGCGGTATTTTTTTTTTGTACTAGCACTGTTCAATTTTCTAAAAATTTAATCCATTTAAGACATTGATTATGAGAAGAAATGCTAGGAGACTGCCTTATGTCGCTGGATGCGAGGGTTGAGTTGGGGATTGAGTGGGGGGGGGTGTCTGTTGTTTCCATACTACTGGACCAGTATATTGAAAACTTCTTTTAAACAATTTCTTCTTTGGATTTGGCATAATGTAATATTTTCTTGTAATGGACCTTAAATTTGGAGTACCATCAGCATCTCTTTGGTGAAAGATATTGCTTAGATACACAGGAATGGCTTTTCTGGATACTTTATACATCAATTTCGGCTTTTCTAAGAAATATTCTTTCCTGAATTGTTAAATCCCTTATATTATTCATTCCATCTTGAAAATTTTCTATACATTGATCTAGAATTAAATGACAAGCCCTCTTTTGGAGCCTTAAAAGTCTTGTTATGTTTGAGTTAGAGGTATTACCCCAAATTACTTTACAGTAGTCCAGATATGGCTGAATATAACATTTATAAAAGATGACCCTATACTGAAGAGGAATGTATGTTTTGATTTTCCTCAGTAGCCAAAGATAAGAATTAACCTTTTTTAAAATGTGTTTAATGTGAATAGACCAAGTAAGATTGTTATCTATGAATACACCAAGAATTCTATCTTGAGAGGTCATATTAAGGCTCATGTGGTCCAATAAAACATCGAGTTTGTTGCTATCTAGTCTGTAATTTTTGTTGTGTTATAACTAGGACTTTTGTTTTTTTCTGTATTTATGATCGTACTGTTTTCCTTGCACCATACTTGTCGTCTGTTGAGAGCATCTTGTAAGTTATTTTCAAGTACCGTTTTGGTTTTACCAATCTCAGACAGTGTAGTATCATCTGCATAGAGGTCAGTGGAAGAAATTGAAGTTCCAATCTTAAGAGGTAAATCGTTGATAACAGAATGAATAACAGAGGTCCAAGGATAGAGCCTTGTGGTACTCCACAATTAATATTTTTACTTTCAGAAAGTTGACCATTTAAAGATACTTTTTGCATTCTATTGGTTAAGCAAGAAGTAAACCAGTTTAGGGAGTTTTCACTGCATTGATCAATCTTTAGTTTTTCAAGTAAAATTTCATGGTCTACAAGATTAAAAGCTTTACGAAAATCAGCCATAATAGTGCCTACCACCCTCGATCTAATGCTTTCAGCCATTTATCAAGATACAAGTGCAGTTTCACAGGAGTGATTCTGGCGAAAGCCAGACTGATTATCATGAATAAGATCATAAGTGTTCAAATAGTTGAGAACAGAATCATGTACATGTTTTTCTAGTAATTTGGAGAGACACGAAAAAATAGAGATGGGTCTGTAGTTATTTACATCATCTTTTGTAACTGCTTTATGCAAGGGTATAACCTTGGCAGTTTTCCATGTTTTTGGAAATTTATTAGACCTATTCTAATACTTTCATTACAAATGAAAGCTATACTCTCTACAGTCCTGTAGCTTTACAAACATCCATTTTTTAATATATTTCAACACAAATTCTGGACTCATTTCAGGAATTTCAAACTTTATACTGTTTGGTAGTTTTTTAGCACATAAATGTTTGAGTTCCAGATGATCAGATGAAGATCTGTGTTCTTAAAGTTTATCAGCAATTTGAACAAAAAAGTTGTTAAAAATATTTGAGATGTCCTTTGGATTATCAGTATAAATGCCGTCATGATTGAGGGATAAAATTTCAGCTTTATGCTTACATTTGCCTGCACCAAACCCTGTAAACACTTACCAGATAACTTTCGGGTTATTTTGGTTTTCATCCAGCACTTTTTTGTAGTGCGCTTGTTTGGCTTGATGTATCATTTTAAAAACTTTATTCCTCCAAACTCTATATTCAGTTTGATTTCCTACTGATTTTAGTTGATCTCTTTGCTTTATTGCTTCTAAAATGTCTAGGGAGATCAAGCCTGGCTGATGGTCTTTCTTTATCCTGTGTGTTTTTAAAGGGACATGCATGTTCACTATACTGATGAACAGATCTGTCCAAGTATCTAAAATATAATCAATATCCTCAAAGTTTTGGATTATATTCCATGGAATCTGTTTAAGATCTTCTAGGAATTTAACAGTATCCAAGTTTTGATAGGATCTGTAAGTAATGGATTTATGGATATTATTTTTTGTTGATTTGCCATTGACTTTACGTGTTAGAAAAATTGGAAAGTGATCACTTATACCAATCTTTGGAACCATTACTTCCAAAACATTTTCTTTTGCATTGGTATAAATATGATCTATAAGTATTTTATAGGTAAATGTTAGTCTGGTGGGTTCATTTACTAGTTGCTCCATACCTAACGAATCAATAAATTTCATCCAATTCCCTTCTATTTGATCATTTAGAAGGTCTCGATTTATATCACCTAGAATGTAAAATTCTATCTCTTCATTTGAAATTTTATCTATTTGAAGTTCAAAATATTCACACCAATCAGTATGTGATGATGGGGGTCTATACACAAAACCTACTAAGTAGGGCTTATCATTTTCTGGAGTGATCTGTAGCCAAATGGATTCTATTTCCTGTATTTCTAGGTCTTCCAGTCTTTTACAAATAGTACCGGTTCTAACATATACAAGGAGCCCACCACCACCTGCTTTCCTATCCTTATGATAAGGTTTTTCATAGCCATTAATATAAGAAATTTTCACCCTGATTTTCTGTTAACATTGTTTCCGAGAGTCCAAATAAATGGATATTATTATTTGGAGAGGTTAACAGTAACTTCACTTGATTAATCTTTCCTCGAAAACCCTAAATATTTAAATGACCTATGTGTAAACCTTTGCTAGAAACGCCTAATTGCATGAGACTAATATCAATGCTATTAGAGGCACTCAAGGAGACACTGAAAGTATTAACACCATGTTCACAGTGATCATTACAACTATCATTACTGTATAAAAAATTAGTTTTTCAAGAACTGAATTTTCTACTTTTATAATCACTGTATAAATCTGAACTATCAGTCCTATCTGAATATGTACAAGTAGCTCCTAAGTTTACACAGTCAGAACATGCATCAGCAAGGGGATCAGATCTGTTTTGACAAGGGATGTCCAGTGAACATGACAGTCCTTGATAGATGTATTGGTCCTCCTGCTGAATAGTCTTCCTGTGGAATTGAGATGGCCTCGTTGCCCTTTTCTTATTCCATAAATCTAGTGTGAGTTTTGGCTTTGTGTCCATAGCTCCACACTGATGGCATTGTATTGGCTGTCTGTTATCATGAAGATTTCTACTTTGTCCATTTGTCTTTTGGATGTGATGTCTGTGTCACTGTGTTAATACTTTAATTGTGTAGCAAAACTGCTGGTAATACCTGCATATTCCATGGTATTCATATTGTTTTGTTCATACTGTAATTGTAATTATTTGACCCTTGAAACTTGAAATATTTCCAGACAGGAGACTTAAATACAGTTGTATGGTATAGATTTAAGATTTTGTCTGCCATTTTGGTTCTAGCAAAGCATTATGGGATTGAAAGTTTTTTCTAGTATTCATATTAAATTAATAAACTTTATTTTACAATTGAATTTTTAATGACAAATTTAATGATCCAACTTTTGATTCTAACCATATCTAAGAATAAATCTTATGTTTCATCACTCAGCATTGTCCTATCTCTTGCAGAGTAAGGGAATTGGTCTGGTAAGTTATGTATAACTAATGGATAATAATATACAAAAGTACCATGCCAAAATCTGTAATACTGAATTCTTGTGAAGTGAATCCCTCAAAACTGAAACCTCAGTATACCGGAATCCACTCAAGACAATATTTTTGTAGTATTGAATGTTTCCTTCTTTAACATCGGATTTTTTTCCCAGTAAACAGGAAACACTTAACTCTAATACAGACACAATTTTTTTTCCCCAAATTTCTATTTTATGCTACAAAATAATATATTTAGCGTCAAACTTCCTGACATATGCTGGAAAAATTTATTGAGTTTACAAGTACTGTAGTGATCTGATATGTGAGACAAAGAAAACGTCCCATGGGCACACAAAGTTAAAACAACACTGGACACGTGCTCCGACAAATTACAGCTGACAATAGGTTATTCTGAAGTCTTTGCACCATACAAATATGCCAACATTTGAGGCTAATTACATGTAATAATAACTTTATGCTTGTAGGTAAACCATCTAAGAAAGACGATATTAATCTGCTAATTACCTCATTATGATTAATGCTATTCATTTGCATACATGATCAACAGAGCATTTTTCCTTGTTGAATACTTAAAAATATCATCACTTTATTAATGATATATGTGGCCTCACTTCTGATGCTTTGACACTAGAGACCAACTATGCTGCAGAAGGTCAATGTTACAAATTTGTTAGTGACATAAGCAGCTAACTGAAAATCATGGATGACTACACAGGTATTCACTAAATGGATAAATAATGTAACCAAACAAATGGGTCCGCAGGAGTGACATATCATTATACTCTTGGATAATGCTACATCACACAGACCTGATCTATATCTGAGTCACATGACTACATGCTAACAAGACTTCATGTCTACAGATTCCTGATCAGGTCTGCATTTAAGGCTAGATATCAGAAAAACGTCCTGCATGGTCTTGTGGCTAAGATTGATTGTGAGATCAGAATTAGTGAACTTTGTGGCAAAATTAATCTGTTGGATGCCATGCACTGGATTCTGAAAGCTTGGTCTGTGACAATGCCTGGTAAAATCAAGAAGTGCTTTGAAACTGACAGCTTCCCTAATAATGTGGACAATGACAACGCTGGTGACAATGACAACGCTGGTGAAGATGACGAAGAAAGCGATATTCCCTTGGCTTGACTGGCTCATGAATTATGACTGGACATTGACCCTGAGTGACAATAAAGTTTTCACAATGATGTTCCTGTTGAGGATAATTTTGATGACTTGAAGAGTGAATTTGTGCCCAGTTTTGTGAAACAATTGGACAGATAATTGAAGCAATGGATATGATGATGAGAATAGATGTTCTGGGCCACCTGACAGTGATATGACATACTATGAAACTTTAGAGCTTATAAAAGATCAAAAAACTTTACAACTGCTAAGGATACCATCTTTGGATATGGCACAAGAAAATGATTATGAATTATAAGGAGTATTTAAACATTGTGGATGCTCAATCAAAATTCCAATACACTTATAATAAAGTTATAAAAGTACTGTTACCTCATTCCTCTGAAATTTTTTGTGATGAGGGCTGTATTTCTATGTGGAGCAACCATATTTATTCATGTGACTGGATAAACATGAGTATTTCAATTTTATTGAATTCATATTAACATGATAGAGAAAATTCTAAATTGCATCTATGGGCGAGTACCCCACATCAAAAGTGCCTTCCTAGTTCCCAGATATGTTTTACTGGAACAGCCGTCTGATAATTCTTCATTAAATGCGCGTATTAAAAATAAATCAAAACAAAAAACAACAGCTTTCTTAAGTTTGTGCACTTTTACACACAGACACTGATGCTCTAAAGACTCTCTCTCTCTCTCTCTCTCTCTCTCTCTCTCTCTCTCTCTCTCTCTCTCTCTCTCTCTCTCTCTCTCGCTCGTTACATAAGCACTCAAATGACTTTTATTCACATCTGCAAAAACCTCAGTAAACCAAAAACTTTTCGTAACTGAAACAATTTTTGGGTCAAATGAGTTTTCAGTTCAGAGGGGTTCCACTGTATATCATGATAACTATCAATAATTGCAACTACACCATGGAATCTTCATGCTCCAAAATTCATCATGGAATCGTCATGCTCAAAAATTAATTTTGGATTTGTCAAGTTCACAACTAAGTTATGGTGACTTTGCTCTATAACCATCAAATCATTGATTGTCCATGGTCAAGCATACTCTTATACTGTAGTTACACAGAAGTCATCTTTTCTAAAATACTGTCTTTGGGATTAATAGAATGTTAATAAAAATGAGAAAACAAATAGAAATTGGGGGCAAGGTGGATATACTCAAAAAGCATAATCCATATATGTGTACACGTACGGTGTAATTTAGTGAAAAAAAAGTGTAATGATTACATCAAAAGCGTAATGGTTGGCATGCATCTCTTTGTATCCCACAGAATAACCCATGTCCAAATTTTAACTTGAGTTATCGAAAAAAAAGAAAGAGAGAGAGAGATCAATAGAGATTGATTTCTAGAAAGAGCATGATCATGTGAGAGAGAGATCGAGACAGAGAGAGATTTATCGTGTGAGATAGAGACGGAAAGAGGGAGAGATAACGAAAACGTAATCTCGTGAGAGAAATATTACGCGAGAAGGAGAGATCTTAAGAGATATATATCTTGAGAGCATGCTATGGAAAGATATAGAGATATCAATCTGGAAATAGAGAGATCACAACAGAGACAGATCTCGCCATTGAGAGATCTCGAGAGATAGATATTTAGAGAAAGAGACTGAGAGGGAGAGAGAGAGATAAATGTCGAGAGATGAAAAGAGAAATGGAAATGGTGATATTGAGAGAGCTCTCGATGTATATAGTAAGAGATAGAGATAAAGAGATGCAGAGATTCAAAGAGATCGATGGAGAGAGCGATTGAAAGAGTTTTTAAGAGAGATCTAGAGAGGGAATAAGAGCTCAAGAGTGAACGATATCTTAAGAGAGAAAGAGATCTTGATAGAGAGCGAGAAAGAGAAAGATCGAGAGCGAGACAGTAGGAAAGTTCTCGAGAGAGAGAGAGAAATCTCGACAGAGAGATACCTCGATATAAACAGACAGTGGAATATTGAAAGAGAGCGAGAAAACAGTCGAGAGGCAAATAGAACTCGAGAGCGAGAGTGAGAGATCTGGATAGTAAGAACGATTGAGAAATCTAAAGAGAGATCTAGAGAGAGAGAGATAAAGAGAGAAAAAGGAGAATGATAGATAGATCTTTAGAGAGAAATGTAGAAATTGTACTAGATTAAGAGAGATTTAGAGAGATATATAGAGAATGTCTAGAGAAAGATCTCGAATGAGACAGAGTAAAATCTCGAAAGAGATATCGAGACAGATAGTTATCGAGAGACATCTCGACTGAGAGAGATCTCGAGCGAGAGAGAGAGAGAGAGAGAGAGAGAGAGAGAGAGAGAGAGAAAGAGAGAGAGAGAGAGAGAGAAAAGGGAGAGTGATCTTGAGTGCGATAGAGATAAAGAGATAAATAAATCTCAAGAGATATATTGAAATCAAGAGAAGGAGAGAGATCGAGAGATAGATATCAAAAGAGATTTCGAGAAAGAGCTCGAAATAGAGAAGGATCGTGAGAGCGAAAGAGATCTTTCGAGAGTAAGAGCGATATGAAGAGATTAGAGAGATATCTCACGTGCAAGAGAAACAAGGAGATAGAGAAATCGAGAGCGAGAGATTGTAAGAGAGAGCGAGAGCGAGAGAGATCGCGAGACAAATTTTGAGAGACAGAGGAAGAAAGATAGAAAGTAATTGATCTCGAGAGAAACATCTTAAGAGATCTCAAATGAGAGAGATGTATAGAGTGAGAGATCTCAAGTGGGAGAGAGAGGAAGACAGAGACCTAGGGTGATATATCGAAAGATTAGAGGTAGTGATCTAGAAATATACCTAGAGAGCGCGAGCAAGAGCGAGAATGTGCTCTAATTATGTCTAGAGGTGAGATATGGAGATTTCGAGAGTGAAAGATCTTGAGTGAGATAGATCTCGCGAGAGATCTCTAGTGAGAGAGAGACTTCGAGAAAGAGGGAGAGATAGATATCGTGAGAGAGTGATGTCTAGAGAGATATAGTTCTCGAAAGAGAGATGGGTCACCAGAGAGAGAGAGATCTCGAGAGAGATGTCTCGAGTGAGTGAGAGTAATAGAGAGAGAGATTGAGAGAGTGAGATCGAGATTTCGAGAGAGCAAAAGAGAGCTTGAGATAGAGAGAGAGTGAGCGTTCTCGAGAGAGAGATTCCCAAAGATATCTTCACAGAGAGAGAGAGAGAGAGAGAGAGAGAGAGAGAGAGAGAGAGAGAGAGAGAGAGAGAGAGAGAGAGAGAGAGAGATCTAATGTCTTGCACGATTGACCCAATTCATTCCGCAACATTACTTGAAAACCTTCATCCCGGATAATATATTTCATTATCTCTGTTTAGAAACTCTTGGATCAAGAGTTTGTATTGTACTCATATAACCATTTGAATAACGTACCGTAAGTTCCATGAACACGTCAAGATGACGGAAGTAACAAAACAAAATACCGGATCAATACGTCACTACTTTTGAACAGTGGAACCATAGTCAACTTTCGACCTTATTCAACGTCTGCATAACTGGAGTTAGACCTTCTGGTCTGCTCACTAATATTTCTTTGCCAAGATTCATATTTAAACATGAGCATTTCTACACTAGAAACTGTATGAGTATTATTATTATTATTATTATTATTATTATTATTATTATTATGAGCATTATTTATTTCATCCAAAAGTTTCACGACGTTCTCAATAATGCTTCAGTTTTAGTTTCATGTAAGAATTAGAAATCAATGATTAAAGCTGAATATATCTAAGCAATAAACTATTGAATGAAAGAAACATGCCGCCGACAAATTTATCTTACTTCAGATTTGATGAATTACAAATTTTATATGTACACTACAGAATCCTTTGTGAAACTTCATTTTCAGCAAATTTCCATATAATCAGGGCTGACAAGGAGAGGGGGGTGCAACCGGGAATATATCACTGGGGCCCTGGGTGATAAGGATACTCGGGGAAGAACAACATAAAGGGGCCCGGGGCCGAATAACACTTTTTTTAATAGAAGAAAACTTTTGTTTGTAAAAGAACTAGGAGAGGCCCGGGTGTTTCTTACCTTAGGGTCCGTGATCGCTCTCTATGGCCCTGCAAATAATTGGTGATCTTCGTGCCAATCCTGCACTTTTGTCTCCATGTACAATTCAGTTACACTACAGCATTCATTTAAGGCTTAAACTGAACATTAAAAGCCCAAACTAAATAAATAAAATCGCTTCTGCACCAGGATCCCGAAAGCCATAGTTTAATAATAATAATAATAATAATAATAATAATAATAATAATAATAATAATAATAATAATATTATTATTATTATTATTAATAATAATAATGTTAATAATAATAATGTTAACAATGATAATAATGTTAATAAAAATACTAATAATAAATATAATAATAATAAAATTAATAATAATAATAACATCGGTAATGATAATAAAAATAATATATATTATCCAAAAACTCTTATCTCACATCAAACATTTCTAAATATATAATTATTGCAAATTTATAAGTTTTAATGGAACTATCAAATTGTGATACGTGTGAAAATAGCTCGTGGCAAAAGAAAGGTTTCAAAAAAGTTTCTGAATATACAAAAAAAGAATTTAAAGTCCTTACAAAATTAAGGTCCTTATCCCTTTACCTCTCTATACTGCATTTTTAAACAGAAAATATAGATATCCCCTAACCGTATCATAATCTCAAAATTTATATAAAGGTGATCAAAGGAAACGAATAAATAGAATGGAGAGAAGAATAAACACATACACTCCTGAGCAACTTAGTGACTTAGTCTTTATCAATACCAAATTATTCTGTATGAATCTTGTATGGAATTCAAGAGGAAGTCTAAACTTTTGACATTACCCACAACTAAGATTCTCACAAAAACTTGCGCCTGCGTACCAGTAGAAAATTTTATTTTCTGTCAGTATCAAGTCAGGGAGTTGTTTTTTATTCGTCCGTTTTGATACAAAGAGTTACAAAGAAAACACTGTAGTTTAATAAACACATTGGCTTTGGGGGAAAAAATGTCGAACAGTGAACCTTTTACGGAGGTTATCTTTTGTTTTGGCAAAGCTCATGTGCTAAGACTTCTGGTCATATTGAAATATTTTATTCAGACTAACTGTATTGTGACTGCTTTTTCTTTTCTTTTGCTGATAAATGTATTAGCATAAAAGTCCGAATTTTAGGACAGACCCTATTAATAATACACTACCCGACGTTGTATTCAAGGTCTATGCTTGTTAAGGTACAGTTACTTTACTAAACATTGTATCAATGATAAATAAAACAGTTTGCCAGCCTTATGGAAAAACCACAAGCGAGTGTTAGTACATAGATTAGTTTTGGGTGAAAATCTTAAAATAAGGATAAAACAATATAAAATTCCTACCCTTAACTTCATTCAAAAGCTACAAAGGAAAAACCCTCAGACATTTCTAAGTGTGATTTCCCCTTGTCGTTAGAATCTCACAAAATGGCGGCCGAATGTTAAATTCATCGTGCCTACTATAAAAATCCATTATGCAAAACATGTGGACATTTTTTACTTAGGATTTCGTATTGTCTTGAGAATCAAAAATAGTGGTATAATGTTAAATTCCATTTGTATCATAAGTGCCATAATAATAGCGACATAACGTCACGTTCATTTATTGTCTCATCAAATGTACACTCTTACCGAACGAAACAAATATCGTTTAATTAGACTCAAAGGCAAATCTCTCGACGTTAAAACTCATTCCGCGTCAGAGCGTGAAGAGCCTGGCAATCAAACGCAAACCCTAGATCATAACCCCCAAGTAGAGGGAAATGCAAAGGTTACCGCAATGGACCAACCCAACAACCCCTTTGCTGAAAGCCGATTCTAACCTATCTACAACTCAACGAAGAAGAGTCATTTATAAGGTCTAAGTGTACCAATTTCGCAAATCAGGAGGAAGGGGCTAAAGGTGTAAGGAACATAGTCATCCGAAATAAACCTGAAATCTATCTGTGACTGATGCATTATGTAAGAGTTCTGCTTTCTATCAAACTTGAAGAACCGTTTTTATTCTTTGAAAAATAGCTGAGTCGCTTGGCAACATGTGATATTAGGTTAATTGGTATTTTGATTGTGTTTTGTATTTAACATTACTGAAACAATAAATAGGATGCTATTTTGTTTCCCAGAAAATTTTTCTTTACGGTTAAATGGTTAAAACCATTATGCAACTTATTTAAACCGCTTTCCTATGAATTGTTCATCGTGAAATTCCAATGTTTTCATAGGGCTACAAAAGCTTGTAATTTAACCAATCATATAAGAATGAACGAAAATAATGCAGCCATTGCCGAAAGAATTGAATTGAAAATTCACCAAATAGCATACCAAATCCATCTCACCCTCTGCCAACTCAAGAAAAAAATCTTTTTTAAAAACGACATGTTCAAGCAAGACATTTTTATGTAGGTATTTTTAAGTTTTCCAGAGATTTGGCCCTTTCCATGTAAGTGAAACGAAGATCAAATTATATACGCCTCTTAAAAGGGAACACTTTATTTTACACGGATACAGCCCTATTTGTGTACGAGAACTCTACTCCTTACAGAATGCTATTTAATTTGTATAGCACAGTGGCCACGGATATATTAGTATTTGTTTAACGTCTGATATAATTTTAGCCTGTCACGGAAGAATCCATATGAATTGGTTTTAAGTAGTACATTGTTATAACAGCGAGGCCAGAGAATATAGCTTGACAAACTCATATGGACGACCTTAGATCTGCAGCACGGGGCTCCATCATGAGCGGTGCCTGGCGCGTTCGCCCCACCTAATAACTCCAAACTCTGTTCATGTCATCACCATCTTGGCTATTTTCTATGTTTATACAAGTCAACTCAGTGTATACAGTTATCTCAATTGGAGGCTCTGTTAGAACTATCTTTAAAAGCAAGCAAAAAAGAACAACTTAAAAAGGAATCATTTATCTGTTGACAGAAATACATGTTGATGGATACAATTAGTCCTGTATTGCAGAGATTTTAGCATCGAACGACATCAATGCTTAGAGACGTTTACTACAAACGACATTTTTTATGATATTATTTTTTTAGCAACAGGGCGGAAGCGAAGTTTATTTTGGCCTTACAAATCTGAATATTTTTCAGTAATACACAACATTGAATATGACTGCATATTTTAATATATTAAATGCAATAGTAACTTTTAGTTTGATTTTAAAAGTTAAACATTTTTCCACAATTGAATATATTGTTAAAGCAAGAAGGCTAGCTGACATTGCTGTGATAAGATATAAATATGCCATATGTATGTATGTATGTATGTATGTATGTATGTATGTATGTATGTATGTATGTATGTATGTATGTATGTATGTATGAATGTATGTATGTATGTATGTATGTATGTATGTATGTATGTATGTATGAATGTATGTATGTATGTATGTATGTATGTATGTATGTATGTATGTATGTATGTATGTATGTAGTATGTATGTATGTATGTATGTATGTATGTATGTATGTATGTATGTATGTATGTATGTATGTTGTATGTATGTATGTATGTATGTATGTAGTATGTATGTATGTATGTAGTATGTATGTATGTATGTATGTATGTATGTATGTATGTATGTATGTATGTATGTATGTATGTATGTATGCATGCATGCATGCATGCATGCATGCATGAATGTATGTATGTATGTATGTATGTATGTATGTATGTATGTATGTATGTATGTATGCATGCATGCATGCATGTATGCATGTATGCATGTATGTATGAATGCATGCATGCATGTTTATATGGATGGATGGATGTGTGTATGTACCTGGAACGATACCATATTAATCATGTTTATACTTGTAAAGACATCTGAAATGCAAAATATAATGTATTGTTTTATAAAGTGTTACGGCTATTGGATTTAATTTATTTATTTTTTATTGTTAAATCCAAATTTGTTATTTATGGTTTAATATTTATTCATTAATTGGGAGATTTTTTCTAGAAAATTCAGGTTGACCTAGACTCTAGTTGTAAACAGGCTGACATTGGCTTGGTTACCTCTTTATCTGACCTTGCTTTAGATTGATAAACAGGTCTTTAATATTATTGGTTAATTTCAAGGACAACTTTTTATTTTTAGTAATTAGTGGCTGATTTTTCTTCTGGTTCATTCTTTCAGTACATGACTTGGTGAAGGTAGCTTCTTTCTATGACCTTCCAGAATCACATGATTCCTTTTTGTTTAAGAGGGAATTACATATATATAGCTGTGTTTTGGAAGCTAAGAGTAGTAGAATTTTGGGCTTTAAAATGAACAGTTGTGTATTCATGTTTGAGTTATAATTTGTATTATCTTGTTCTGGACTTTGTGTCAATTATTTGAAGAAAGAGGATTTATTATCTATTTGGAGGAAAAAATATTTGCTCATAATTCATTTGGATGATAAATTAAACAAGAACTGCATCACGTGACATTGTCAGCCATTTTGGATTACATCGTCAAGATTACATCGTCAAGATTCGAACCTGGAACTATTAGAACATTTATTTATCAGGACTCTTGCAATTCCATTAGTGGATTATTTTTGTGAATTCTATATTGGATTAATGTTGGATTTGATTCTCTAAAACTGTAAGTTTATTTATTTTATGAAAATAATTGTACTAAATAAATCATTGTTAAAGTTATACAAGCTTGTTAGTTTTCACTCTTTCTGTGTTGCTGCTTATTCGAGCCGAAGCACGTAACAAAAGATTTATCAAACCATCATAAATCAAGATGTTCCTAGGATGGAAGAGTTAAATAAGACCCAAATATATAATGCTTTTACACCTTTTCAACTTTACTCGTTTTGCCCACGTATAACCCGATCTACTCCTTTTCTTCTTTTATCCGTATTGTCTACGTGTACGTCTTTCTACACCTTTTCTTGTCCACGTTCAAGCGTTTCTAAACCTATTCTATTTTTAATCAGTTTTGTCCACGTGTAAACCTTTGTAGACACCGTTAATAATGTACGCGCTTTATTATCTTTGTTGGTGTAAAAATAAATATCGCTGATTAATTACAATGACCCAAAATATATGAATTCAACGGAAATATTTTAAAAATTTACTTATCCTATGGCTTTTGCTTTTGCATGTCACTAACACATTATGAACAGATTTGCGATAGTAATGTGTTTTGTAGTAAACTTAAGTGAACGGAAGACACGAATTTTTATTTCAAAAATTAATCTGCTTTAATGCTAAGTAAAATTATTTTCACACTCAAAATCCACTTTTACTTTGCTCTTCGAAGATAATACGTATCGAACCTACACTCTTTCGGTTTTGAGTTCGGCACTCAAACCACTGAGCTATGTGAAATCTCGCGCGTGCGCGTGCGTGTGTGTGTGCGTGTGTGTGTGTGTGTGTGTGTGCGTGTGTGTGTGTGTGTGTGTGTGTGTGTGTGTGTGTGTGTGTGTGTTGGTATAACAGCACAACATTAATAATATGAATATTTATAAACAGATATGCCTGCCGACAAAGCTTTCATACTCGACACTCGAACTTTCTCGTAATTTGTTTTGCTGTAATTTGTTTCTTATTGTCTTTTATGTTGTTTCTGACATCGATGTAGATAAGGAGCCTGTCTGGAGCCTAGCTTAAAATAGGCGTGTCCTGGAACACAATGTGCTCTCCCATTTTATGTTGCTCAAATATAAGAATCTGGAAAGATACGTCAAAATAAATGGTTTAGAAAGCTATAGCAAATACGCTGATTGGTATTGTACATACAATTACACTGCAGTCAGCATTTAACATCAGAGTGTTAACCTTGAGAGAGTTTTTTTTTTCATTCCGCATTCTGCAGTAAACTATAAAACTTACACGCCAAATTTGGTATATATATATATATATATATATATATATATATATA
Organism: Unio delphinus; assembly: GCA_029339505.1. Lineage (NCBI taxonomy): Eukaryota > Metazoa > Mollusca > Bivalvia > Unionida > Unionidae > Unio > Unio delphinus. Next base: position 1,031,359 of record JAQISU010000348.1, read on the forward strand.
TATATATATATATATATATATATATATATATACACACACTTCCTTAAAATAAATTAGCAACATATTTCAATATTTATCAGAAAAAGTAAATTTATCATACTTTATGAAAAAGTGATAACTAAACTTTAAATTAAAGGTAGAAAGAACTCACTGTATTGTTTCCCTTTTTCAAAATCGGTCCAGGAACATACAATGTTTGATGAGGTCCAATTGCCCAGTACCGGCCCAGATTAAAATTGTTGACATACACTGTCCCTTTAGTCCAGCCCTTGGTAAAATAAACAAAGACATAAAACTTGTCATGAGAAGAAAAGACATGTACACGAATGAAATTGTTATTTGTAATAATCATTAAACTACATGACAACAGCTCAAAAGAAATGGCCGGACTATTCAGTCTCTAATTAAACTATTTATGTTGACCAGCTTCAAGCTATATATAAGTATATTTGGTCAATTTGTGATACTGAAGAAGAAAAATATGTTTACTTTACATTTTCCATCATTTTTAATGTTAAATGTTAAAAACGCTACTAGAGACTCTGCCTCCTAACGCAGAAAAATGTAGACATAGTTTTTATACAGTAATACACAAAATATTTCGCAGCCTAAAAACTCCATTCGTTAAGGATAGAATCGAGCAGCTTTCAGTAAATAAAGCAAACTAGTTGATGGAGAAACTTTAGGATATTTACGGGCAATTTTATAAATGTATCCTTTGGTGTTTCTGTGTCGGACAACTGTAGAGTGGCTGTGCAGAGTATTGGAGAATCGGCGTTCGGCTTGTTGGATTTCCATGCCTTGCTCTCGACTGCTCTGTAACCAAATTAAAAAATGCTTAGACATGAAAATATAAAGCGGAAGAAATTGAAAATATTGACTTCTTAAAACATATACATTTATCAAGATTTGAAAAGAATATTATAAATAGTAAGACCATATAGAGTCTTGAATATCTCAAGGAAATTATTTGATGATTAAAGAGTAACACAATGTGTATTCATTTTATTAAATTATTAGCACAACAAATTAAAAGTAGACAGCCTGTGTTTTTGATATTTAGGTGATATCTCACTTGTAATGTAATAAAATACAACTCGGTTTCAACGAGACTTTGCTTCAACTGATATATGTTTTCTTGTTCGAAACAATGATTAGTCAATAACATACATTTAAAATAGAGTTAAATTTATTATAAAATTATATTTAATTATATTTTATGTCCCATTAGCAAGTTCGGGATTTACATTTTATGCAAAGTGTATCCACCAAACAGAAAATCCAAGATGTCGAAAATAAACTAGAGATTGGGTCTTTAAAAGAAACATCAAGCGCCGCGATATGTTAACGAGCTGCCTGACCATACCCGAGGTTATCTTCAGGTCAGTATTGTACGCGTTCATTCATAGACTGTTACTACATTTCATGTTTACTACAGAATAATATTTTACCTTTGTAAAAGGTTCTGCTTCATTTCCAGTGGGAAAATGGTCCAGTTCTTCAACGGGCTCCCGTTCAGATGTACATCTCCATGAATGCCTTAATATATGTGTAATAAATAGTAAATATCAGAAATAATTCACTGGGAGGTAACATCCAATATACATATGCTAATTCATACCTAAGAAGTTGGAAATCACTGGATTTTGCGAAATATCATCGTATTTCAAAAGTTTGCATACACTATGTAATTATTTAAGTTGTTTATTATTTGAATAATGTTACGACTAGAATTCAATAATCTTTCCTTATAAATGGGTACTATAATACGCAACTAGGACACTGTCTACAATAAAACACATTTAGCTATAATTTTATTGGCGCATTTATACAGTACAAAGTAAACTCGAGTCACGTGGGTTCTTCAGTTGTGCATTCGTCGTAGAATAAAAGGATGCTGCATAAAAGTAGCGCCATGAATGTAAGTAGTATTACGGGGGAATCAACTTCCTCGTTGCTTTTCGATAACATAGTTCTCCATATTCGTCGTTGTGAGATGGTGAAAATTCCAACCCAGAATCAGAATTTTGCATCGGACACGAGTTTGAAAATAATTCTGATCAAAGTAGTGAAATCTTCCAATCCACATTAATGCAAAATCGAATAATTGTTTTTGTCACATTCCTGAATAAAAAGTGATGGTTGAAGTCAAAATGGTGTAATGAGAATACTGTTGTAACTGTGGAAATGCAGCATATCCATTACTAACTCCCCTTAAGATATTCAATGTAAACTTTAATTGACGTTCAAACACATTTTAGCATTCGAAGAACGATGGTTGCTATAGCTAAGATCGTAGCATCATATAGTGTTCGGATCGTGAACTGTCGATAGCTGACGAAATGATACAACGGTGAACAGGTAAAACAAATAAATTCCTCTCTTACCAGAAAGAACTGTCAAGGACAAAAAATAATGAATCACTGTTTCAACTGTGATGCATAATGTATTCAGCCATCGTAAATAATAACGAGAATAGGGGCATGAAAAGAGAACAATTACAATAACAGATTTTTCAACTTAAAATCAGACAAAAGAAAGTTCAGACACTACAGTAGGTCGATGTGCGTAGAGTATATTTTTGCGGGACACTTCGCTACAACCGGTGTCCAGATTAGTAAGTAAACTGTGTTTCAAAAATAGTTATCCTTATTGTTATGAAAGATCATTTAGGGTCAAAACTGTTCCTAAGTCAGGATATTGGTCAAAAGTTTTACCGAATCAAGATAAAATTCAAAACTGTCCCATACTCAGAAAAAAGGTCAAAATCTTACTCGAGTCAGGAACAAGATCAAAATTGTATCTGAGCTAGGAAAAAGGTCAAAGTTGTCCCAGAGCTAGGATAGAGGTAAAAATTGTCCCTGATTCAGGATAAAGGTCAACATTGTTCATGAGTTTGGATAAAGGTCAAAATGGTTCATGAATCTGAATAAAGGTCACAATTATCCCCGAGTCGGGCAAAAAAACAAAATTGCCCTGGAGTCAGGTTAAAGGTCAAAATTGTCATTAAGTCAGGATAAATGGGCGCGTGTGAAGTAGGATAACGAGTTTCTGCGTTGGTGTTCGCCTGGAAAATGTCTGTCCACACCGATACGCTATAAAAACATTATCAAACCAGTCTGGACAAGAGTGCGTGTATTATTCTGCATTAATCATCCACCGTTCCAAGCAGAGAATTGAGAGACGATTATAGATGACATGTAGATGTAGTACCCAACCGTTTTGCAATATTGATCCGTAAACAAGAAGTGTGAGAACACTTTCGATATATATAATTCAATATAAATTATGGTAGTATTTTCAGCTGTTTTGATTATCGCACAAATCAATCAAATTTGCCTCAAGACAGAGCCTTGAAACCTTGCGATATGACTCGGTGTTGTCGCAAGATGAGTACCGCAACGGTCTTGACTATTTATTCTAACACCTGTGGGCGTGAATGTGGTCCATGGGTTGTAACTCAGACACTATCATATCAACACTCTTAACCAACCATCAACGTATTAGGTATAACAATATTAATTCAGAAATGTGGCTGATATTGTCCCTGGGTGTATCGTGTCGCTACCTCTTGTGAGGTGGAGTGGGGTCTATTTAGGTTTATTATGGCTGAAAATTATTTTCACCCATGACATTTCATTCTGCTTGAAATTATGAATTTAAAATTCTACATCGCTTAACTATAGCGAATGAAATTGGCGCTATTGGAGTTTTGATCTGGGGACAATGGCAAAAGTAAACCTTGAAGCGCAATTATGTTGATAATAAAGTGTGGATCATAAGTTTGGCCGTCTTAAATGTATGTTAAAGTCAATCTCCATACATATACCCCGTTCTTACCTTTCCTTTCCTCGTTGAAGTAATTGTATTCGGCTTGGACATAGTTCACTCGTCCGTGATTCTCAACAAGAATGTCCAATCTGTTCTCTTGCTGTGTATGGCAAAAAGAATGAAGACACAAAATGTCCTTGTAACAAATTAATTTATTAAAAATGAAATAGATACAATAATATGTAAACTGATAAATGGCGAACTCCACGTTCAAGATCTTTTGTCTAAGCCAAAGGGGGTCCGACAGGGTTAACCCACTGAACACACCTTAGGTACTAAGGAATAACTATTTTGGAATGATTTTGAAATCTAAAAGTTAAAACCTGAACTTTGCCATTCGTCTCTAATGCCTAATGAAACATAATATGGCCAAAAACAAAAGATAGCCAATGTGTATTAGAAAACATATTCTGTAAACATTTAAAGAATGCATTCTTTAAACAAATGTTTTACGACTATATGGTCTTTTCCTAAGTACCAGAAAATCAAAACCAACAAGATTAGTAAAATTCAACACATAATTTATTTCCCTAGAATACAAAGTGAAACATTATAAGGAATTTACAGAATTGTGAATTAAATTCCAAACAATCCTAAACGATCCATTACAAGTCCAAACATAAAATGTTCAGAAACATTTCCAGATCTTAAATGTGCAGTTATTAAGAGCCTTGAATGCGCTGATGTGCCCACAGTCTCAATGTATCTCATTGATACATTGTATATCAATGAATTTACAATAATTATAAAATATTGTTTCAGTCTGAATTGTCAATGAGCACTATATAAGTTCAATAAATAATTTCAATAAATTTGATTCCCCTTAAATTATATTTAAACCAAACAGTAAACAATCCCTGGCTGAAAATGAAAAATGAATAATGCTGCTGATCTTTACCACATAAATATTCCCACTCCATATGTGTCGCAATAGCTAGTTTTGAAGAAACACAATTATCTTAATGGAAAATTACCGCCAAACTGTAAAAAAAATATTTTTAGGACCTATGGCCATAACCAACGCTAGATCTTGAACTCAAAACCAACTAAACATCTATTTATAACTTAAAACAAGACAAAACACGGGTACACACCAAAACTCTATCCTGAATCATCGACAAAACCCAAGCACACAAAATAAATTAAATATACGTAACCCAAAATTCTATCCGCAAACATGAACAAATAACAAATAAAATAAATAAAATATACATGACAAAAACTTTAAAAGCAAGCAGAAAAGGAGAGACTCGTAACATTGAACATATAATTGAAATCTTTTATTTAAAGGTGGCATTGATTTACTGGAAGCATATATGTGTGTGTGTGTGTGTGTGTGTGTGTGTGTGTGTGTGAGAGAGAGAGAGAGAGAGAGAGAGAGAGAGAGAGAGAGAGAGAGAGAGACATACAGACAGACAGACAGGCAGATAATAAAACATTCATTTGAGTCTGATACATATAATTAAAATACAAATATGCAACACGACACATACTACCCCACAGATATAATGAAATTCAATGATGATTTGAAGTCAAATTAAAATACGGGACATACCTACGGTATACAAATATTGACGTACCGTTGAAATTAGTCTTTCACGCAAGTTTAAAAATGAGACTCGACTGTACATTCCAAAAACAATTGAGATGACGTATCCATTAAAATGAATATAGCATATAACAGAAATGTAGATTGTGGATTTATACTTAAGGGTCGTCCATTAATTTTGTCAACAAAATAGGGGGGAGGGGTTTGAAGAAGTTTGAAAATTGTTGACATGGGGGAGAAAAATTGACGTCAACAATGTTATTTTTTACAATAAATTTAATAAATCCAAAAAAAGGAAATTTAAGAAGAAGATGATGTTGACTTGTCGGGTGTATCGGTTCCACAAGAAATTAATGAATCAGCCACTATGCCCATTATAACAATTGAGGAACATCTGGATTCCCCATGGGAAGATAATAGAAGCTAGAATATAAAGTTTCGATTTTTTCATGAATTCAAAGTGTTATAGTCAATTTGAAATATGTTAAACAAGTTTAAAAGAATGTATTAAAATATAATTGTAGACCTTTAAATTTCCATAATTCTATGTTTAGCATAAAAGCCAGCCGTCTATAATATTGTTAGTTTGCAGGGGGGGGGGGAGGTTAAAAAAATTGACATAATTTTATTAGGGGGGTCACTGAAAGTTTGACAGTGGTTGACAATGGGGAGGGGAGGGGGAATGGTCTAAAAAAATTGACATAATTAATGGACGTCCCCTTACTCATCTTGTTTTAGCAATCTTGTATTTTTTTCGGCACACACAGCATGTTGATCAACGCAAATTTGTCATCGCATCTTAGACAGATAAAACGAAATTCAACAATGTCAATATCATTTATAAGTTTTGAATCTCACAGACTCAGCTATGACAGATAAGTGAAGCATGTGAACAACTGGAACATGTAAAAATAAATATTTTAAAATAAGAATGCTCTGCAAAAGTACATCAAATACCTGATTCAGAGATGCTTCCGTCAATGTCACTGAAAGATTCGTATTTTTCCAATCCAAAGTAGACACCATCTTCCCGTTGCTAAATATCTGTTTTAGAAACAATAAAAAATTGTTTCCTATCGTTCAGTTTATTAATTATTCACCGCTTTATCCCTTTTGCTAAAAAATGAACTAAAGTGTCATTTTTTTTAAAGACTTCAATATACCAATGGACTCTAATAAGGTTACATATAACTTCTCACCATATATTTTAATTTATTTTTAGAAATACGTTTTTTACATATGTTTACGTATTGATTTTTGCCAAACAAAACTGTTTAAGTTGTTTTATATTCGAGCAATAGGTAAACTACATGGAATATATTTAAATAATACTTATGCAAATATGGCCAATCGTGCTTTTTATTTACTGATAATTGTTTTTCTTGGATTATACTGGATCCAGAATAATCGCATTCGTCTTTATCTCGAAGTCCCTCTTGAATCTATTGTCCTCGTTTTTTGGCCGTAACCTGGTTCTCTCAACCCCACGCCTTCTAGCAACATGATCGCTTAAATGACAGTATAAATTATATCATATTAAATCGATTAAAAAAAATATCGTGAATTGTATATTACCTGCGCCCTGTCTAGAGGTATGGTGGTAAAGGTGAGTGTATGCTTTCCAGTAGGAATCGTCTGGTTGCAGCGGTACATAACATAGCCAAAATTCTGACCGTAACTCTTGTGGATATTTAACATCTCCATGGCAACTGGTGTTTCAATTGTAATTGGATTCTGGATCGTATAAAAAGACGTTGGCATACAGTACAGTATAGTCCAAAAGCAGTGCTCGACATATACTTCAGCGGCGTCATTAGGGTTGGTGTTACCTAGTGCGGTAACTCAGGGTGTCACCCCATGTACATGCTTCCGTAACAAACCATACAAAAATAGTATGTGGTGTCACCCCTCTGATGGTGTCACCCGGTGCGGTCCGCAACCCCTAGTGACGCCAATGTTATAATCTATTCAAGTGAATACATCAAAGTTCAAATTGCTCAGCATCGAAAATAAAATATTATGTGTATGGAATTAAAAATAGATTTCATTGGTATTTCGAATCATGCTTTAAAATTGGTCAGATAAGAAAGTTAGTCAGTTCTACTACTTAAAAAGATCGCCTCATCAGTTTTAAAACCAATAAAAACTGTTGTTTTTAAATGCTTCAACATAATTACATAGTTACATTTTACTTGATCAAATTCTGAAAAGCTACAAACTTGTGTGGATAATACAATTTCTACGTAACATAAACATGCAGCATCTAATCAGCATTAACGTACAACCTCTCTTTGGCATAAACATCGTCAAAGTCGTTTTTTACCTCAACGAGTCGAAGGATGTCTTCGATATCCAAATAACCCGAGACGTTCACAGAACCTTAAATAGAAAAAATAAATCTACAAGCAAAATATATTAGTCATAATGTTTTTCATGTGTAGACATCAGTACATCCTAGTAATTAAAAATAATAAGTGAAGATTTATTGTTTCACTTTTTCAGACAGATATAGCACATCAACTCAAGAATAATGAAGTCTCCATTTGAACTACTTCGACAGCAGTACAATGATCGGTATAAACAACAAGTTGTAAAGTATGGCACAAATATGGATGGAATATCATATATAGAAAAATATAAATTTGTAGGAATATCAAACTTTTTATTTTCTGAACTAAATTCACTTTTTAAACAATAGAAACAGACATTCAGCCAAATGCTTGTAGGTGAATATAATGTATTGAAAATGAAGTCCTCAAAATATCCGTGCCCTTTCTTTTCATTTTTTTATAAATCTTTACACGGTATAAAAACTGTCTTGAATAAATGAAAAATTTACACAATACGCTGGACGTTTTGATAGAATAATTACATAAATGCCCTTTTGCTTACAAGAATTTTTTTAAAAAGCCATTTAATCTTGCAAACTTAAGCAGATTGTAAAACGTAGAGACTTGAAAACAACCTTCGTGTTGTCACATAATTCAAGCCTAACAAGCCCCAGCATGACACCTTTTCTAATAAGTATAACACTTGTATCATATAGATAGCTGAATACATTATCTCTTAAAAGGTTTTTGTTAATATATAAGTATTTAAAACGAAATGCTGATAAACGGTAATTCCAGGAGTGTCTTGTTTTTCTTATCATTGTGTATTGTATATAATAAGGACATTGCAATGAATTGCAACACCGGAATTTATGTGCTCATTTGAAATATTGTGGAAGATGTATTCTTGCCACGATTTTATATATATATATAGATATATATATATATATATATATATATATATATATATATATATATATATATATATATATATATATATATATATATATGTATGTATGTATGTATGTATGTATGTATGTATGTATGTATGTATGTGTATGTGTGTGTGTGTGTGTGTGTGTGTGTGTGTGTTTATGAAATTAAAGTTGCTGATTTGATTGTGATTTAATAGTTTTAGAATCGCATCGTGATTGCATTTTGTTTGACAACACGTCTCTAAAAATTTAACATTTTCCGTTTCATATCATACAGGCTGACATTTACTGGATACATTGTTTTAGACATTTTTACAGTATAATTCAAGTGCCAGCAAAACCGGAAAATAAATATGCCGAATTCCGATTGTCTCTCTTTAAATCTAAAAGTTATCTTCGATAACTGCCCAGTATAATTACCTGAGTATAAAACACAGCCTTAAAAATACCACAGAAGCCGACAACAATGATTTCCTGGGTATGTTATAACTATGGACACTAATTACTTAACCTACCGTAGTTAGCCTTTTCTGTATTTGCAGGTATTGCTGGTAAGGACCGAGCCTCTGTTTAATAAAAAAAACAAGTGCAAAAGCATGGTCGAAAAACTAAGTGAAACGGGATACGGACATCAGAACATAGTTACAATGATGTACATCATATTTCAACGTAATGACAGTAACTCATTCAGATTTTGTTCATAAACAATATATCCATATAACCAATCCAAATCTCTCTCTCTCTATCTCTCTCTCTCTCTCTCTCTCTCTCTCTCTCTCTCTCTCTCTCTCTCTCTCTCTCTCTCTCTCTCTCTCTCTCTCATAATATATATACTAGCATATGTGAATGTAGAAACACCAAAGAGTACGGAAAATAAATGTATGAAAACTGGACACTTGAAAAGTACTTTTAATACGCACATAGGACCAGCATTAATATCGTCTTGTTATGATGAATAGTTATAATATAAAGTAGTGTCGTAAATATATATATATATATATATATATATATATATATATATATATATATATATATATATATATATATATATATATATATATATATGTGTGTATATATATATATATATATATATATATATATATATATATATATATATATATATATATATTCATGTGTATGTGTGTGTGTGTGTGAGAGAGAGAGAGAGAGAGAGAGAGAGAGAGAGAGAGAGAGAGAGAGAGAGAGAGAGAGTACCACCTTCTTCACTCAAGACGTATTTCAATAGCAGTTCCCTGGCTTTATGATATTTAGGGGTTATGTCTCCTGCTTCTGACAGCAAGGCGTCGTAATCTGCGAATTCAAACGATGCCATCATGTCATATTGCTACATATTGTTTTGTAACAATAAGACGTGCATGGAGTACATTGGCTACTGTCCTTTTCAAACGCATATATAATTTTCAGTATTGGTTTAACGAAAAACATTGAATAAACTATCGCCTTCTCTGATAAATTTGAATTGTATTGCAAAGAGAACTTAATATGTAAACAAAATTGCTTTCAAAAATGCTTAAGAGTTTTCGTTTACATTATAAATGTAATATCTTAAATTTACAAATATTGATGACACACTAGAATATTATCACACCATCCCGTTTGTCTGTAACACCAGACCAACCTATTTTCTAACTAAAAGGATGATATAAAAGTTATATTTGTTTAAAAAATGACATAGCTTAGTCATTGCATTCCTTGATTAATAATATCTAATCTGATTATCTTCAGGCAGTCAAAAATACGATCAGTATTATTTTATTTCGAACCAAACGGGCGTTTTTTTTACCAACGCCTCGTCATGTCTGCTTCGGCCATTCTATGTTTCCAACCAAAAGATGCGATATAAATTTTGTCATTGCAAATCTCAATAATTACATTCCTTTTTGACTTGCAGCTCTTTGAACTAATTTGTGTTAGAAATATTACAACTAGACATTGCAAATATTGCACACAGACAACACAGTTTTTACTGAAATAGACTATTCTAGATACGAGAAACAGATAACGAGAAGTCGACTACTTGTTTCAAGAGCTCCGGTTTGCGTTAAAACGACAATAGTTCGACAGTGTTAGGGGCTTTTTCTCGACAACATGGTTAGACATTATAAATCAATGATTTAAATAATTAAGTTTGTGCATTTTTATATCCCTGTTCATTTCGTTTTTAAAATGGATATGGGGTATAAACAAACGGGAGGGTGTGGGAATACTATAGTAATCGATGCTTACATTGTATAGCAGACAGTTGCTAGAAAAGTACCGTGTTTTAACAGAAAGCCCGACGAAATCTTTTACATGATATATTCATTTGTAGGTGATTTAACTCTAACGAGTAACAAAGAATATTTACAACAGTTTCAAAGTACAAAATTAAAGGTAATGAAAACATGGATGATTCTTCAATTAGCCATGATACTAGCTTTTGAATTAATTGTATCTCCAATTACTACAGTGCAGCATCAGGAATCATTAAAAAGCACTGCCGTTGGTCTTAAATGAGTTAGAGCAAGGAAGTTACCATAGCTTGTCACATCCGGTTCATATGGCTTGTTAACAAACTTGTTTGCTCCTGCAGTAAAGCCAAAGTTAGTACCTCCATGGAACATGTAAAAGTTCAGCGATCCATTTGCCTCAAGAATACTTTTCAAAGATTTCTCAAAATCTGAAATCGTTATCAAAATCCAAGCTACTAAACTAAATTCATTTTCAAACGCGAATTTGAAAGACAATCATCTGCGAACAATGATTTATAGATTGTGCTTCTTATGCATGAATATATGCGTCTCAACCTTAATCTTATCGAATACTATTTTCAAGTTCAAAGAATTTATTACAGACACAAATTACAAACTTTTACACCTCTGACAAAAATTAAAATCTGGTCATTTATAATAATAACAATTCTTTACCTCATCTAGCAGGCTACAATATATATTACTGAAATTTGTTACAATATAAGCAAAGCCGAAAACTAATTAATGAATAATTGATCACACAACATTTTTTTAATTTGTTAATGGCAACATTTATATAGAACACGTCGATATCATTTAGATCAATACTTAAATTTTACTGAAAGTAAATAGCCATAGAGTCTACAATGTGTCATGATATGTTTGGGTGTGGCCTAAATATTCAAACATTAGTCCATCTTGAAATAGTTCGATAATAACAGTTGTTCTACCTGAGAGAGTCATCCCACCATGCCCGGACCCCCAGTGATCAAACCAACCCGTCCAGAACTCCATCACCATCAGAGGAAAATCAGCACTCCAGTTAGCGATTGTGGCCATCAAATCTTTGCTTTGGTCAAAATGCTGAAAATTAGCCGTCGGCAAAGCATCTGTAAAAAATGACTACTTTGCTCCATAAACAAGCCAGAGACATAGATACATTTATATATAGAAACTGACAAACAAACGTATTATAAAAGAACAACGGATATTTTTTTTACTGATAAAAGAAGTGTAATATAGAAAATATACCTATTTAAATCAACAATCAAACCCAAACATAATATTAGCATTAATTTAAACATTTTCATGCGCATGTTTCAATAAACGTATGCATAGAAGAGCAGACCACAGTATATACAAACTCGTACACAACGCAAACTCGTAAACAACGCAAACTCGTGCACAATGCAGACTTGCATACTACACTTATGACGGGGTCAAGCGTACATTGTGACAACGTAACTTTTTGTTGGATGCCAATTTTCGCAATTTTAGATTTTGTTTACCCTTCTAATTTGCGGTTGTAACCGGATTGTGCATTTATTACACATGTACGCGCAGTATTGTACATGACATAACGTAATTCACGAAGACATATCTACTTCACACATTTTTTCTGACCAAAGGTTCAGACCTTTCCCAAAAGACTGTGTAATTTTCGCATTGTGTTACATGTATGCATCTGGCAAACAAGGGTCTTGGATGGCTTAGACTGGTTAAAAAAAAATTCAGATACTCAGAACAAAACGTATAATTTATCCGAATTCTGGCAAAGCTAGAGTATAGAAGTAAACAACTAAAATCATTTTTTTTAGCGAATGTATATCTACTACTCGCGGAAACAGCAGGAGTGGTTAACTTTTCTCTGCATTTCTTACACTGATAGAAGATATCTCTCTTGATCCCCGAGTCATTATCTGAAGTCAGCAGCAGTTCTTTCACTCCATTTTTTAGCAGTAACTGGAAATATAGGTTTTAGCCTTTAAAGTACATGACCGTCATCTTAAGTCATTGGTACTGGTGATAAATATGATATATATATATATATATATATATATATATATATATATATATATATATATATATATATATATCTATATATATATATATATATATATATATATATATATATATATATATATATATATATATATCCAGTCACGATAATAATTGAGAACAGTTACAATTAAAATTTAACATTTTTCCTTTCTATACATATGAAAAAGAACGGTATTTTCAATATGAAAAACAAAACCATCTAAATGCAAAGGTTTTTCATACACATTTAGGTTTTGCGTTTAAGCAAGAAAGTAAGATACAAAATATACGTTGGTGTGTACTACAAGCAACACGATATAAGGCATCATTTGAAACAATGCTTTGTTTACTAAGGAAGAAATCTATAATAAAAAAAAATGAGCGAACAAACATTTAAAGACGAGCAGCACGAAAAAAGATTTAAACCATGATAGGACGAATCTCTAGTCCACAGATAGAACTAAATGAACGAGGAATTCATATTTACCTCTCGAATGAAGACTAGATGGTCCGTTTCGTTACTGTAAGACCCAAATTCATTTTCAACTTGAAAAGCTATTATAGGTCCACCATTTGAAAACTGCAAGTTAAGGAGAAGAGTTTCTGCATTACGAATATTCATGAAATTATTGAACTAAAACGTGATATTTCCATTATATTAGACAGCAAATTCTATGTCTGAGAACAGTTTTTACTATTTGGCATCTCATTCTTAAATTGATACTCTTCGTCATGCGCACAACTGACATGCGGAAACATAGGACGTCTACCAGTAAGAAATATGTGAAACGTTTTCAAAGCTTTAAGTCCATTTAAGATGCAAATTGTGCTCCACGTGGTCAGCATAAACATTCACCCTTACTTTCAGACCGATATTGGTAACTTCATTAACAGACTGATATTGGCTTAATCTAGCATGACTTTCTCACCAATATTACTATATTTCCGTTTGCTACATTAGCCTCCGAAGCACAGCTCTAAGGCTAGGTTTAACGCTCAGACGTCGGATATGAGACAGTAATATAGCATGGCTGACTATGGCTGACTTTAATTCTCTCTTTTACCTTCCATCATTGCTTGGTATTTAAAATTGAATTGATTAGGTTTTGTTTCTAAATAAACAAACTTTGATGATTTCCTCAGAATTGTTGGCAACTATATAGCTGAAAGCTTAGGAAAGTTTCAAACTATTTTTATCATCTCTTGTAAACTCTAAAAATGTCGGTAAATCAGTCTATATTTCCACCATCTCGATGTCGATCCAATACCAAAGGTTATGTTAAAAGATTTATCTAGAAAGCATATTTTACCGATCTTGTATTAGATGACTGGCGATCAAGAACATATAATTTCTTCAAGGTTGGTCACATATTTTTATAATCTTGACGCATTATTCAAAATCTAGTGCTGCAAGTTTTTATGTACTATAATAAAAAAGCTGATACTGTGTGGTCGTTTATCTTAAAGATTTGACTATTTCTTTGCAATCCTTTCTTTCTTGTATATAACATTTGAACTCGACCATTCATTACTCTTTTAGACGGTGTATATGGACTGTGGACTTTTTTGGTTCCATGCTTAAAATAATTTGCTCAACAGCAAATCCGTCTGAAACAAACGAAACGAACCAGTCTCTATATTCCAAAGCACACTCATGCATTAGGTATCATTCAAGCCCGACGGGTGAGTTCCATTTTAAAGCTTGACATGGATGCAATTCATGTCTCTTATTGAAGAAGCGTCCACCATCGATAACTCCAGTCGACCTGCAGATGTTGGGCTTGTTTATTGTTGACTGGTATTCAACAGTCAGATACAAGATTAGTCAAGGCCAGGACACATTACGTGCCTTGCCGAGAGAAAGACTACGGCGGAGTATACCGACTAGCAGGGGCAGTTGATCAAACCGCAGCAACTGGCTCTGAATCCAGCAGTTTTGTTTTCTAAGTAACTTCTTGCAAGGGAAGAGGATCTTACCGAACGATAGGTTGGTTATATTAAATATTAGGAACCATACCAACCAAGATAATAATAATAATGACTGAGCGAATGATATATATGTAATAGTACCGTTGTAAAAGTATTCACTTACCTGCAGATCGGTAACCAAAGGAATCAATTTGTTGAAATACCGCTCCAGTGCGTCTTTGTACCCGTGGTATTGGCTTCTAACCTTCATATTGGGGTCGCGAAGAAGCCAACTGAAATTGCATGTGTGAATTACCAGGATACGGTGTTTAACAAATATGTCAGCGCCTTTATTAGTATCATGTATTTATATTATATTATTATATTATTGTATTACATACTGCTACAATTGTGCATGAATGCGAGACCAGCATAAATGGTTCTTTCTGTTAAAAATAAGTTTAGTTACCTGAATATATATATATATATATATATATATATATATATATATATATATATATATATATATATATATATATATATATATATATATATATAAGTATTAACAGGGACATTCTCCTCCTGGATATGTTATCAGTCTAACAGTTTTTATATGAATTGTCCAACAGATAAAAGTAATTCTACAATTTGCCAAGACCCCCGCCCACCCACCTTTCAGCAAACTAACAGGATACATCAACGGCAAAACTTGAAATGTTTACAGAGAACACATTTGCCACGTCATAACCTCTTTGACATATCTTTACCGCAGTCATGGTGGAATATTGTTGCACTCGTAAAGAGGCATCCATACCCAGAGTTAGATGTACGACACTGTTGCCAAATGTCCATGAGAAACTAATCTAAACATTAAACGTAACAAGGGTGCGCCACTGGCGCGAACGATCGGACAGATGAAATATTGTAAACCCTTTCGAAATTCAGGCGATGAATACAATTTCTGATAAACATAGAGCAGAAAAGAGAAAGAACTAGTTAGACAATCATAACATCATTTAGAATCAATGTATGTTGGGCCTTTTACTATTTAACCTTCAACTGCAATCGGTACCCTACGTCTTTTAGCGAAAACCAAAGCCTAGATTCCTAAACAGTCACTAATCTAAACAAGAGACAATTTGAGAGACTTTTAATACAAATATGCTATGTAACTAAATTGGGAAAGGTTTCTGGCCGTTTAGAATAGGTAATGCTGGCAGGAAACAGAAAACAAAACTAGGCCTCAAATGTGTGTGTGTGTGTGTGTGTGTGTGTGTGTGTGTGTGTGTTTGAAAATGACTTACGCAGGCATGCCGCCATAATCCCACTCAGAACAAATATAAGGGCCTGGACGAAGTATCACATACAGACCAACGTTCTGAGCCAACTGGATGTATTTTCTGGAAAAAGAAAAATAAACAGAAGGTTTTATTGTTATGTAATTAATTCGAACACAGACATATATATATATATATATATATATATATATATATATATATATATATATATATATATATATATATATATATATATATATATATATATATATATATATATATATATATAACTTTAATTCCTAATATGAGTTCCAGTAATTTTCACAGAATCTGTCATTTTTAACGATCTAATTATTGAAATGATGATAGAATCCTACGGCCAAATATGAAGTTTTTTAAAAGCTCTAAGCGCTTTACACTTATCACTAATGATAAGACTACACTACAGATAAACAAATGACAAAAACAATGAAATTGGAAAACATAAAAACATGCTGAAAACATATAAGATACAAAACATGATTAAATCTCTAACTTTGTCCCTGCAGTCGAAACAGGAGAGTTTTAAGAGCACTCTTAAAAGGGACCACTGTGTCTTTGTGTCTACTTTCAATGAGCGATTCGTTCCACGTCGCCGGGCCCTGGTATGCAAAAGAACGTTGTCTATATGACTTTCTTTTCACCGTGGGAATAATGAGTATACGATTCTCAGAAGAAGAGCGTAAGTATATTGCTGGTGTATACACATGAGTGAGGCCGCCGGATAGGTATGTTGGAATGGAGTCTGTCAGTGAAACATCGCACAGAGAACAAATTTTGTGTTTGATTCTGTATCGATTTGATAGCCAATGTAGTGTACAGAGCAGTGGTGAGGTGTGCTCTGATCGAGGTACTCTAAAGATGATCCGTGCAGCTCTGTTTTGAACTTTTTGAAGCTTCAGGAGTAAATATTGTGACGAACCAGACAGAATTGAGTTACAATAGTCCAGTCTTGAAAGTACTAATGAACACACGAGTGTTTTAGTGGCATCACCTGAAAGATATTTACGAATAGAACTGATGCGTCTCAGTTCAAGATATGCAGCCTTGCATATGTTCATGACATGTTGGTGCAATGTAAGAGTAGGTGACCCGTCAAAAGAGCGCACGACAAAAGAGCGCCGACAAAAGAGCGCAGACATAAGAACGCCGGCAAAAGAGCGCCGACAAAAGAGCGCAGACAATTGGGCGCACTTAAACAAATACTTGAGGTAGGATAAACGAATATGGCAGGGTTAGAAAGGAACTTTAATTTGTGATCGCTAATGCTAATACTTGTTTAGAATGAAACAATCGGAGGTACGATCAAACAATGTTCCGTTTCAAATACCGCCGACAATGAAAAGCAGCCAAAATTCATATTTCCACGTAAGTTAGCAACGCTGATATAAAGAATTAATTGCTAACCTTCCAAAAAAAGTTTCGCCAATACTTGTTTTTAATGAAGCAGAAAACGTTACCATCAAACTATGTCGTCTGATCTGAGTCAATTTTCTTGTTTCTATTTTTTAAATATTTTTTAGCGATCTTTAGTTTGCGCTCTTATGTCGGCGCTCTTTTGTCGGCGCTCTTTTGTCGTGCGCTCTTTTGACGGGGTGCCGTGAGAGTACTTTCTAGAGTAACACCTAAGTTTCGTACTGACTGTGAGAATTTAATGTTGGCGTTGCTGATATTTATTGTCTAAGGTAAAGGATGTGAATGAGAAAGTCTTTGTGTTGTGATCAGAATAGCCTCAGTTTTATCATCATTCAACTGCAGCTTGTTACATGTCATCCATGATTTCACATCAGAAATGCACCTCTCTACTCCATGAATGGTAGCATCAACTTCAGTTGGGTGGCTAGTCTTGTATATTTGGGTGTCATCAGCGTACAATTGGTGAGACACTGGGTGATGATCTATGACACTTGAGAGCGGCTGAGTGTATAGAATGAAGAGAACAGGACCAAGAACACCCCCCTGTGGAACACCACAACATAGATCAACTGGGCTGTAATGTATTCCATTTGCAGATACAATTTGAGTCATGTTGACTAAATAGGAATTGAACCACTGTAAGGCTATATTCTGAATGCCAAAAACATGCTGGAGACGGTGAAATAACATATTATGGTCTATTGTGTCAAATGCTGCAGACAAATCCAGGAGGGTGAGAACTGTAATCTTTCCACTATCCAAAGCAGAGAGAATGTCGTTAAATACTTTCAGAAGAGTAGTTTCCGCACTGTGGCAAGGGCGATATGCAGACTGTACATTGATAAAAAGACTGTTTGAATTCAAATGAGATACAAGTTGGGTTAGAACAACCTTTCTAAGATTTTTTTATATGAATGGGAGATTAGAAAATGGGCGGTAGTTCTTTAAATCGTTATGGTCAAGTGTTTGTTTCTTCAGCAGAGGCTTTACGATGGCAGTTTTGATAAATGATGGGAATTCCCCCGATGAGAGAGAGATATTAATAACTTTAGTTAGTGAAGGCAATATTGGGTCTAAGCACTCAAGCAGGAGTGATGTCGGAATTGGATCAAGTTCACAAGACTTTGGTGCACTCTTCATCAGGATTCTCCGTACTAAATCAATAGAGACAGGTTCAAATGCTCCTACTGGTTGTCGCTAAAATTCTGTATCATAACTGTATGGTGACGAGTCAGTTGAAATTGTGCTGTCAATCGAATCTCAAATGGTTTGTACTTTGTCACGAAAGAAATTTGCAAATTGGTCTGGAAAGTCTACTGGAGAGAAGGCAGTTGGAAGTGGTGTACATTTGTTCCTTGACATTACTTTGTTAGTTATCTCGAAGAGCTCTTTGCAACTGGAACTCTCCGTGATCGTAATACTGTAGTGAGATAATTTTGGCTAAATGGATTATGTTTTTGACGCTAAATATAAAAGATTACTGAATCCAAGAACACTTAATTGCATGAGACGTTCTAAATCATATACCTAAGATCCAGTATGCCTTCGAAATGGAATTCCCCAGGGTATTCCTCGTGAAGGTTCCATGGCACATACCTATAATAATAATAATAATAATAATAATAATAATCCGCTTACTGATGTTACATAATAAAACCGTTAAACATTAAATAAAAGTATTTTTTTAATTCTATGGTATATATGACAAGGCAGATTTTATATTTTTCTTTCAAATTTATCCCTAGTTACAATGACCAAATTGGCATCGTTTTCATTTTCTCAAACCCAGTGGACGGAAATGGTTTACAAATCTTTTTAATAAACTATTTAAAAGTAATACATTTTCCACGTTAATCCTTCTAAATTCACATATGATGTAACACGTTCATCACTTTTCTATTCTCTTTTTTAACGTTTAAAAAATCATTTATTACCTTACCCGAGTAAAATAGGCTTAGATTTTTAAATGGCAAAGTTTTTGCGTGTTGGTTTCGAAAAAATAGGCAGTTATTTAATTAAAAGAGTTTTGATTCATATAATAATGTTATGACACCTTCCCGCTGCTGGTCACATAATGAAACTCACATAGTTTTATTGTGCATGTTAAGAGACTTACTATAGCATCATGATTATACGTTTTGCATATAATAATAATAATAACGTGGACTTTGTATAGCGCCTAATCTTTCGAAGCTCTAAGCGCTTTACACCAACAATAATGATAGGACTACACTACAGAATAACAAATGACAAAAACAATGAAATTGGAAAACATAAAAACATACTGACAGAAATTGTTGTTGTTGTTGTTGTTGTTGTTGTTGTAGGGTTTTACGCCATTTTTCAGCACACGATAGGCAATACTTGGCGGCCAGTATTAATGGTGGAGGAAGAACCCGTGAAAAAACCCGGAAAGAACCACCAACCCACGAAAAGCTACTGGCAAACTTTCTCAAATACACACACTGGCCGAATCTGAGACTCGAACCCACGCAGAGCTGAGATGGCAGTGATCAATAACGGGAAGCGCTTTAGACCACTCGGCCCCCACACACACATAAATTGTACCTACCCTTCTCGATTCATCTAAATCCCCAGTTTGTAAATAGACAAATAGAGAAATCATATAAAAATTCAAAGACGTTAAATATTTAAAAACTCTGTTATTGTCCTATCTCGACACAACGTTACTCCATTCCTAGATGCTTATTTCTTTAAGCATAATTTCTAGATAAATGTTGGCTCTGAGTTATATTGGTAATTAGAAATATGACCATTTTAATTTTGTGATGAATAAAACGTTTATATTGGTGGTTTAGCTGTTTCGTTAAACCTTTCCAATAAAAAGTTATTCGTGTATTCCCATTTGTAGATTTTTTCCTCAGATTATTAGGTGTCGTGGTACATCTGGTACTGTTGCATCCTGCATGGTGTCTCCAATATATTTGTTCCATGAATCTAACACTTTCTAAAATTAAAATACTCCGTTTAACGGTAAATTGTTTCCCTTCTTTAATGAACCTATCGCCCATAAAATCATTGCTGTATAAAACCCGTTTCTCGTCGTTTTTCGACATGATTTTATCTTGACCATTTGACTTTTGTCTTCATGAACAAACGACTGTCACAACTCAGAATGCTATAAATAAACAATGGTATTTATAATTCAGCGTCATTCGTTGTGTGAAGGACCTCTTGAAGTTCCTGTTTGGTGTTCGGAGTCGCCAACTTTATTCGCACAAATTTCGTTGTCAAACTTAACTGTGCATGCTAATTTAACGTCTCTTACTATCCGCTTTGTTCCACACTCAGGTAACATGTATTTGTCATCTGTGAACAACATAGGTTTCGTATCTTTTGGTCCTATTTCTAGTTTGCAATCTTTGCCAAGGAGTAGCAAAATACTTCAGTGCAACATGTTACTCTGAAAACGTTTGGTTTATATCTCTATATGATTGATTTCAAAACACACCAAAACTTGATCGAATATTTTTGGATATTTGGTCACACACTGGCCGTATGAATTTTCTTTCCTCACTACCTCAATATGCTATCTAGGGAAACTTCTGTAATTAGGTCTTTATTTAGCTCGCCAATTGCCTCGTTTTGGTTACCGCACTAAGTTCAATGCCCCTAAATGTTCAGTAGAATGGTTTAGGCACACGTAGTCTATGGGACGATAATCTTTCAAGTTCTAAGTCGCCTAAAGCAAGACATACCCTTGGCTCCAGAATGCATGTTGCTCTTCTTCCATGCAACCATTCATCCATCCATCCTTCCGTCCACACGCACGCACACACACACACATACAACATACAACATACATACATACATACATACATACATACATACATACATACATACATACATACATACATACATGTTGCTGCTCCTGGAACAATTCAGCCTGTTCCAAAATTAAGCCTTCAGCACAGCTCTGTTGATAATTGCCAGTATCGTTGTACACGTTGAAAGTAACAATAGACTGCATACGGAGCTATTATTTAGTTCATATAGTGGGATGAGATGACAGTGGGATGAAGGGTTAAGTAATAAAACATTTTGAATTTTATATACTGAGTTCTACTCTTGACAATAGTATTGTGTGATCTTATATTTTTCTAGCGCACAGAAACAATTCAATTATTATTAAGGATATATATCTGGCTGTAGTGTTTGATCTGTGATAAAATAAATTTTGATAAATATTCCAACGTAATGGTTCCTTTCATCTCTCTACTCTATAATACGACTCTACTAAAGTATTATTAACATATCAACATGGATGGATATTGAAAAACATTCTTAATCATTAGCTTCTATACAATGTGTGCCAGATATTGGTAAGATGGAAAATCTAACTTCCTACCCTTATCAATTCATTTATAAGTCACACAATTAATTTTGGATGTATCAAGTCTCATGACGAAGTATCTAGAAAGATTGTAATAGTCTTTTCTGAAATAATAAACATTGCTCACTTTATTACTAATTAATATTCTTGCTTATCTAGCTTTAATAAAATAACAACAGTCAAAACAACATGCCCCAACTTCACTAGTTATTCTTAGGTCAAGAATTGCAATGGTCAAACGGGACATTAGATTATTAGGTCACAATTTTAAACTGTATGGCAGATATTATGTCGCCAGTATTCAGGGTCGCTGATATTTGTGATTATGTCAACAATAATAAAGACACGTAAAACAAAATATAAATCTACAATTGCGATATATATATATATATATATATATATATATATATATATATATATATATATATATATATATATGTGTGTGTGTGTGTGTGTATATATATATATATATATATATATATATATATATATATATGTGTGTGTGTGTGTGTGTGTGTGTGTGTGTGTGTGTGTGTGTGTGTAACAGTATGTCCTCTCCTGCCTTCCATACACTATGGTGACCTGCCTGGTAAGTAGGACAAACTCCGAACATTACTACTCACGTTTCCAACGTATTGCATCCACACGCTCTCAGTTTCACCAACCGATCCTCCCAGTATTCTGGTGGAACTCGGAAGTAATGTATGGCACCTGATAAAATCCTAAAGGGTTTGTCATTTAGGTAGAAATTCCTGTTGCGAAACTGTAGAACGCTGTCACTCCTGTATGTATCCATTGTGCAAGGGGCTAATATTCCTTATCCACCGTGTATAATCATATCAATAATTTGAACCATGTACAACTTGCTTGCCTTTGTAGGCATTTGTTGAAAAGAAAGACTTCACATATGAATAGTGTTTGGAAAATAATTATATGAAATAAGAAAGACAAGCATGAACACTTGTAAGCGAAAATTTCCCTTTTGGTTTTTGTAGACGTCAACGATAGAAAAATATATCTTTGTCTGTAAGCTCATTGTGGAATTAACAATAGTCAATGTCCTTACCTTGTTTCCATTCTGTTACGAATATTTGGCTTTAAAATGGATAAATGTAAAGAAGGAACCCATGTCAAAGAAATATTTGTATGTTTTCTAAATGAACTATTTCAGGTTGATGAATGACCATAAAGTACACTCATGGGATCACAATAGTTTGTTCTTTGTTAATAGGGAGGGTTAAACTTTGTAACTACAATCAAATATGGATAAAATACTGTCCTGTACGAGTACGTGTCCTTTATATGGAGGCGTACTCTAAACCACATTTCACTCTAAGCTAAATGACTTAATAAAGGTTATTGTCCATCATTTTGCACATCCGTTCTCTTTGGCTCTCTACCGTAATTGTCTCTATGATCTTAACGTCACAGCCATTCTTTTTGGCTCTCTAATTGTCTGTACGATCCTAACGTCACAGCACGTCTTTTCCGCTCTCTACTTGTCTCTGTGTTTTAACTTCAATGCCCTTTTTAAACTCTCTACTTGTCTCTGTGTTTTAACTTCAAGGCCCTTTTTAAACTCTCTACTTGTCTCTGTGTTTTAATTTCAATGCTCTTTTTAAACTCTCTACTGGTCTCTTGTGTTTTAACTTCAAGGCCCTTTTTAAACTCTCTACTTGTCTCTATGTCTTCACTTCAAGGCCCTTTTTTAAACTCTCTACTTGTCTCTATGTTTTAACATCAAGGCCCTTTTTTAAACTCTATACATGTATCTATGTTCTTAACTTCAAAGCCCTTCTTTTTGGCTCTCTACTTGTATCTGCCTCCCTAACTTCACGGCATTCTTTTTTATTCTCTACTTGTCTCTATGTTCCTGACTGTAAGGTCCTTATTTTTTATTCTCTAATTGTCTCTGTTCTTAATTCCAAGATCTTTCTTTTTACTCTATACATGTCATTATGTTTATAACTTCAAGATTTTTCGTTTTTGCTCTCTACTTTTCTCTATGTTCTTAACTTCACGGTCTTACTTTAAAATATCTCTACTTTTCTCTTTGTTCTTAGCTTCGCAATCTTACTTTATAAATCTCTTCTTTTTTATATGTTCTTAACTTCACGGCCCTTCTTTTTTATTTTTTATTTTTTTTTTTTTTTGCTCTTTTTTTTTCTTCTCTGTGTTCTCAACTTCACGTCCCTTCTCTCTGGATCTCTACTTATCTCTATGTTCTTAACTTCACTGTCTTTCTTTTTTGCTCTCTTGTTATCTCTATATTCTTAACTTCACGGTCTTTCTCTTTTGGCATTCTACGTATCTCTATGTTCTAACTTCACGGCCCTTCTTTTTTATTTTTTTATTTTTTTTGCTCTTTTTTTTTCTTCTCTGTGTTCTCAACTTCACGGCCCTTCTCTCTGGATCTCTACTTATCTCTATATTCTTAACTTCACTGTCTTTCTTTTTTGCTCTCTATTTGTCTCTATATTCTTAACTTCACGGTCTTTCTCTTTGGCACTCTACGTATCTCTATGTTCTAACTTCACGGCCCTTCTTTTTTTATTATTTTTTTTTTTGCTCTTTTTTTTTCTTCTCTGTGTTCTCAACTTCACGGCCCTTCTCTCTGGATCTCTACTTATCTCTATGTTCTTAACTTCACTGTCTTTCTTTTTTGCTCTCTTGTTGTCTCTATATTCTTAACTTCACGGTCTTTCTTTTTTTATTATTTTTTTTTTTTTTTTTGCTCTTTTTTTTCTTCTCTGTGTTCTCAACTTCACGGCCCTTCTCTCTGGATCTCTACTTATCTCTATGTTCTTAACTTCACTGTCTTTCTTTTTTGCTCTATATTTGTCTCTATATTCTTAACTTCACGGTCTTTCTCTTTGGCACTCTACGTATCTCTATGTTCTAACTTCACGGCCCTTCTTTTTTTTTTTTTTTTTTTTGCTTTTTTTTCTTCTCTGTGTTCTCAACTTCACGTTCCTTCTCTCTGGATCTCTACTTATCTCTGTGTTCTTAACTTCACTGTCTTTCTTTTTTGCTCTCTTGTTGTCTCTATATTCTTAACTTCACGGTCTTTCTCTTTGGCACTCTGCGTATCTCTATGTTCTAACTTCACGGCCCTTCTTTTTTTTTTTTTTTTTTTTTTGCTTTTTTTTCTTCTCTGTGTTCTCAACTTCACGTTCCTTTTCTCTGGATCTCTACTTATCTCTGTGTTCTTAACTTCACTGTCTTTCTTTTTTGCTCTCTTGTTGTCTCTATATTCTTAACTTCACGGTCTTTCTCTTTGGCACTCTACGTATCTCTATGTTCTAACTTCACGGCCCTTCTTTTTTTATTTTTTTTTTTTTTTTGCTCTTTTTTTTTCTTCTCTGTGTTCTCAACTTCACGTCCCTTCTCTCTGGATCTCTACTTATCTCTATATTCTTAAATTCACTGTCTTTCTTTTTTGCTCTCTTGTTGTCTCTATATTCTTAACTTCAAGGTCTTTTTTATTTTTTTTTTTTTTTTTTTTTGCTCTTTTTTTTTTTATTCTCTGTGTTCTCAACTTCACGGCCCTTTTCTCTGGATCTCTACTTATCTCTATATTCTTAACTTCGCTGTCTTTCTTTTTTGCTCTATATTTGTCTCTATATTCTTAACTTCACGGTCTTTCTCTTTGGCACTCTACGTATCTCTATGTTCTAACTTCACGGCCCTTCTTTTTTTATTTTTTTTTTTTTTTGCTCTTTTTTTTTCTTCTCTGTGTTCTCAACTTCACGGCCCTTCTCTCTGGATCTTTACTTATCTCTATGTTCTTAACTTCACTGTCTTTCTTTTTTGCTCTCTATTTGTCTCTATATTCTTAACTTCACGGCCTTTTTCTTTGGCACTCTACGTATCTCTATGTTCTAACTTCACGGCCCTTCTTTTTTTATTTTTTTATTTTTTTTTTTTTGCTCTTTTTTTTTCTTCTCTGTGTTCTCAACTTCACGGCCCTTCTCTCTGGATCTCTACTTATCTCTATATTCTTAACTTCACTGTCTTTCTTTTTTGCTCTCTTGTTGTCTCTATGTTCTTAACTTCACGGTCTTTCTCTTTGGCACTCTACGTATCTCTATGTTCTAACTTCACGGCCCTTCTTTTTTTATTTTTTATTTTTTTTTTTTTTTTTGCTTTTTTTTTCTTCTCTGTGTTCTCAACTTCACGGCCCTTCTCTCTGGATCTCTACTTATCTCTATATTCTTAACTTCACGGTCTTTCTCTTTGGCACTCTACGTATCTCTATGTTCTAACTTTACGGCCCTTCTCTTTTGCTATTTGTCTCTATGTTCCAAATGCGTTGTATTGAGTGTAGCATTAGATAGTTTATCATTGTTCTTTGCAATTTCTATTGTTGTTCTCCGCTATTCCAGAGCATTATATTCTTCTAAGACAGCGAATGAGTAAATGTTGAGTTCAGGTACAAACTTAATGTCTCTAACGCACAGTTGTTAAAAATAGCAACGTTATACTACTTTTTAAACAATTGAGAAGTTTTTAATAAATGTAGCGAATTTTCAAAAAATAAAACAAACATGTTCTATTTCTTATTTTCACTGTATACGGTCAAGGCATATATAAAACTGTCATTTACTTTTCTTACACTTTGTACTGCTGGCTTCAAGTTTAAAGATAACATTGATTGGTCTCGGTGCATGTGATACCGATAAGCTAAACTAAACTACATATATATGCTCTTGAGGTTTGAACAGTGTCAACAATTCCAATTTTGCCAGGCGACATATCTATTTATGGTTAAGCGCTTGTGTATAGCAGACAGAACATCAAAACGAAAGAAACTGGTAACTGAATTAAAGAATGAAACTGCAGTTGAGTATTTATAGACTTCATAATTATCGATGCTGTAATAACGTATTCCATGATTAGTGCTGCCTCCTACTTTTAGTAACTTCCAAACAATATTGCATATACGTATAAAACATAATTTAGCAACAATACCAACGCTTAGTAAAGGTACTGCTATAATGGAACAGCTCTCTATCTTAATGAAGCTAAACTACATACATTTTGGACTAAGATTACCACCACACAGCGAGTGCAGTCTTTATCTTATGGTATAACGGAACCAATTGCGCATGACCAGGTGGGCGGTGCTTAAGGTGTAGGGGTCGATTGCATTCAGAAATTAACAACAACACAAGCTTTGATTGGTGTATTATGTAAGAGTTGTACTTTCTGTTAGGCTTTAAAAAAAGTTTAGCCTCTTGGCAACATGTGAATTTATGCTAATTCCTAAATAGATCAAATTTTGTAGTTTTTATGATTTTTTGAAAATGTAATACAAATGACTGAAAATAGGTATGTTGTGACTAGATAACTCATACCCCTGTCTAGTTCCAGCAGAGTTATCTCTCTTAAATGCAATGGAGTACCTGGTTTTGTCATCGTCAAATTGACAATCTAACATTGTTCTCTATAACAGTGTGTGAGATGCACGCTAAATTAGGATAGAAAATATATTTATCCCTCCAAATATTAGCATTGAGGTCTATGGAAAAACAATTGGTACCGTGATACCTTATCGGTGTCCAAGCTATGTACATTAAAAGACCAATGTCGTAGATGTTGGATGTTAATGTTAAAGAATTATGGCTGTAAATGACGTTCACGTGTTTTAACAAATTATGTATGCGATTTTCACATAACCTGTATTAATTGACGCCTAATACTACATCGCTGCTTCTCTCTCTCTCTCTCTCTCTCTCTCTCTCTCTCTCTCTCTCTCTCTCTCTCTCTCTCTCTCTCATCGTCATAGTCTTCTCAATATCTTAAACACATGGACAGTATTGCAATACATTTTAAACTGAAACCATTTAAATTCTGGACATGCACACGTTTTTCTTTTGTAGGCTACAATGAATACTAAACTGCAGTGGCATCTAAACTTAAATAAATTTTCCATGAACTTAAATGTAACGTATGAAAGGTCATAATAAAGCATCTATTTTTCAATGGCAATTGATGTAGTTTAAGGAATTTTCATCTACCAACCTACCTGACGTGGAACGTTTAGTACACCAAAAAACGCGATACCATATTCTATGTGGAAATCATAATTCTTTGGGAAAAATATTAACATAAAACATTATACCAGTCTTTATATATAATTTTAATTAGAAATGTCAGTTACTATATGACTTACATCCGCGTGTATTTTCCTTTACACGGCCACAGATTTTGTAAGCGTGTACAGGCAGTAAAATAAATGAAGCCATGTAATGTACACATGCGAACGTGACAGTCTATCATTGAGACAGCTTTCAGAAAGGGTGTTATCTTCCGTAATTCGGAGATTTGTTGTCTTTCAAATTATTGGACACACAATGATTCCATTTTCTTCCCTCTCTCATGAAACTTTTTGCAGCCCCAAGGTGTACTGGCAATCTTTTAAATGGCCCATAAAAAGAAAACGTTCCTTGCAAATGTTCATTAAGATGGTCTAGATAAAACTGATTTATTGGAGTGCTTGGAGAGAGATACATGGAAGGAAGTTAAGAATGTTGTGTATGGACACACGGACGGATATGTAGCAATATGATTAATATGACTGACGTTTTGTTTTATTCTTTTATGACGATGGACAATCACGCAGCGGCCTTGTCAGTATTTCTTTAAAAAAAGTATTGCAGGTTATACAATGTTCTGGATTGATTCGATCGTTTTCTTTCTTAAAATTTCTCATAAAGGCAGAGATCTATATGTGCATGTTCTTTAAGTAAAGCGCTTATTACATCAATATTTGTCGTTACCCCTCGTCAATTACATTGTATTATGGAGCCGTATGGAAGTGACGGAAGTGCAGGATTTATGGCAAACTTCCCTGAAAGTATGAGACGTTATTCGGTGT
This sequence comes from Unio delphinus, assembly GCA_029339505.1. Lineage (NCBI taxonomy): Eukaryota > Metazoa > Mollusca > Bivalvia > Unionida > Unionidae > Unio > Unio delphinus. The sequence goes on from JAQISU010000348.1 coordinate 1,060,170, forward strand.
CCATATTGTACAGGTTCCAAGCTTATTGAAGAGCTTGATATTATGATCGTGAACTCCTTTCGGAGGTAGAGTTGATTCTTAGGTTTGAGATTTGCATCAGTGCATTTCTACTGGCGCCAATGGTTTGCTGCCGTTTTGGTGGGCGGCCGATTCTTGCATGGGTATTGTTGTTATAGCTGGGGCTTCGCCATGACCAATCAGGCTAATGATTTGCTGCCCTCTTCGTGGGCGATCAAGACAGTAAAATTGGTCTTTCCGTGTGACCTGGTAATATGTGTCAGGATAAACCATTTGTGAACTTACCGCTCTATTCATGTATGTTAAAATTTTGAACTCGGGTTTTTCGCTAGATGAACTGTGTATTTTGTGACTTAATGTGTACTTTTAATTCCTGGGACCGGTGGCTTGCTGTTCCTTTCAAAGGGTGGACCTGACCGGCTCTTCGATTTTTATTTGTCACTATGTTCGATGTATTAAATGTCTTTTCTTCTTCACACTCAATGTGTATGGCGTAAAGACCACATTTTTTAAAGTCTCGTCCTGTGACAAGTTAATGCCCATTTGGGTAAATCATTTTTTTTTACAAAAGATTAAGAACCTCTTGTCATGTTTATGTAAATTTTTCAATTCAGGACTGAGGTAGGGGTCTTTTTTAATGTATTTTAAGAAAATGCATACTTGATGAAAGGTAAAACGAATATATTGTAACAATTTTCTTTCTTAGGTGAAAATGAAGATGGTCTAAACCTTCTAGAATTTAAATGGAATTAATAAGGAAAGAAAAAATAATGGGATCTGTTGGTGTATGCTAGTTTCAGTACCAAGAAGGACTGATAAATATTCATCGATTAGTCGCCAACATAACTGACTTTTATCGTATTTACAGCAATACTTTTCGTTACTATTACTTTGCATCACATCATTGATGTACAGTTACTAAACAAAGAAACCGCTCCGGTGGCATAAGTGGTTAGAGCGTCTTCCGTCTTCGATGAGTGAGGTCAAGGGTTTTAACCCCGGCCAAGTCATAGCAAAAATGTATAGAATAGTACTAGCAGCTGCCTCAGCATTAATAGGCTTGTGTTAGGACTGACTATCCTGGTGTCTGGATAATAAGACTTGGTGGAACATAATGCAGGCCCGCACCTAGGAAACTCTAGGCCCCAGGCAGATGACAGAGTGTTTCATATATGTGCGTATATTTTAAAACGCGGGCCCCTATCTAGCTCGGGCCCCTGATAAGTGCCATGGTTGTCCCCCCCCCCCTAGGTGCGGGCCTGCATAATGATACATTTCTGTGGCGTGATGCTCCAGTTCTAAACACCAGTATAAACTACTAAACTGTAGCGATATTACTAAAATTGTTAAAGCTACTTAAATAATGTAAATTACACACACGCGCGCGCGCGCAGAATTAAAGGCTGTTTAATGAAACGTCAGAATATTAAAGAAACACAGCGGCAACCGACCAGAAATGGTCCTGGCCTGATACGTTCCAGCAATCCACTAATCACGAGTTCAGAAGGCTAAAAACAGGGAGAAAAATATATAAGAAATCAAAAAAAGAAAATAAATGACAAAGAAAGTAAAAGGGAGAAGATGTGAACAAATCAATTAAGTACAACTTAAGGGAAATTAATGTTTCTTACGTTTCAAGTGTATTCATTCCGCACGCCTTCAGTTTCATCATTCGATCTCTCCAATGATCCGGATGTACACTAAAATAATGCATGGCCCCGCTAATGATTCTTATGGGCCTAGACCCTAGAAAGAACGTTCGGTCTCGAAATCGAAGTGATCCTTCACTACAGTATGCATCTCCGTGAGCATTGTGGCACGCATCCTCATGTGTGTTTTGTCCGTCAGTCTTTGTAGGGAATGGAATCACCGCCAACAAAACTAATGCAGCAGCTGTAACGGCCAGCCCTGCGATTCCAATAGCAACGTTACTTTTTTTAAGTAATATTTGTTTCGAAAGCATGGCTAAATGTCGTACGTTGTAGCACTGATGCTTCAGTGTCAAGTTGTAAGCCGTCACTGAAACATTATTGCTATGTTATCTCATACAGTTATGATACGAAGGAATACAAGATACCCATTACAATTTCCCGAGTCACTGCTTGATATAAAATGATGTGCTGGAAAGAAGGCGTGTTCATCTCTGCTTTAGAGATAAATCCCTTACTTATTTGATAGCACAACTCATCGCTGAATCAAATCCCTTATACATGCTACGGAGATTATATGAGACTTCACACATGTCGGTGGCGGTCCATAATTCAGTCCCTCAGTAAGATGCATTTTAAGATGCAAAACAACGTAGATACCAGCACCCGCACGATATCTCCAAAAAGGACCATTCTCCTAGCGAAGTGTAATATTATTGCAAACCCCGTCTAGGTCATATAGAAAAAGAAAACTAACAATTGCTATTGAGCCCCTAATTAGTTCCCCAAAACGTTTCATTATATAATAAGCATGTTTAAAGAGTCGCTGAGCTTTCATTTCGAGATTATCAAATTACATAAAGTAGCAAACTTTGGTATATTGCCTATTCGAGCATTCAGATTTTTCCTAATAATTATATGTACTTATGAACATGGGACTTGACTGCTACATACGGGGATGCTGGGCATGTAGAAAGACCAACGACAAGGATTATCTATTCTTACGACTATGACCTTAAGACAGGAACTGTAACGGAATTCGAAAGACAATGTCAAGTTAAAATATATTACTGACTAAAGATTCACAATAATAACTAAAGCAGTTCAAAAGTTATCAACTGAACATGGACACTGGTCAGTTACACCTTCCCTTGCTATGATCGTAGCCTTGAAATTGGAGGCGTGGCTATTGCATGTGACATCATATATACATTACATATAACTGGGTAAAGGTTCTTAAAATATCTTCAATGATTCAAACGTTATGCTGTGGAGAATACAGGTTACACAATTGCATTTTCCTTACTATGCCCTTGACATTGAGGTTTGCTGTTGCTTTGATACGCAAAATAAAACTCATAATACAAAGTTTCATTACAATAACATTATTTTTAGGAGTTCAAAAAGTTAGGATATACAGTGTATATCATAACACCATACTCCTAACAGTCATACTCCTAGCAAGGATATACAGTGCATATTATACTACTAACAAAGATATACAGTGAATGCCATAACATCATACTCCTAACAGGTATACATGGCATAATGTCTAAACTCTTACAAAGGCTATACAGTGCATGTAATACTCCTAACAAGGATATACAGTGTATGTCTTACTCATAACAAGGATATACAGTGTATGTCATACTCCTAACAAGGATATACAGTGTATGTCATACTCCTAACAAGGATATACAGTGTATGTCATACTCCTAAGGATATACAGTGCATGTGAAGATCAATTTTGCGAACAGTGAGGTGTCAAACTAGTTAATTGACATGGCTATAGGAACTAGTGGATGGCGCGTTATTTTGGGTAAGCCAGTTGCATAACATAGCTCACAGGTATGTGATGAAATCCTGTGTTTGGATCAAAGAAACATCAAGTGCGGGTAGTAAATTCACCCTTGACAGACTGTTGGGAGGGGGAAGTATCTAATAATTATGTGAATCAACATCCACTCGGAATTGAGCAAGGAGTGGCCAACATTAGAACCGCAAGCTTAAATCTATTAAATTGAGAACGTCGCTAGTTGCTAAACCATCTTGATGGAATTATAATGGAAGATAAGCTACTCTCTCGTCATTCGAAATTGGCGGGAAACTTGATATTCTGGAAATTACAAAAAGCTTCAGTACATGTCAGAGACTAATTGCTTGATCGTTATAATATATTACGGCAAAGTAATTGTACTTTAATTATTGCATTATGTATACTTCTGTACCTAGAATTACCATTTGTAGGGTTTGATTCGTTTGTAGTGTTTGATATACCTGCATATTTTGAGATATAAGCAATGTTTATGTAAATAATTAATATTGTAGTTCCGCTATTTGGTTAATTCGTAGTAACCTCGTGCATTTATTCATGTGATATTCTAGATTTGCAAATGCTGAATTGATCTATGACTTTGTAAAATGGTTGCAGTGTGCAACATTAGTTATTAGCGATTTGACTACTTGTGTATACTTTGTAGGAGTATCATGTGTAAGGAAATATCAGCGCATGGATATGTGAATATATGTATCCACTTTGTAGAAGTGCAATGTACAGAAATGCGTCTGATTGTATGTTATTGTTCTGTATAATAAGATTGTTAATCTATAAATATCGCGTATACACATATCAGAGAAAATGGGTATTTCGATGTGCACGAATGTGTGACCAAAGAAGGTAATGGCTTATCTGATATTGTTGTTTAGTGTGAGTTTAGATAGCTATGCACTCATATGACAGGCCCCAAAAATGTGGATTTTTTCTATCTATGGTAATATGTCACTCCAGCTGAATGGCCCTCTGCTATCAACATCCCAAGCTCATGACTTTGTGAGAAATAATGAGTTCTTCCTGGCCGATGTAAACTACTGTATACACCCGGTTATTAGTCCACATAACAGCCAAATATGCAGTTGATTCAGGTGTTTATGTCAATATAATTAGTGTCATTTTATATGCATTTCAGTCTACTATACAGGCTTATTACTTCATTTCCCCATCCCCCCCCCACCCCGGCCACATATGAAAATTTTAAATGGATTCAAGAATAGTCCATATACATGTTGTCACATCGCACATTGTAATTTGTCAGTCTCAAGGATTGATGCGCCTGCTTTATTTTAATTTCAATGAATGTGCATTGTAAAAGCAACGAAAAAAATCACATCATAATTCTAGAAATTCTAACTGAATTTATGAAAACATATTTTGATATGCCACCATTTTTACATATGACTCTTGATCTGGAACACTGTTGTACAAAATATGTTCAACATCTATTGCAGACTGAACTGAAAATCAAAAAAGTCCGATTAACGAACTTGATATTTATTTTCATAATGAAGATATGTAATTAAAAAAATGTCAAAGTTTAAATAAACATTTCGTACATATTGAAATCTAAATCATACTCCATATATTCACGTGCCACTTTTGAAATTTTGGAACCCACCCCACCCCCTCGACCCATGATCTGATCTGGCCCTGATTTGTGTTACAATGCCCTTGAGACAAGGCAAACATTTTGTATTCAACCAGTGATAGGATAAAAAAATGTTCTGCAAAACTCGCCAAAGAAAATAACTTTGGAATAAATAATAAAGGTCTTTTCCACCTCTTATTATTTCTCAAAATTTAGAATATACTCAGCACCTGCTGATGTCGAATAAATGCCTAATGTGATGTTTTCTGTGTTTTATCTACGATAACATGTGCTAAGTCACTCTTTACACATGTGCATATTCTTTCCATGATACAATGAATCAGCAATAAATCAACATCCTCGGGACCAGGGTAATAATGTTGACATAAATTAACGTTTATATAAGTAATGATGGGCGGGTGGGGGTGAGGGTGAAAATAGATTCAAATTTGCATACAAGGGAAATTTAAGAGGTGAGCTGTCAAATATTTAGAAACCTTCTACCGGCTATGTCATCATAAATATTCAACTCCCTTCCTTGGCCTCGCTGTTATAAGAGGATGCTTATTTATAGTATGAGCTTGAGCTTTGTAAGCAACACATCGATCATACAATTTGTGAAATCTTTAAAAAGGTTGCAACTGAACATGTCATTTGTGAGGCGAGATGAAATAACCACCTTCTGTTACTTGCCACTGTACCACAGTCAATGCTCAATCGAAGAGTTCTCGCATGGGAAAACAAGCTATATGATTATGGCGAATTAATTACAGGAAAAGACAGACCTCTGCTTGCAACATAAAAGGATGCGAACTTAGGGCTCCATCGCAAGGATTGTCAATTTGAAAACAATGTGAGTGCTGACTTTGCAAGCACTGGCAGAAAACTTGTATACCGTTACGATAAATGGATACCCTATGGGACATTTTATAACCTGGGTTACACTGGACAACAAATTTTTACAAAAGTCATGTTACTGAAATAAAATTAGTCAATTCTTATCAATTTTTATGTGATGAACACGAATATGAAAGTCAAATTGCAAAATTGGCTCTAGCTTTTTTGTAATCTGCAAGAAATTAATGTTTACATAACGAAATGCATTCCAATAGTAAAAGGTCAACTGTAATAGCCTACCTATAAAAAATCAAGTCATTGACTACATCTTAGGTTTCTTCGCCTGTCTCTTGTACAGCTGTTCGGGAGCCTCTCTGAGGAATGTCCAGCAGTAGTCAGCCAGCATTGTAGTGGACCATTTTCCTTGGTATCTTTGTTCCATTGTTGCGATATCTTGATGAAAACGTTCGCCGTGTTCATCACTAACAATACCACAGTTGCTAGGAAAGAAATCCAAATCGGAATGAAAGAAGTGAATCTTTAGAGACATATTGCAGCCAAGTTTCTTATACTTCATCAACATGTCTTCTACTAGTTCCTTATAGTTTTCTGCCCTAACATTTCCGAGGAAGTTTGTAGAAACTAGGCGAAAAGCATTCCATGCTTGTTTCGCGTCACCTTCAAGCAAGTTGTTGAACCGGTCATCTTTGAAAAGCTCTCGAATCTGAGGACCCACAAAAACTCCTTCTTTAATCTTTGCTTCGCTGAGTCGAGGGAATTTTTCATACAGGTATCGGAATGCTGGCAAAGTCCGGTCAATGGCTTTCACGAAGTTCTTCATCAAACCTAGTTTGATGTGAAGGGGTGGTAGCAAGATTTTCTGAGCCTTAACCAGAGCTGGGTGTTGGATATTCTTCTCTCCAATGGCTACATTCTGCCTGTGAGTCCATTCCTTCCTCATGTAGTGCATTTCCCTTGCTCGACTATCCCACTCGCATAAGAAACACATGTATTTTGTATATCCTTGCTGCAGTCCCATTAAAAGGGCAACTACCTTCAAATCACCACAGAGGTGCCAGCTGTACTTGTTATACTCAATGGAATTCAGTAGCTGCCTTAAGTTATCGTATGTCTCTTTCATGTGGACAGCATACGCTACTGGAATAGACGGAAGAATGTTTCCATTGTGCAAAAGCACAGCCTTGAGACTCAGTTTTGAAGAGTCCACAAATAGTCTCCATTCTTGTGGGTCATGAGTGATTTTTAAAGCATTCATGAGGCCCTCAATATCGGAACAGAATATCAGATTACTTTCCGTTCTGAAGAAAGGCTCCAATTGCTGGTGGCGCTTTCGATATGCAGTAATTGTGACATCTTCATCTAGAAGATTCCATTGTTGGAGTCTTGATCCTAGCAATTCTGCCTTGTTCTTTGATAAGTCCAAATCACGAATCAGGTCATTTAGTTCTTCCTGTGTTATTCTGTGTGGGGTTGATGATGCACCACAGTGAAAATCTGGATCACTGCATGCTGATGGACCAGGAGAAGAACAGGTCGACTCACCTTTGTCTTCGTCAGATGAATCAAGAGAATATTCTGCTGGAGGTTCTGGAATAGGAAGTCCCTCACCATGTGGAATTGGTCTCAATGCAGACGGAATGTTTGGGTAGACTATTCTCGACTTCTTTCGCTTCGTTATTCCGCCGGAAAGAGGAGGAACCAAGCAGAAGTAACAGTCATTTAGGTGGTTGCTTGGCTCTCTCCACACCATTGGGACTGCAAACGGCATTGATGACCTTTTGCAATTCAACCACTGTGAAAGCTGTGTTGTACATGTAGCACAGCATATATGCGGAGCCCAAGGCTTGTCTTGGTCACCAACCTTGCATCCGAAGTAAAGATGATATGCCTTCTTCACTTGAGAATTGATACTTTTCTTCTGGTTGGCAAATGTCACTTCCCCACAAATATAGCAAAAATTGTCCGCGGTATTAACACACTTTCGAAGCATTACTGTTCTTTATTGTACGTAAATGGATAAAATAATAAGTTTTATGTAACAGTAGCTTGAACTGTCTCGCACAACGTCTAAAATATTTTAAATGCTGAACCTATCTGATTGGGCTTTATATAGTACACTGCTTACGTCAGCTTCAGCAGCCGCCTGGCATTAGTATAATAAGCCTACACATGTATAGTACACAGCTGACGTCAACTTACTTCAGCAGCCGCATGGCATTAGTATTGCATTGCATCAGAAAATGATGCAATCAACTGTGGATGATGTGAGCATGATGGTATTATGCAATGTTACATCATTATTCTGGATGTTTCTGCAGTCCTACTGGAGAAATTTACACAGTGAAACATAGAAAATGAGGTATATGAATATCTTCAAAACGAGAGCCAATAAAAACAATTCACGGTTATATTCGTGTTCGGCACACCAAAATACTACAGATTAGGGCCTTTTCAGGTCAGTAATGATTTCACTGTTGACCAGTGTTATTATTAATTGGTAGGTCCTCGACTACCCGGATAACAATTGGCGTCTTTACATCCGAAACAGAACACATTGGAGGTAGCATATATGGTAAAATAGCAACTATTGACTATCCATGCTTATTACAAAAAGGAAGAATTATTTCATCCTAGTATTTACAACTGTTACAAAAGATGCCCTATGGGGTACACTGTCCACATTGTGTGTTATTTCCATTTCAAATGTATTCCGTTTGAAGGTACGAGTCGTTTTCCTATCTGAACTTCATTGGACTTTAATGGCCATTCAATATTTTCATTATTCCTTTCTATGTCCTCAAGTATATTATTGCTCGTGTTTTACACCGTCTGGTTGCTGATCACTATGGAAACTTCATCTTTCTGGAAATGAACACAAAATCATTAAAGTACTCTGCTGTATGGCAAAAAAAAAAAGAAACTTAGATTTTAAAAAAGATCTTGATGGTATTGATAATAATTGTTATTTGTCAGATACATGAACATCATCTCCAAAACTGTTATAAACTTCACCGTCTGGACGCATAGAAATACAACAGTATCGAAGAAGATCTTGCAAAGCGGCCTCGTGACACCATGTAGTCAAAAAATATTCTATCTGAGCTTGAATAAGGCTTCCTAAGTTCCTCAAGGCACTTTCCGGGGCATCCATGTTTGTGGATGTCGGAATTTTTTTCCAGGCATTTCGATAGTCATTTGCCCTACTTCATCACATGACATTGCAGCTTCATTGTATATGTTTGGACAGTACAAATCCTTTAAAAAGGAAATGTATGCATCAATATTTAGCGTTATAGATTAAACTGACTCGTCTATCTCTTGGATTTGGATGTGATAGAGTTTGAAAAGCTCAAGACCTTTATTATCAATGGCCTTCATTAAAATCTTCTAGTGCGAAATTCCATAATGTCGTGGTAAAAAGTCATTTCCTCCCATGCACAAAATGATGGCAATCAGAGCCGCCGAATATTTCTTATTTAAGTATCTTTCAATACTTTCTATGATTTTGGAGATGTTGTTCAGCTCAGGTTTTTGTTTTTGTAACCAAACATAAACAGGACGTGTAAAGGCTCCAGTTTGGTTTCTTTTCCAGTGGAGACTGATACCAAAGAGGTGAATTAGGACTGTGTCAATATCAGCTGATGATACAAAGTTGACAAAAGAATCTCCATCAGACAACTCAGCATCAAGCGCCATCATCCAATCAAGTTGAGCCATTTCTGCTTCTCCCTTTCTCTGCCTAATGTTGGACAGCTCCTCCGTACCAACAATTCCTGATTCTTAAGTAAATCGAACTCTGAGTGGTGTTGTGAAGGGACAACACGTGCAGGGGACCTCTTGGTAATGACATGCTGTCAGCAGAGCTTCACTTTCTATATCGAGGGTCATATTTTGCTTAAGAAGAAGCTGCTTAATGTGACTGCCTAAATAGGAACTTTCACGTTTCTTGTCTGTCGATGTTCCCACTACAGAGGGCTTGTGAAATTTATCTGCGCTGATCACCTCGTTTCCTTCCTTCAGGTGTAAGATAGATATTTCCCCTTTACAATCTCGCCATTGTCTTGTATGTGCTTTTAGTGTATCTGGTGTGAAGGAGTATTTTTCCTCACATATAACAATGTGACGTAAATTTGGAAGGTGTCCTATCAGCTTGTGAAGAATAGCCTTTGATACGTACTCTGTGTACTGGTCTCCAGTTGAAGCTGATATCTTGAATTTCACACCGGCAAATTCTACAATTGAAGTTTTTGTTTGTTCCTTTATGGTCTGTGGAAGAGCTTTTAAATCTGTTAGGATGAATTTGTCTAAGTCTGACAAATCTTTCTTTTGCTCACTTGTAGGTCTAGTATAAGATATTTTCTTTATGAGCTCGAGAAGAGCTCTTTTGACAGCATCTGATTTATTAGAGGATGATTTAGTCTCATCTGGCTTAAAAATTGACTGGCAAGTATTCATGGAAGAGCTTAGACAGTCCACAATAGTTGTCATTTTCTTTACTGTCCTCTTTCTTTAATCCTCGCTCTTTTCTTTCATGCTCTTACATGATGTGATTTTTGGTATGCCTTTTTTTTTTGGTATGCCTCTTGATTGTTGACCCATTTGATATTTTTATTCTGTTAATGAGATGTTTGGGTCAGCTTATCAATTCAATGAACTTTCCTATCTCTTCTGTGGTTGAATCTAACATCTCTTGCTGGACCCCTGGATTCTCCATGTGATATACATTTTTTAGAATTGGGTCAAAACTTGAGGACATACCCTTTCTTCGATGTATCAGACCAACTGTTCTTACAATATGGCCCAAGTCATTATATCACTGGCTTTTTTTCCCCATGTACCTTTCTGAAATTTTGAATGCTATCTCTTTATCTTTTGTCTCATCTTGCTTAATCTTCGAAGCATCCTCCCCCGAGATGACAGACTGGATTACTCAGATATGCACTTGTCTATATATATATATATATATATATATATATATATATATATATATATATATATATATATATATATATATATATATGTGTGTGTGTGTGTGTGTGTGTGTGTGTGTGTGTGTGTGTGTGTGTGTGTGTGTGAGAGAGAGATAAACAGACAGACAGACAGACAGACCTGTAGTTACGGTATGTATCAATCATTTAATAACATAGTTCATATTGTTGTTAACAAATCTTTCTATGTTGGAGTGGCACAGGACCATATCAAAAGAAATTATTTATAAACTTGGTATAAATAAAGGTTATAAAGAATGAAAAGACTAGGAACAGACTTGTCAGGGATTCATAGGAGAGTATAAATAAAATTGTCAATATATGTATATATGTATATATGTATATATATATATATATATATATATATATATGTGTGTGTATATATATATATATATATATATATATATATATATATATATATATATATATATATATATATATATATATATATAGGTACGCAAAAACATACATACACACATCCATCCATCCATCCATCCATCCATCCATACATACATACATGCTTACGTACGTACAGAACTACATACGTACATACATACATACATACATACATACATACATACATACATACATACATACATGCATGCATACATACATACATACATACATACATACATGCTTATGTACGTACAGACATACATACGTACAGACATACGTACATACATACTTCTACAGACTTTACATTTACAATGCGTGTAATCACTCAGCAAGAAAAATCGTTTATTTCGTTATATATATATAATAAGTGTCTATCAGTCTAGCTAATGGAAGCATCTCGTTCAGGTACTATCAATGTGATAATTATCTTTGGAATTTGCAGTGCTATCAAACTGACACACCCGGTTCACTTCTAGGGGCATCACTGTTCCAATATTGCATGAGGATGTGCGCAATTAACTTGACATTTTCATAACTCTAGATACATATGTACAGGTTATCTCAGATCACCCCAATCATGTTTGTTTAAGCCAGTAAATTTGATATAATATGTGTATTTCAGTAACGTTTATTTTTATAGCTTATGCTATGAACTCGAAATAAGCACAAATGTGACGCACGTCGGGTTATGCAGATAGGTGACACAACGAAGTCAAATAGGAAGTATTTTCATCTGCTTTGATGTTTTGGTTATTGGTATTTAACATTCTCGTGATTTAGCTTTCACTTCCAACCCACAACCCACGCCCCTTCAGGACAATGTCCAGGAATCTTAGTAGATAATGTGCATAATTTTAACTAACCAATTCAAGTGGTGTGTGTGTGTGTGTGTGTGAGAGAGAGAGAGAGAGAGAGAGAGAGAGAGAGAGAGTGTGTGTGTGTGTGTGTGTGTGTGTGCACTCGGATTTACTACATTGTGGACACTGATCCAAAGTATAGACCTTCGTTGTGGACACAGTTTACATTGTGGACACTACATCCTGGTGTCCACAAGGTACACACCTGTAAATTATCATTTTGGTTCACGTACATGTTTTTAAAACCAAAAGAGCAAACCAACGTTGTGAACCATATCCCGCCATAACTGTGTATCTTGGCACGCTCCCTCGCAGCATCCAGTTTGTGTGAACCCCACCTCACATACACACATTGCGGCTTGCGCATGTCATCGCCATTCGATATCACGATCTCTCACTTCTTATGGGTATTCTCGCAATATCTATAGTCGTCATTTTAATAAATGTTTAATCTCAGTATACTTTGGAAATACTTGCGAACTCTTATATTTACTTACTACGATTTGCCCCTGTCCAGTGAATCATTTCATAGAATGGAAAGACGAATTCCACATGATTGCACTGTATACAAGAAGTACACACGAAATGATTCGATAGATACAATGCAAAATTATAATAATAAAATATTCTATTTAAGCATTATTAGACTAGACCCATGTGTATGAGTTTCCTTTTACTGAAAAATGTATACAACGTTTTGCGTACATACTTTATTACTTTAGTAACAATACGAGTGACCATAAACTCTCTCTCTCTCTCTCTCTCTCTCTCTCTCTCTCTCTCTCTCTCTCTCTCTCTCTCTCTCTCTCTCTCTCTTAGACTATACACATTGCAACAATCTCTATACTTGGAAATTAACCACTAGACAATATATTTGTACTTACTGCATATTTTGACAAGATATATATTTATATATATATATATATATATATATATATATATATATATATATATATATATATATATATTGGATTTGTGTGATTATTACGATTTGGCGCCATGAAAAAATTCCTAGCCCGAAATAATTAGCCAATTACTAGGAACAAACGTCATGGAATCGAGTGTTAGTGAGTTTGAACGATGCCATGGTTCGCTAGTTGTGAATTTAGATCCAATCCGAATGACTGTCCCTTTCAGTAACATAGTCTATATTAAAAATCTAGTGGCGTATAATAGTGTTGTGGTTGAGGTGGCAGTATTTACGGTAGGAAACCTGTAAATTACTCAATGGAATCAATAAGTAGGGACTTGGTAGATACCGTTTATGTGTCCATAGTGGAAAATATATGCATTTATATTGGCGTAATGCGCCGGTAAAATCGTGTATTGACTGGCCTAAGGTGATGTAGTGAAATAGTTCCTAATGAAAAAGGGGATACATGGCATAACCGGGTAGCGGTAAGGAAATCTGATGATTATGAAGAAAAACCAGGCAAATGTACGGTTGATGGACTTATGGCAAGTTGTTTTATCTATGTTCTTGACTTGATTAGAGTAAAATTTAGCATAAAAAAGCAGACATGTCTGGCTTTCCAACTTAAATTGTACTGAAGTCTTTGGAAGATTGGGGAAAACATATGACTTCCAGCGGGATTCGCACTAGGGTTTGAAACCGCTCGGTCAAGTGAGACCCCTGTACGTGTAACAATACGTTCATAAAGCACTACGAAATTATTTATTTCAACACGAATAACGCTTAATTTCATCACATACAAAATTGATTTTTTTTTCTTCTTTTCCACTCGCTTGCTCCCTCTATCCCGACCTTTACCATTCATGTCAAATTGTGTGCTATTCTTCGTAAAAACACTACCTGTAATTGTGATAAAAGTAATCGGTTCATAACAGATGTATAGCTTCGTCGCAAAGCTAACTTTTTCCTAAAGATTTTTTCTTCTCGAAAGATAGCGCTAAGTCAGTGACATGAATGCTCATATATTAAAATAATATTATAATAGACCTATTTTCATCCGACTTGTTGACACATGGTTCACAATTGGTTCCATATTAATAAGAAACACACACACAGCATTATGAACACCGTGTCCATAACTACAATATCGTGTCCACAATGTCGCGACGATGACAATCAATAATGCATTTAGTGTACTGTATATAAAACATGTTGGTAAAAACATCACCAATAGAGGATATTTTCACCTTATTTAGCTTGTATGTCTTGTTTAAATGATTATTTAAGGATGTATCCATAACCCGGTCGGATGGTTCACAAGTATAGCAATCCGCGTGTGTGTGTGTGTGTGTGTCAAATAGAAGCTCATAATAGATTGTGTATGTATGTGATACACTGAGTAAGTGATATTACAAATTACTGAATGCATGTAATACTAAATTCTTACCATTTCTTCCTCTTCAAACTCTTGATGATATTACGTAATCCATGTCTTGAAGATAAAACTGTATAAAGCTAATACATCACAACAACAGTGAGCTAATAATCTTCTTTTGGTACAAAATATAGACCTACAATCTATTATGCCCAATACAATATAGAACTCTTGTATTTAAAGCTAGCTTTCAAAACACAGGGAACTGAAATAAGGGCATTATAACTGGACAGTTAGCTTGCAGTCTAAAAGCAATTATGTTTGACACAGTGAAATTCACACTTGCTGATAACAAGGTGATGACAGATAAAGCAAACAGGCATCAGAATTTACAGATATTCTGACTTGGGGCCTGTCTATGGAGTATATGGGAATATGCTATGCTAATGTCCTTGTGGACATAGACCACAATTAATTTTACTATATGTTCTCTACATATATTTCTCAGTACTGACCTTTCCACAGTGTGACAATCAATACAAATCATATGTTAATCTAAAATACCTCCAAAGATGACTTTACGGTGAAATTCTTGTCAAGGGTTGATCGGCATTTTTTTGAGCTGCTGCACTGTAAACAGGGCAGCATGTAAACAGAACACATATTTCACTTCCGGATCATCACTAAGGCCTAACTACACAGTGTGCACTGTCGCCAAAATACATACAGACAGCCACTCTCAGAGCTACTATTCTCAAGAATAAACAATTAACTTTAAATCCATACCAAAGATGCATCAATATAACTCTTCTATCACCACCAAAAGGAGAGAGGAAAAAATGTTCTAAAAATAGACTAGAACTACATTCGTGGGTACTGAACTGGAAGTATTAATTGTGGTGTGATTCCTGACATTGTGTGTTAGTACAGGAAGCTTTTCTGGACATGGGGAACTGTAGAAGACAGGGAAATACCCTAGTGCAGTTGGTCTGAGTCTCTGGGAGACAAAGTAAAAGGAAGAACGGAGGCAGAAGTTAGATGGACTGGAGGGAGGGAACTGGAGTACCAATCCAGAGAAAGATAATTCAGATTCGGAGGAACACAGGACATTAGAAAAATCTATCACACTAAGTCAGATGATGATATAGGCCATCACTTGATCGAGCGAAAGACAAGTGATTGGGTTTTAATTTGAATTTTATTTGAGAGACGAATTTTATTGAATATTAAATTGTTGTTTATTTAAATTTCACATTTTGTGTATTCATTAATTTTATTGTCGGCACCACTGACTGGGGGCTTGGAGCTTTGCATCTCTCTATCACTACTTCAATTTCTGACAAAAACAAGCCAGGGTGGGCCTTCTGTAATAATAATAATAAATAAATAATTTAAATAATATTGGGAGCACCCCACCACATCCTAAATAACGGGAAACCTTCACAGAATTCTTAGATTTGTGTGATTACTTGTGTGATTACTGGAATTTGGTGCAATGGAAATATTCCTTAGCCTGAAATAATTATCCAATTACTAGGTGCAAACATCATGGATTGAAATGTTAGTGAGTTTCTGTGATGCCTTAGATCACCAGTAGTAAATGTCCCTGGAATACCATATATATATAGTCACTATCAAAAGCTAGTGGTGTACATTAGTTGTGTGACTGCAGTAGCAGTATTTACCAGGAAGCATAAATTATACAAAGGAATAAATAAGATGGGACTTAGCAGATACAGTTTATATTGCCATGGTGTCAAACATGATGCAGTGTACTGACGAAATGTGCCTGGAAAACACAGATTGACTGGCCTAAGGTGGCATAGTTAAACTAGTTCCCCGTGTTAGGTTTTTTCTACGCTAAGAACTACACGCAAACCTAATGAAGATAAACCATGCAGATGTGCAATTGATAGATATTAATGTTTTATCTGTAGTCTTGCATTAATTAGTGCAAAATATAAGAATAGAACTGACATTTCTGGGTTTTTTTAATTTACAACTATAGTTTTATGTCAGTCTTTGGAAATTTGGGGAAAACTAATGACGTCTAGTGGGAATCGCAACAGGGTTTGACACTGCTCAGTCAAGTAAAGATCCCTGGCTTGTAACTATATGTTGTATTACCATACTTATAAGGATATACAGTCATAATGCCATATTCCTAACAAGGATATAAAGTGTTATAATGTCATACTCCTAACAAGGATATACAGTGTATGTCATACTCTTAACAAGGATATACAGTGTATGTCATACTCCTAACAAGGATATACAGTGTATGTCATACTCCTAACAAGGATATATAGTACATTATAACATATTATGCCACTTTGCCATACTCCTAACAAGGATATTTGTCATAGTGCCATCCTCCTAACAAGGATGTGTCACAACTCTGTACTCCTAAAAAAGATTGTGTCATAATGCCATACTCCTAACAAGGATATATCTTACACTGCCATAGTTACAATACATTGAGGTTAAAATATAACTTTTCCCAGGTATCCTCAAAGTCTGATACCAAATTTGGTGATAATATGTTATTTATATAATACCTGATATCAACTATAGTGTTGGTGCATTCTTTTCAATATAAGGCCTGATATCAATGTTGGTGTTAATGTTATTTTTATTAAGCCAGATATCAACTTTGGTGGTAATGCATATTTTATATAAAGCCTGATGTGAATTTGGGTATTAATGCATCATTTCGGAAAAGGAATAGTTGCAAGCAATTTCGACAGCAGTAATACAGTAAAACCTGTCTTGAAAGACAACTGCTATGTGAGACCACCTGTCTTAAGAGACCACACTCTCAATGCACAAATTTATTTATTAAATAGCATTGTTACCTGCTATGAGAGACCACCCATCTTGAGAAACCATACTTTTTTTTGCCAAAGGTGGTCTTCAAGACAGGTTCTACTGCATTCACATCTTTGATGGTGCTTGTAACACTTGACAAGATGAACACCTTTCTTGTCTTGGAACTCTACATAAAAAATTATCTAAATGTAAGCACAAATGTTTTGCGGTGGTCAGTTCTTAGGCAGCAAAAAACCTGTAGGTACTAAATGAAAGAAATTTTGATCAAAATTTGATAAAACCAGCCAACAAAAATAAAATTATGTCAATTAAAGAGACTATGCTGTTTATATTTTATGGAATGTAAAGCAAAAGCAGTTGGAGTCATTAAGTTGTAGCAGTCATGGAGTTGCATGTTGTATTCTTATTTATTTTATTAATTGAAATCTGTCAATACAAAATGTGAACAAAAATGTATACATTGTGTACTGTTTACATGTTTAGGTTCTCATAAACAGTAACAAAGAAAAAGTGAAGATAAACATGCTTTGAAAAATGTAACAAATAATTAATTTCCCTAGAAAAACATGAAAAATAGAACTTATGGTTTTAAGAATCATAAAATAATTCAAGAATTAGAAATTAGAAGTCCTAGTAATAAAATATTCTAATGACTTTGAGTTTGAGTCCTGAGAAAATCCAAAATGAAAGAGGCTGACATGCTGTAGCCTGTATAGAACTTAAGTGTCAACAGTTCTTTGTTAAATTTCAATAAATGTCTTTGTCCAAGAATTATTTCAGAGAACAGGTATTTCCTGGGTAAAATAATCTCTTAAAATCCAAATAATTTGATGAAAAATTAAAATAAAATTCAAAATCTAGTAACAGCAGAAGAAAACACTTGACGTCGAAGTGTTTAATAGCCCAACTAAAATATATCTCTCTAAAAAATCACTTTTAAACCTGGCTAGTGCATAAAACAGATGCCTGGACAAGGGTCAACTTACAGGTAAAGCCAGAACTTTGCAATTTACATCTAAAGTCACATACTCCAGTACAGCCTTGGTTTCACTCTATATGAAATCCCACACTAAGAATGAAAACAAAATTGTTTTAAAAAGTTGCTTAATCAAATCAATTATTTAGGTGAGGAATTAGATCAACTTGGATACAACATTCCTAATTTTTGGTTTTTGAAAAACTTAAATGAATTTCTGGAAAATATCATCTCAAGTAAATAAAATTACATTCCAATAGTATGTAATGGAATTTTTTAAAATTTAAACTAACAATCAAACAAATTCAATTAAATCAAACATAAATTAAATTGTGTGTGGTATGTGTGTGTGAGATTCAGATTTTTAACGTAGCTTGAACAATTTTTCAGGCATATCGCAATGTTTCTGCAGTGTGGTAGTTTATAGTGATATCTAGCACTGGGGCATCATGCTGCAGACATATAGCATGATGTCCCACCCGGTCACACTGCTGACCAGTCCTAACACTAACCTTCTTAATGCTGAGTGCCAAGCGAGACAGCTGTTAGTAACATTTTTATAGGTCTTTGGTAAGACTCAGCTGGAGTTCAAATCCATGACCTTTAGCATCTGAGGAATATGCTCTAACCACTAGATCACCAAAAAGGTCACATACATATTGTTTGACGTTAGACAAATGAATGGATGCAAAATAGATGGGTGAAGTATATATCGATAGTATTTTGTTCTTTACTTTTCCTCCAATATCCATTGAAACATTAGTATTATTTGATTCAGAATCAGCATTTTCAAATGAAAACAAAACCTGAATATATAGTAAAAAAATATTTTTTAAAAACTAGCCTAGGGCTCTGGAGTACATGTAATTATTAAGAAATAAAAGAAATTAAAAGAACCTTAAGTAAAACTTGTAGCAATAATTAAGAGATGTACTGATGAATCTTTCCTGCATGTTTATTATGTGTCATTTCCATTATAACATTCTAAAAGTTATCAACAAATTTGAAGAGAAAATCAGAAGTCTTGTTTAAAATTCAAAAGACCTTGAAATGTCAAGTTTTGCTTTTGAAATGTTGCTGATTCCGGTAACCCCTATAGTTCCTTAACGGTTACATTCAGATTTATTTAACGGTTACATTCAGATTTTATTTAACGGTTACATTCAGATTTTATTTAACGGTTACATTCAGATTTTATTTAACGGTTACATTCAGATTTATTGTTCCTGTTCTAATAAGCCCATTAACTGATGCAAACAGGTTATCTACATATATTATCAGAAAAAACTAAATTCC
Source organism: Unio delphinus (assembly GCA_029339505.1). Classification (NCBI taxonomy): domain Eukaryota; kingdom Metazoa; phylum Mollusca; class Bivalvia; order Unionida; family Unionidae; genus Unio; species Unio delphinus. Next base: position 1,079,747 of record JAQISU010000348.1, read on the forward strand.
ATATACAACAAGCCTTATCTACCCATATTATCAGCCAAAACTTAATACCATATACATGTACAACAAGCCTTATATAACCATATTATCAGACCAAACATAATATCATATACAACAAGCCTTATCTACCCATATTATCAGAACAAACTTATGTGTGTGGCTATGTTTGTGTGATTTGGCTTTTTAATGTAGACTGAACAATTTTCAAGTCATATCAAAACGATGTCTGCAGTGTGGCATTTTAAAGCATTGCCTGGGGCATCATGCCACAGACATGTAGCATGATGTCAGACCCAGTCATACTATCCTGAGACCTAGCTGACCAGCCCTAATACTAACCTCTTAATGCTGAGTGCCAAGTGAGGCAGCTACAACTACCATTTTTGTAAGTCTTTGAAATGACTAAGCTGAGATTCAAACTCATTATCTCCTGCATCTGAGGTGGAAGCTCTAGCCATTTGGGCCACCAGATTGGTCGTCCCAAACTTAACACCATATGCAGCAAGCCTATCTACCCATATTATGAGCTGACATTTAAAACCACATGCAGCAAGCATTATATACCCATATTGTCAACCCAAGTTTGAAACCATATACAGCAAGCCTTATCTTCCCAAATTATCAGCAAAACCTTAATACCATACACAGCAAGCAGCCTTATCTACCCATATTATCAGCAAAACCTTAATACCATATGCAGCAAGCAACCTTATCTACCCATATTAACAGTCCAAGCTTAATACTATATACAGCAAGCCTTATCTACCCATACTATCAGCCCAAACTTAATATCATATGCAGCAAACAGCATAATCTACCCATATTATCAACCCAAACTTAATACCATATACAGTAAGCCTTATATACCCATATTATCAGCCCAAGCTTAATACCATATACAGCAAGCCTTATCTACCCATACTTTCAGCAAAACTTAATACCATATACAGTAAGCCTTATATACCCATATTATCAGCCCAAGCTTAATACCATATACAGCAAGCCTTATATACCCATCTTATCAGCAAAACTTAATACCATATACAGCAAGCCTTATACATGTATCTTATCCACACATGCATACTGTCAATTACCATGTAAACTCTCATATGCAAGTGGAACTGCAAATAACACAGACCCTGATCCGCCAACACAAAATGTGCTTGAAGATCAGGCTCTGATTTTTGTTCTACTGAGAAATCCTAACACACTACACAGACCCATATCTGCTGGCACATTATACAATGACAGATTAAGGTCTGTGCAGATTGCATTAAGACTTGTATGTGAGTAGATACAGTAATCATATTACAGAGATAGATATTACCTTTGGATTTAGTGTTTTATTCTCTGTAGGTAACATGCAAATCATATTATGTAAATGTCTGTTTACTGTACATCACAAAAGTACACAGTCTGCTTCATAGATTTATATAAAACCTAACAACAGACAGTCTTGAAGACATATTGATAGAGATTTTCCTAAAAATGTCATACCTATTCAGTTAGTAATTATTATATTAATATTTTTAAAATCAAATGCTTTATCTAAGAAGCTGTGCATTGACTGCTTGGTTGTGAAACGATACAAATCATAATACAAGAGAGGTAATATAATAAATACCATGGTATGTATCATATAGTTAACAGGTTATACAGTACATATATTGATACATAAGCAACAATATAATAATAATAATAATAATAATAATAATAATAATAATAATAATAATAATAATAATAATAAATACTTTATTTAGAGAAGGTAACTCAATTAGTTACAGAACTAATCTACCTTGAGGCCTTCTATCTGTTATGTACAATACCGGTATATACATACAACATGATGTGAAGAGTCTGGCTTGACACTAAATAATTAAGGAATGTTAAAATTCAAAGTACATGTATCAAGCCTGAAACACATGCACAGGCATCTGTAAAAACAAACAAAAATCGGCTTTTCTATATACTTTATACATCAATTTTGGCTTTTCTAAGAAATATTCTTTCCTTTGTTAAAACCCTTATATTATTCATTGCATCCTGAAAATTGTCTATACATTGATCTAGAATTAAATGGCAAGCCCTCTTTTGGAGCCTTATAAGTATTGTTATGTTTGAATTAGAGGTATTACCCCAAATTACGTTACAGTAGTCCAGATATGGCTGAATATAACTTTTATAAAAGATGACCCTATACTGAAGAGGAATGTATGTTTTGATTTTCCTCAGTAGCCAAAGATAAGAATTAACCTTTTTTGAAATGTGTTTAATGTGAATAGACCAAGTAAGATTGTTATCTACGAATACACCAAGAATTCTATCTTGAGAGGTCATATTACGGCTCATATTGTCAAATAAAACATCGAGTTTGTTGCTATCTAGTCTGTCATTTTTGTTGTGTTATAACTACTAGGACTTTTGTTTTCTCAGTATTTATGATCGTACTGTTTTCCTTGCACCATACTTGAAGTCTGTTGAGAGCATCTTGTAAGTTATTTTCAAGTACCGTTTTGGTTTTACCAATCTCAGACAGTGTAGTATCATCTGCATAGAGGTCAGTGGAAGAAATTGAAGTTCCAATCTTAAGAGGTAAATCGTTGATAAATAGAATGAATAACAGGTCCAAGGATAGAGCCTTGTGGTACTCCACAATTAATACTTTTACTTTGAGAAAGTTGACCATTTAAAGATACTTTTTGCATTCTATTGGTTAAGTAAGAAGTAAACCAGTTTTGGCAGTTTTCACTGCATTGATCAATCTTTAGTTTTTCAAGTAAAATTTCATGGTCTACAAGATTAAAAGCTTTACAAAAATCAACCATAATAGTGCCTACCATTTCTCCTCGATGTAATGCTTTCAGCCATTTATCAATCAAAGATACAAGTGCAGTTTCACAGGAGTGATTCTGGCGAAAGCCAGACTGATTATCATGAATAAGATCATAAGTGTTCAAATAGTTGAGAACAGAATCATGTACATGCTTTTCTAGTAATCTGGAGAGACATGGAAGAATAGAGATGGGTCTGTAGTTATTTACATCATCTTTTGTACCTGCTTTATGCAAGGGTATAACCTTGGCAATTTTCCATGTTTTTGGAAATTTATTAGATCTAATACTTTCATTACAAATAAAAGCTATACTCTCTACAGTCCTGTAGCTTTACAAACATCCATTTTTATAATATATTTCAAAACAAATTCTGGACTCATTTCAGGAATTTCAAACTTTATATTGTTTGGTAGTTTTTTTAGCACAAAAATGTTTGAGTTCCAGATGATCAGATTAAGATCTGGGTTCTTTAAGTTTTTCAGCAATTTGAACAAAACAAGTTAAAAATATCTGAGATGTCCTTTGGATTATCAGTATAAATGCCGTCATGATTGAGGGATAAAATTTCAGCTTTATGCTTACATTTGCCTGCACCAAACCCTGTAAACACTTACCAGATAACTTTCGGGTTATTTTGGTTTTCATCCAGCACTTTTTTGTAGTACGCTTGTTTGGCTTGATGCATCATTTTAAGAACTTTATTCCTCCAAACTCTATATTCAGTTTGATTTCCTACTGATTTTAGTTGGTCTCTTTGCTTTATTGCTTCTAAAATGTCTAGGGTGATCCAGCCTTTCTGATGGTCTTTCTTTATCCTGTGCGTTTTTAAAGGGACATGCATGTTCACTATACTGATGAACAGATCTGTCCAAGTATCTAAAATATAATCAATATCCTCTGTAACAAGATAACCGGGACGGACCACTTCGGATTAACAACAAAACACGCTTTGATGATACAGATATAAAAATTATGATTTAATGTGGCGATAAATGTATATAAACAAAACAATGAAATGCGTGCGTATTGTAATCCAAATATTGGATTTAATTATACATAATTACGCACAGACTAGAAGATGCAAACGACTCGTATAATGATACAAATAAATGATACAATGGTACAAAACAATGATACGAATCAATGATACAAAAAAACTGATACAAAACCCCAGCGAAAAAAATTATACAAAAAAAAACATGAATACAGTTTACTCACGTAGTAAACAATGCAGGATTACTCATATAGTAAAAATGTATACGCTCAAGTAGCGGAACTATATTTGAAAAATAATAACAGGACAGATAACTTATCTTTCCAGTCTCAAACCATATACTGGGTTCCGCAAACCCACATTAGCCAACGGCTAACAATTTACGAATAAATATATATAATCAACTATTAGTATACAGCTCCACAGCTGGTACAATAGAACTTCACAGTTTCTACAGACTCCGGACCCTCGGAATACTACGAAACATTAGACCCTCCAGACACTCTGGTCATTTAGACAGCTCCACAGCTGAGTCACCCTTGTCACCCTTGACATTAGACACTCTGGACGCTAGACATTAGACACTCCGGCACATTAAACAGCTCTGGACACACCAGTGCATTTAATCACAGCTCCCGACGTTTGACAGCTCCGGGCACCCCGGACGTTTAACACCCTCGTACAAATAGCTGAAAAGATACCCGACACTGTGTACTAACCTTGATACAGACATAACGTAATGACGTTATACACGGTAAATTATCAAGACTATTATTATCATAATGACAAAATGACAGGTTCTATAGTACACCTTCCCTGTTTGATAATGCTGAATAGTAAACAATTATATTTTAACAAAATATAGCTTTACTTTACCAATTTAAATGCCTCGCGAACAAGAGTAGAAAATGCACGCATTATGCTGTGTAAAACTATATAACAAACATGCAAAGGTAAATATAGTGATAAAAAAAGCTATCACTCAGTATCAAAAATGTACTTACCCCTACAGCTAAAGTTGTGCAATCCTCCCTCCCTCGGATCTATAACCCTATAGGAAACACGGTACTAATTCAACTCCAATGGTAAACATATGGAAACACTGTCATATTCAAAATTCAATAACTTAACATTTCTGGGTGCTGATGGTCAGACCTATATTTTTCCATGCACAACTAACCTTGATGTAAGTTTTTAAATGTAGAAAAACATAGGACCCGCGGCATGTTGTTGACATAAATTGGCAGGAAGCACATGTTATTGATTCTGCATCAAATGAATCAGGTGCTACTTTCATTATTGAGTACTAATAGGTGAAGCATCTAAATTTACTTCAATTGCATCAATAGAATTTTGTCTATATTTTTTTAAAATTACAGATAGGATAAGCTCTCAAAAAATATTTTTACTAAAATTTTAATTTTCATTATTAACCAATTATGGACCACCAAAGCTGTATATACTCTATTATTTCTTCACCCATTTTTAGACTGGTTCACAGCTCTTCCGTATAATTAGTACCGTGTGTCCTATAACCAGATTTTAATTTTTTTGAAAAAGTTGCATTTTACTCATTGATATTACAGTATAATTGTAAGAAAGACCTGGCCATGCTGGTGCATGAATAATAGTGCAATTGCATTTTATGTGATACTACTGTACATAGCAAAATTGCATCCGCATTACATGTTGAAGTGTTGTATTGTACTTATTAGTGCATTATTCTTGTTATTAAAAAAATTAGATTCCGGCTTTGTATCTTCATGTTATCTTTCTATAGCATGCATGCTACACAAAATAAACACAAACATGCTGACATCAGCAAGTATGACATCATAGGGTATCAAATTACATGACACCTAGTTTTCCATCTCTCACTGGCTATAAGACAAATTTTAAATGTTTTAAATTTCAAAATTTCATTTCTTTTCTTGCTGACATTCACAGAAATAAGATACAGCGCATCCCTGATTCCTATCATTCACACCAAACCAATAAGTGTGCCACATGACAGGTCACAATGATAAGAGGTCATTGTCCTTCTGTGACTTTGACTCACCCAATGAGGCCTCCAGAGATGCTGACATTCTAAAACTATTTAAACTATCAACACAGGTGATTCATCACCCCCAAATCTTAATAAAAAGGTATAAAAGCCAAAGGAAAGTTCCATAAGTATTATAATACTGAAGAATTAAATAACTGAGTGATACTTTTTAGCATAAAACTATGGGAAAGGATAAGAAAGCAAAGAATAGACAAAGTCATTTCTTCAAGCCTGGTAATGTTCCCCACAACAAGGGGAAAAAATGTACATCAACCCAAAAGACAAAGCCACTTGAGGTCTATTACATAAGGACAACAAGAGACAAATTTGAAAAAGCTATAAAAAGTTCATATAATGCTGACATTGAAGATGACGATGAAAAGCCCATATACAAACTGCTGCGACCCAAGCCAAGAAGTAAGCTGGAGGTGGAGCAATATGTGGAAAACATTGCGATGCCAGGGTAAGTCCATGTTTCTATTCAATATTCAGACACTTATATAACTTATCACTGCATAAACTTCTTGGTAAATTTAAGTAATAGAATTGAATTGCATATTAAAGTTGTCTAATGCATAAAACTATACCAATATTTACCCCAAACTCATAATAAGTTTAGAAAAAGTCTCAAAATCATTATGATGGCTACTTTCCACTACAGGTAGTCTTAAATTACTTACTTTTCAATATAAAGCTCAATAAAGTACATACATTATTTAAAAAAAGAGAAATAAATCAAACCTTCAGTCACTCAATTCTAGTCAAAGGGGAGGTAATATACATTGATTTGGCATACCAAGTAGCAAGCTCTAATTTACAGCTAAATGATTCTGTACTATCACTTGATAGTATGTGCAGAGCAATGTTGCATTTATAAATAGATTTTGTTTCAAATCTGAAACTACATTTCTAACATGAAACTTGTTTTATCTATTTAAATCAACAGGTCTGATGAGAAAAACACATATCGATTGGTTCATGCAGAAAAAAATGCTGAGATGTGGAATACTGTTTTTCAAGAGCACCAGTGCCTACACCCTGAATGTCAGGGGTTTCTGTCATGGGACTTGAAACATGAAGAGAAAAGAGGTCTGGTGTGGCGAGAGAGAGCAATATGTTCATCATGCCGTTACACTTAAAGAATGTTTGAACTGTATCAAGAAATGCCAAGGAAAGATTGTGGAAGAAAACCTGACTGTGTAAATAATGCGATACAGATAGGACTTTCAGAGACTTCTGTTGGAAATGAAGGGTTTAGAACTATTCTTTTAAGTGCGAATGTCCCTGCTCCCTCAACAAAAGGGATGCAGAAAAGTTCCAATACTGTTTGTCAGAAAATTGAATGCAGCAACATGAGAGACATGGCAAAACATAGGAAATATGTGAAGGAGTTTAATTCTATGACAGGAAAAAAGACAAATATAATTGATCTTCAATGTGACTCAACATATAAAATTGAAGGATAAAACACAACTTACCAAAGAATATAACCTTTAAGAGAAACTTCCATGGCAGGGTTCATAGTGCTGTCCATAACTGCAACCATGGACCTGGAGAATCTCTGGTTAAGCTGTGTCAATCTATCGGTTGTCCGATTTCAGCTTGCAGTTCTGTGGCACAACATCTGAAAAGCAAGCAAGATATATATATAGGAGAAATAAAATACATACAGCAAGTACAGCATATAAGAGAAAAAAATCAGAGAAAAGGGCATTTCTTTACAAGCTTTATGAGAAACATCAAGAAGAAAAGAATTAATGCCCCCATCCAGTTTATACAACCCTTCCCATCTGTGTTTTGTATAGATTTTTTCCCCCAAATCACATGCAAATCATGAAAGAAAGACTCCATTATGATTGTCATATCTAAAAACCATTAAAATCATACCCTGGATGCACGTGGTAACCATAGAAACATCAGGCTCATGTTGTGGTATAGGCCCTGTATAGGAAACACGGTACTAATTCAACTCCAATGGTAAACATATGGAAACACTGTCATATTCAAAATTCAATAACTTAACATTTCTGGGTGCTGATGGTCAGACCTATATTTTTCCATGCACAACTAACCTTGATGTAAGTTTTTAAATGTAGAAAAACATAGGACACGCGGCATGTTGTTGACATAAATTGGCAGGAAGCACATGTTATTGATTCTGCACCAAATGAATCAGGCGCTACTTTCATTATTGAGTACTAATAGGTGAAGCCTCTAAATTTACTTCAATTGCATCAATAGAATTTTGTCTATATTTTTTTAAAATTACAGATAGGATAAGCTCTCAAAAAATATTTTTACTAAAATTTTAATTTTCATTATTAACCAATTATGGACCACCAAAGCTGTATATACTCTATTATTTCTTCACCAATTTTTAGACTGGTTCACAGCTCTTCCGTATAATTAGTACCGTGTGTCCTATAGCTACAGTCCTTGAAACCAGCCGCTTGTTGACAAAACCCGTAGTAATGTAAAGACCCTTTACATATAGCAAAGTATTTATACGGATTCGTGCTCCGTACCAAGAACACTTTGCACGAGCGGCATATAGCGAATTGTACACCACGATTCCGAAGTACAACTGCCCATATAAATATATATATAAATTAAAAAAATCACCCTCGGGTATCGTTGCACACGATAAACAAAACCCGAGTACATGTCTTTCCTAAATAAAAACTACAACATTCCATGACATCCTCAAAGTTTTGGACTATATTCCATGGAATCTGTTTAAGATCTTCTAGGAATTTAACAGTATCCAAGTTTTTAAAGGATCTATAAGTAATGGATTTATGGATATTACTTTTTGTTGATTTGCCATTGACTTTACGAGTTAGAAAAATTTGAAAGTGATCACTTATACCAATCTTTGGAACTATTCTCTTGTATTGGTATAAATATGATCTATAAGTGTTTTAGAGGTAGATGTTACTCTGGTGGGTTCATTTACTAGTTGCTCCATACCTAACGAAGCAATAAATTTCATCCAAATCCCTTCTATTTGATCATTTAGAAGGTCTCGATTTATATCACCTAGAATGTAAAATTCTATCTCTTCATTTAAAATTTTATCTACTTGAAGTTCAAAATATTCACACCAATCAGTATGTGATGATGGGGGTCTATACACAAAACCTACTAAGTAGGGCTTATCTTTTTCTGGAGTGATCTGTAGCCAAATGGATTCTATTTCCTGTATTTCTAGGTCTTCCAGTCTTTTACAAATAGTACCGGTTCTAACATACACAAGGAGCCCACCACCACCTGCTTTCCTATCCTTATGATAAGGTTTTTCATAGCCATTAATATAAGAAATTTTCACCCTGATTTTCTGTTAACATTGTTTCCGAGAGTCCAAATAAATGGATATTATTATTTGGAGACGTTAACAGTAACTTCATTTGATCAATCTTTCCTCGAAAACCCTGAATATTTAAATGACCTATGTGTAAACCTTTGCTAGAAACTCCTAAATGCATGAGACTAATATCAATGCTATTAGAGGCACTCAAGGAGACATTGAAAGTATTTAAACTATGTTCACAGTGATCATCATTACAACTATCATTACTGTATAAAAAATTAGTTTTTCTACAACTGCATTTTCTACTTTTATAATCATTGTATAAATCTGAACTATCAGTCCTATTTGAATATGTACAAGTAGTCCTAAGTTAACACAATCAGAACATGGGGATCAGATCTGTTTTGACAAGGGATGTCCAGTGAACGACAGTCCTTGATAGATGTATTGGTCCTCCTGCTGAATAGTCTTCCTGTGGAATTGAGATGGCCTCATTGCCCTTTTCTTATTCCATAAATCCATAGCTACCACACTGATGGCATCGTATTAGCCGTCTGTTATCATGAAAGATTCCTACCTTATCCATTTGTCTTTTGGATGTGATGTATGTGTCACCGTGTTAATACTTTAATTGTGTAGCAATGTTAATGGTAATACCTGCATATTCCATGGTCTTCATATTGTTTTGTTCATACTGTAATTGTAATTATTTGACCCTTGAAACCCGAAATATTTCCAGACAGGAGACTTATATACAGTTGTATGGTATAGATTTAAGATTTTGTCTGCCATTTTGGTTTTGGCAAAGCATTATGGGATTGAAAGTTTTTTTCTGGTATTCACATTAAATAAATAAACTTTATTTTACACTTGAATTTTTAATGACAAATTTAATGATCCAACTTTTGATTCTAACCATATCTAAGAATAAATCTTATGTTTCATCACTCAGCATTGTCCTATCTCTTGCAGAGTAAGGGAATTTGTCTGGTAAGTTATGTATAACAAATGGATAATAATATACAAAAGTACAGTGACAAAATCTGTAATACTGAATTCTTGTGAAGTGAATCCCTCAAAACTGAAACCTTAGTATACCAGAATCCACTCAAGACAATTATTTTGTAGTACTGAATTTTTCCTTCTTTAACATATTTTTCCCCAGTAAACAGGAAACCCCTTAACTCTAATACAGACAAAAATTTCCCAAATTTCTATTTTATGCTACAAAATAATATATTGAGCATCAAACTTCCTGACATATGCTTGAAAAATTTATTGAGTTTACAAGTACTATAGTGATCTGATATGTGAGACAAAGAAAATGTCCCATGGGCACACAAAGTTAAAACAACACTGGACACGTGCTCCGACAAATTACAGCTGACAATAGGTTATTCTGAAGTCTTTGCACCATACAAATATGCCAACATTTGAGGCTAATTACATGTAATAATAACTTTATGCTTGTAGGTAAGCCATCTAAGAAAGACTATGTTAATCTGCTAATTACCTCATTATGATTAATGCTATTCATTTGCATACATGATCAACAGAGCATTTTTCCTTGTTGAATACTTAAAAATATCATCACTTTATTAATCATATATGTGGCCTCACTTCTGATGCTTTGACACTAGAGACCAACTACCGTATTTTCCGGCGTATAAGTCAAGACTTTTTGACTTGAAAGTTCGGTCTTTGTCTTATACTCCGAATCGACTTATATATGGATTTTGTCATTGAAATTGCATCAACTTATATATGGATTACAGTATCCGGTATGCTATTGAAATTGCTCTAAATCGGCATAATCGAAAACAGGTCACATAGAAGTACAAATTCATGTTAAATTACAGTGGGACCCCGCTATAACACGGTAGTTGGGAGCCATAGAATCCGACCAGGCTATGAACCGAACTGTGTTATAAGCAACCATGTACAATACCAACACATTTTTGGATTTAATTGGGGGGGGGGGGGGTTACATAAAGACGGGTGCGAAAATGCATGGCACAATTACCATTTTTAATCAATTTATTAAATGAGAAAAACATTTGCTGTGGTAACAGAAATTGCAGATATAATATATTACTTTATTCAGAGAACCATGTATTGGTACATACATGTGTCTAATTTATGTATACATGTATAATCTATTGCATGAAAAGAGTATCAACACTCACCAGCGAATCTTGTAACATACATTGAATCCATAATACAAATATTTCCATCGAAAATATCCACACACGGATGTAAAATATTCAATAATTTTGTCACAGATCATTATGTGACTGAATTCAATGAAAAGAAAAAAACAAAAATTACGTAACGGGTGTACGTAATGAATGATGAAATAGTACATGTCCATAGATTAAATAATGGAAGCTAAAGTGTATTCTTATAATAACTACATGTACATCTCAGGATCTTTCTGTCTCTGAATTCTGTCATTGTAAATTTCAGCACATATTCCCACCCAAGATGCTAGTCAAAGTCCTTTGAACTTGCCGCCCAGTTATTGCGTCATGTTCTTTTGATGTACTCTAATAAATACAGCAGGCAGAACTGGCTGTATTTTAACCACTGAATTATGTCACTGTTTAGCTCGGCAGTTCACTTTAATGATAAACAATGTACTTAAATTAATTGATTTATACATTCTGGTGAGAATCTTTTATCAACCGCCGCATTGGCTGTTGCTTAGTTGTGTATAAAAATTAAGAGAACATATATCGGAGATTATTTGAGCAACGATTGTATTCGGAATGCATTCAAGACAAACACAAAGTAGACATGATGGCTTCATTACTCAGGAATCAGTAATTATAATATTGACACTTATGAGCTGTAATTTTTCAACAATAAACAAAGATCAAAGTTCTCAGTAGGCCCAGCAATTGGTTCGTATTTCCGTTTATTTTGGCACAAAACTAGAAGAAATTTGATAATACATTTTATACACGTTCTTTTTCGCACTGTTTAGACGAATATGAGAATGATAATTAAACTCTAAATTTTTTTTTTCATACTTAAATTTTTTTTTTTTTGGTCTTTGAGAAAAATACCTGTAATAAATTACCCTAAATTTCGGGAGCCATGCCACGACCGGGTTATATCTGAATTCGGGTTATAGCGGGGCGGGTTATAGTGTGGTCCCACTGTACTGTGTCAATAAATTGTCATAAAATAATATGACTGCATTTATATTTGTAAGTTTTGTCATTATTTATTTTGCATTCTGCGTGTTTGTTTCTTATTTCTCAAACATAAAATAAAAGAAAACAATTACCGGTAAAAACTTCACTAGGCCGCATAGCACACTTATGGTCTATACTCTATAGTGTACTGTACTAATTCAAAGCATATTGTTTGTTCCTAAAAAAAAAAAAAGATATGAAATAACTGGTCCATTAATATTTGATTTTCCAGTATAATGTTGGACACACGTGAGCAATTACCGGCATAGCTTTTTTTATTGATCCAATTGATCCTACAAAGGGATGTAATCCATATTAACTCGAGCGTTCTATGATTATTTATAAAATAATGTAGATCATGCATTCTACTGAATCCCCCAAATCATATGTTTCTACGGTACTTTTATCATTTTAGCTGTGCTGATATTTACAGTGACATAATTCTGAATAATATGAATTTGATGATGAGAATAGATGTTCTGGGCCACCTGACAGTGATATGACATACCCTGAAACTTTAGAGTTTACAAAAAGATCAAAAAACTTTACAACTGCTAAGGATACCATCTTTGGATATGACACAAGAAAATGATTATGAATTATAAGGAGTATTTAAACACTGTGGATGCTCAATCAAAATTCCAATAGACTTATAATAAAGTTATAAAAGTACTGTTACCTCATTCCACTGAAATTTATTGTGATGAGGGCTGTATTTATATGTGGAGCAACCATATTTATTCATGTGACTGGATACAATTTTTGAGTAGGAATATATATTCTTTAGGGCTGTTCCACTTAAACATACATGGCACACCAGAAAGACAGTTTTTAAAAAAAAAAACCTGAGTATTTCAATTTTATTGAATTCATATTAAAATGATAGAGAAAATTCTAAATTGCATCTATGAGCAAGTACCCCACATCAAAAGTGCCTTCCTAGTTCCCAGATGTTTTACTGGAACAGCCCTCTGATAATTCTTCATTAAATGCATGTATTAAAAATAAATCAAAACAATAAACAACAGCTTTCTTAAGTTTGTGCACTTTTACACACAGACACTGATGCTTTAAAACCTATAATCTCTCTCTCTCTCTCTCTCTCTCTCTCTCTCTCTCTCTCTCTCTCTTGTTACATAAACACTCAAATTACTTTTTTTCACATCTGCAAAAACCTCAGTAAACCAAAACCTTTTTGTAACTGAAACAATTTTGGGGTCAGTTCAGAGGGGTTCCACTGTATATAATGATAACTATCATAAATTGTAACAACACCATGGAATCTTCATACTCAAATATTCATCATGGAATCGTCATGCTCAAAAATTAATTATGGAATTGTCAAGTTCACAACAAAGTTATGGTGACTTTGCTCTATTACCTTTAAACCATCAAATCATTTATTGTTCATGTACAAGCATACTCTTATACTGTAGTTACAAAGAAGTCGTCTTTTCTAAAATAGTCTTAGGGATTAATGGAATGTTAATAAAAATGAGAAAACAAATAGATATTTGGGGGCATGGTGGATATACTCAAAAAGCATAATCCATATATGTTTACACGTAAGGTGTAATTTAGTGAAAAAAAAAGTGTAATGCTTACACAAAAAGCATAATGGTTGGCATGCATCTCTTTGTATCCCACAGAACAACTCATGTCCAAATTTGATGAAGGCATATAAAGCATAACTCGTGTTAAAATATGGAAACCATTTTACATTGGTCAATCTCAGTGACTTTGAACACAGACCCCCAACCAAACTCAACAGGATTCTTGGCATTTTACAGAACTAGCATGTGAAGTAGACCCCACACATTGCTTGGAAACATTTAATTCGGACTGTCCTAGTGACCTTGCCTGTTGCCCTTCAGACAGTGAAATCAAGAGGTTCTTAAATATATCTTATAGGGAAACATTCCAGCAAAGTGTTGCGAAGATATGTGAAGAAACTTGGTTATCATGTGGAAGGCAAATTGTTAATGGACAGACAGATGGATAGACATTACCAGAACATTATACCCTTAACACTAGTGTGTGAAAGTCTTTCCAACACTGAAACAGGTTTTAGAAATTGCCAAAATCAGTTTATTTCACTAATTGGTTTGTGTAACTTCAGACAAGGTAAAACAAATATTTATTCAACAACAACTGGTGCAAAGTCATCAGGTTCAGAGGTGAAGTCCCATTTAAATTTCTCTGTCAAATGATCACGGAACTTTAATGCTCTTCTCTTCAAAGCTACATCAGGGTTCCCATCTTCAATATTACAGAAAAATTCATGCAAGGTATTTGTAAGAAAATTATACTGTGATACGATATCTACGAAAAAGTCCTCTGGGATCTCTCGAATTTGATAGTGCAATACGCTGATCAAGTTCATGTACAACTCCTTATGCTTTCCTAAGGCCTCTTTGCTGTTGCACATCAAATGAACCAGTTTTTTCCATTGGTCAAATGCATCATATACCTGGCCAATCAAAAAACAGATAAAAGAGAACTGGATTTCTCCAAGCAAATCCATTTCCTTAGACTGGTATGATGATTTTATTGTCTGTTCTAAAACATAACTAGAGTCCAGACTGTGCTTAGTAATCTCATCTGGACTGGAACCTGGAGGATACTTTTGATTGTGAAGTTTGGTAAAATGAACCACTGTTTCTGGTTTAGTGGTCAGCTCTGGTAACTTATCTCTTGAATCTGATTCAGTCTCCATTTTTGACTGGATGGCAGCCAGACGGCTTTTGCTGTCACTGGCCTCAGACATGAACTCTGTGACAGAAGATATGCGTCTGTTTTCCGGCTGCAGTCTGTTCAATAAATCTGCAGTTACATAACTGGACATGGATACCCATTTTTTGTAGCTGTAATGAACAAAACACAAACATACTCTTAAACCACAGATGCTATTAAATCTATCAGCAGAAAAATAACTGTCCAATATTTTCAAAATTATTATCATTCTATACACTCACTTATTATTCGATACACTCACTTATTAGTCTATACACTCACTTATTAGTCTACACACTCACTTTTAGTCTATACACTCACTTATTAGTCTACACTCACTTATTAGTCTATACACTCACTTATTAGTCTATACACTCACTTATTAGTCTATACACTCACTTATTAGTATAAAAACTCAATTTTAGTCTATACACTCACTTATTAGTCTATACACTCACTTATTAGTCTATACTATACACTCACTTATTAGTCTATACACTCACTTATTAGTCTATACACTCACTTATTAGTCTATACACTCACTTATTATTGTATACACTCACTTTTAGTCTATAAACTCACTTATTAGTCTATTCACTCACTTTTAGTCTATACACTCACTTATTAGTCTATACACTCACTTATTAGTCTATGCACTCACTTATTAGTATATACACTCACTTTTAGTCTATACACTCACTTATTAGTCTATACACTCACTTATTAGTCTATACTATACACTCACTTATTAGTCTATACACTCACTTATTAGTCTATACACTCACTTTTAGTCTAGACTATACACTCACTTATTAGTCTATACACTCACTTATTAGTCTACACACTCACTTATTAGTCTATACACTCACTTATTAGTCTATACACTCACTTTTAGTCTATACACTCACTGATTAGTCTATACACTCACTTATTAGTCTACACGCTCACTTATTAGTCTATACACTCACTTATTAGTCTATACACTACTCACTTATTAGTCTATACACTCATTAGTCTACACACTCACTTATTAGTCTATACACTCACTTATTAGTCTAGTCCAATTGCAAACAACACAGACTCTGACTTTACCTTAAATAATGCACCCAGATCTGCTAGTGCATTCTGCAATTACAGATCTGGGTTTGTACAGCTTGCAGTTGGACTCAACTTATAAATGAGTACATACAGAATCTATATTCTTAACTCTACTCTCGATTCATTTTCAGAACATGATTGAATTTCATACTCATGAAAAGTTTTAGAAATGAAATGGTGTTTTACTAAAATGAGTGATACAAATATTAAAGGAGCCCCAAGTAGCAGAGTGG
This sequence comes from Unio delphinus, assembly GCA_029339505.1. Classification (NCBI taxonomy): domain Eukaryota; kingdom Metazoa; phylum Mollusca; class Bivalvia; order Unionida; family Unionidae; genus Unio; species Unio delphinus. The sequence goes on from JAQISU010000348.1 coordinate 1,096,193, forward strand.
TCTAAAGTGCTGACCATTACAGATCAATGCCATCTCATCTCTGTCTGCGTGTGTTTAAGTCTCTGGCTCAGCCAAGGAGGAAGAAAGCTTGCCACTAGCTTTTCATGGGCCGGTGGTTATTTCTGGGTTTAACCCAGGTTCTTCCTCCACCATTTATACTGGATGTCATATACAGCACATCTTGTGCTGTAAGATGGTGATGAACCTTATAAAAACAGCAACAACAATATTAAAAGAGTGTAGGGGCTCTGAGTGGCTGAGTGGTCTAAAGCGCTGTCAGTTACAGATCACTGCCATCTCACCTCTGTCTGCGTGGGTTCGAGTCTAAGATTCAGTTAATGTAGTTACGTGAGAAAGCTTGCCAGTAGCTTCTCATGGGTCAGTGGTTCTTTCTGGGGGGGTTTCCAGGTTCTTCCGCATCCATTAATACTGGCCGCCATGTATAGCCTATATTGTGCTGAAAAATGGTGTTAAACCATAAAAAACAAAACATTAAAGAGTGTCTTATTATGTACTTTAGAAACAATCCCATTGGCTTCATATAGTGCTATTATTTAACATCCAGTTGTAATGAATGTAGTTATGTAAAAAAAAAAAATGATCGCTTCCTTATGTTGTAAACATGTTACTTCTGACAATGGCTAAATAAAATCGTCAAACACTGACCATGTCATAAATCTGATGCCCTGCAACCATGGCAGCAACTTTATCTACCAATGTTTGAGAAATGATTGTCTAGAAATGATGTTTAACACATTAACCATTAGCAACGATTTAACGTGGCATGAGATAGTAGCCTACTTCAAAGGTTTGTAGCATTAAGGTCATGCATGATACACTAAGTTCTTGGACCCATTTTTTTTTTCCACCCAAACTTCGCCCATGGTTGGAATCTGAATCTGTGTCCAGATTTTAGACTTTATCACCTCAGATCTACGGCAGACCGGTTTGAAGCGCACACAGACAGGTGAACCTGTGCAAAAGGTAGGATAAGGTGGACATTTTGAAGAAAGAGTCTTCTCCATATGAAAATTATGAGTTCATTAAGCAAAAAAAAAAAAAGTCCAAATTTTCACATTCTGCTCATGCACCAGAAAAATAACCAATGAAAAACATTTTCTTTAGCACAACTAGTCATTTGTCTAAGGGAATATTGCTTGGAAACCGAAGTATTAGGATGTATTCAAAAATAGTCCTCAAATCTGTTTTCTACTCGCATTTCATGCGAAAACAGCAAAAACCTCCAGGGGTTAATGTGTTAACACTGCTCATTGCATAAAACAGATCTAGAAATTCAATCTAAAAAACGTAATGAGAATCAAAATACATTTAAAGACATAAATTTGTAATGAGAAAAAAAGAAGCAAAAGTATGATTTATAAAAATGTTGAAAATGGATTGCTAGTGAAAACTAAATCCTGCTTTTAGTATGTTAGTCTAAATGACCTTGGATACAATATATCAATGATCAAGCTCTTTAATCCACTCTGAATAACATGGTTTTATCCTGTACAGTCCTACCCGTTTATGTCGACATCCTCGGGCCCAAGGAAACATTGTTGACATAGGCGGATGTCGAGATAAGTGTGGGGGGGGGCTGAACAAAGATAAAAGTTAAAATTCGTCAGCAAAGGGTGACCCGTTGTCAGTGAATAGCATTTACACTCTGAGAAAACAATGGAAATTTTGAGTACATGAAGACAGAATCAATGTGAAATACATTTGCATATTGTCAAATTACATTCTGGTTACCTTTGTGTAGTAAAATCCAAATTAAAATATTGCATTGATCACATCCTGATACGAAAAACATTATGATATTCAACGTCAGCATTAGCACATGGTTGGATAGTTGTCATTTACATGCTTCATGTACATGTACTTAAATTGGCCTTAATTTGGTCAATTTGTTCCCATCTTATTGCGGCTACCAAGGGGATGGGGCTATTGAAAAAATGTCAACAGTACATGTATTCTCAACATATACTTTTGTATCCGATGTTATGACGAACATTAAAGCGACTGAACCAAGCACTTGTTGCAGCGAAGTTCTCCACACTAAATTTCTTCGCAAATGCTTCATTGAACCATTTTGATGCTTCCTCCACATCTTCAAATGTAGCAGTCTTGCTTCTTCCTTAGGGGAGCACAGTTACCTTCAACGTAGTCTTTCTTTGCAGACTCAGCAGCTTTCATCCTTCCTGAACGGGTGTTATTTTTAAGTGAAAAAATTTCAGACCTCTTTGCGAGATTGTTCATCCCTTAACTTCCTTAACAGCCAGATGTTTAGTTTCCAGAGACTGTAAATTTAATTTGCATTTTACCCTGCTGTTGGTAGCCATTGTAAAGGTAAATAAAGTTAAAAATGAAACTTTCACAACAAAAAATAAACTTGTTTTAATCACCTATCACTTTCAAAGGTCTCGGAAACGTGTAATCCGTATTTTCACACAATTTTTATATATGGGATTCAGAAAATAACATATACAGGAGTCCTCTGTACGCATCAATTTCCTGGATGGCAAATTTAAGGGCTTGATAGTCCTGCTTCGACCACGTGGTGATTGGGAAATTGTGTTCATCAATTGATCCTTTTAGCTATGCTGATATTTACAATCAGAAAATTCAGAGGCTGAAAGACCCACAGATATACATGTTGTCATTGTAAGAGTACATCTGAAGAACATGACCAACAAGCTAGGCGGCAAGATCGAAGACTTAATTAGCTGCAGAGTGGTGAGAAAATGTGCTATGTTGTTTTTTTTATCCGACCATGACATCAAAAGCCTGGCGGCAAGATCAACTAATTGTTGAATAAAGTATGGGTCGGAACTGGCAGTTTGTCGACATAAATGATTAGAAAACAAAGGAATTGTTAAAGCTGGGACCAAGGGCTTCTGTCAACATGTACATTGATCTTTTATCTCGACGTCGACATAGGCATAACAATTTGATAGTAACAGTACACCAAGGGACTGGAACTTTGCCTTTTTGTCGACATAGGCGGCTTGTCGATATAAGCGATGTCAATATAAATGGGTAGGACTGTACTAGGAATTTAATGAAATACAAATGCCTCCAAATTAATCTCCATATTTTCTGGTATTATCTAAGTCCAAAGGCAACAATACCTTCACAATAATCATGATGCAAATAGCACATTCCAAACTTACAAGCAACCATGAACAACAACATCAAAGAAGGACAATCACAATGACTAAACCTTTGACAGAATTATTCAGGCCCATTTTTCATAACTGCAGCTTTAATTTTTATTGATATTTTGCATCATTTTTCCTGAAACCAATATTTAAATGTGTTTGTTGGGCTACTTAACATTTTGTTTCCCTTAAAAAGCTTAATTTAATTCACTGAGAATCATTCAATACTTGTCATACGGGTACAAGTGTGTACTTACTTGTCATATGGGTACCAATGTGTACTTGTCATATGGGTACCAGTGTGTACTTACTTGTCATATGGGTACCAGTGTGTACTTTCTTGTCATATGGGTACCAGCGTGTACTTACTTGTCATATGGGTACCAGCATGTACTTACTTGTCATATGGGTACCAGCGTGTACTTACTTGTCATATGGGTACCAGTGTGTACTTACTTGTCATATGGGTACCAGCGTGTACTTACTTGTCATATGGGTACCAGCGTGTACTTACTTGTCATATGGGTACCAGCGTGTACTTACTTGTCATATGGGTACCAGCGTGTACTTACTTGTCATATGGGTACCAGCGTGTACTTACTTGTCATATGGGTACCAGCGTGTACTTACTTGTCATATTGGTACCAGTGTGTACTTACTTGTCATATGGGTACCAGCGTGTACTTACTTGTCATATGGGTACCAGCGTGTACTTACTTGTCATATGGGTACCAGCGTGTACTTACTTGTCATATGGGTACCAGTAGTGTACTTACTTGTCATATGGGTACAAGTGTGTACTTACTTGTCATATGGGTACCAGTAGTGTTGTTCCGATTATCGATTATAATCGATCATCAGCTGGTTGAGCAAACCAATAAGATAATCAATTATGAACTCCATTTTGTATATTTTTTCAGTTAAATTGCAATATCTTTTGTAGTATTTAAAAACAATAACAAACAATAAAATCATGTCCTTCTATACTTTAGATTATAGACACATCACATATGAACAAAAGAATTTTGGGGGATGGTAGCAGTATTTCAGTTACATTTGACTGATCAGCCATGAAAAGTTGTGTTCATTTAACAAAGTTGAAAAACAAAAGTAACACACAATATAATATTATTCTCAGGTTAAAGTATACATTTCATTAGAAGATATCACTCCTGAACATTTATAAATATATTGAACTCTTGATCACAGATATAACTGTTTAACAAACAATTAAAATTTGCTCTTAGTAATCGATTATAATCAATGATCAGTTGGTTTTGGGGAACCAATTATTGATTATGAAATTCTGACAGATTTCCATCACTATTTTTCATATGGGTACAAGTGTGTACTTACTTTTCATAAGGGTACGGGTGTGTACTTACTTTTCATATGGATACAAGTGTGTACTTTTCATACGGGTACGAGTGTGTACTTACTTTTCATATGAGTACGAGTGTGTACTTACTTTTCATACAGGTACGAGTGTGTACTTACTTTTCATACGGGTATAAGTATTTACTTTTCATACGTGTACGAGTGTGTACTTACTTTTCAAACAGGTACAAGTGTGTACTTACATTTCATATGAGTACAAGTGTGTACTTACTTTTCATACAGGTATAAGTGTGTATTTACTTTACATATGGGTACGAGTGTGTACTTACTTTTCAAACAATTACGAGTGTGTACTTACTTTTCATACGGGTACGGTCCAAGGAACCTATCCATATTCTCCATATTTTTTCGGTATCTCTCCATTTCATCTTCTGATACAGGGTCAGTCTTCACGTCTTAATAATAATGAAAAAAAATTTGCTTTGGAAATAAATTTGAATTTGCAAAGTCGGATTAAATACTATCGATAAGAAATCTCAAATGTGGATCAATTTTATAAAGTCAATTTTCATTTACTTCTTAATTGTCACTTTTTGCTTCTTTTTATTTTTTAATTTGTGGGTATTGAAATTATATCAGGTATACTTAGAAACTTTGCTAAAATATTACTTTTCCTGCTAATAATGTTAAAAAAAATGGTTAACCTAAACGATGAGAAACAGTTTTCTTCAATGCGATGAAAATCCAACTTGAACTGATATCTATGTATAGCTATATAGTTGGCTGGTTGGTTGCTTGGTTGGTTTTATCTGCACTTTGAACACATTATTGGTTATATCATACAGAGGAAATTGTAACTAAGTGCCACAATGCTTTCTGTCAAATCAGGTCACATTCTGTAGAATGGTTTCTAAAGAGGACATTTAACAGCGTTTCTGTTTTCAATAAGAGTAGCCAGTTCTTTGGTATTTAAAATAGTCTTGATGAATGACACTCAACAGATAGTGGAAGACCCATGCTAGCTGCAGCAACATATCATAAGCTCACTAGACTTTATAGTAAGGTGACCTAAATATAAATACTGATGCAAAAGTTGGGTAATCAAAGTTTCAGGAATTTATTTTAATGCCATGAAAATTTCTCATGTGCATTGAATTCAGAACAAGATTGCTTATTCTCAACTCAACCACAATAGCTTGACATAACAAAAACAACTGACAAATCTGAATCAACCACTCCAGTGGCCTAAGTGGTTAGAGTGTCAACCTCGGATGCAGGTTCATACCCCAGATAAGTCATATCAAAGAATTATAAAAATGGCACCAGCAGCTACCTCAGTTTGTGCTCTGCATGAAGAGGTTAGCATTAGGATTGGTCAGCCTGGTGTCAGTATAATGTGACTGGGTAGGACATGATGTTAAATGCCTGTGGCATGATGCCCCAGTGCTAGACTTCACTATAAACTGCCACACTGCAGATATCATAGTTAAATGACTGAAAAAATGTGAAAGCTACGTTAAAATTCTAAATCACACACTCACACAAATATGATTCTTCTTAACCAATGAGAGCAAGAAAATTACATTCAATTCTCACTTTCATCAACATGCTTTAAGCTACTTTTGTGCTGTCTCTTTTTCACATTATATTCTTGCTGGATACTGAATACTGATTGTAAAATTTCACAAATTATCTAATGACAAAAATAAAGTATTACAATGTTGACAAGTTTAGTCTATCTCAGAATATTATGAAAGTCTGATGTAAACAATTAGCATCGTCCTGAATGTCCTTGTTTCTCTTACCATTTAATAAAAATACAATAAATAATAATAAATAACTGTAAGGATAACCTGAAGTAAAATTCCTGTGCTGTCATGTAAAAGGATCATCTTGAGCAATGTAGGAAGGTGCAGTGCACAATGGTGGCATACCAGTCAATTCCAGGTAGTTTCATGTGAAAGGATTGTGTAGATTAGAGACCCATAATATTTTAATCTGAAACCCCCCCCCCCTTGAGATATCCTGATTTGTTTTTCATTCAAATACCAAGAAGATATTTGACTCTCCATCTTGGAACCCTAGATAAAAGCAAATTTATCAGTAAATTATTTTTCTTCTAAAATATTTACCTGACCATATTACCTTAGGAATAAAAGCCCTACTACCTCCAGAATCTGACCCTCTCAAAAGATCAAGCTTTGTTTTTCCTATCTATAGTATGTAAAGGGACATAACTCTTGCATTTATCTCCCCTGAGCACCAACAAGCAATGCTAGTTTTAAGCTGAGCACACCATCATGAACAGGATGCTCACATTGTGGGAAGTTTGAAGGGTTTAAAGAAATGCAATTGAGTAAGTATTTTATGAAACATAATTTACTGAAAAATTTACTTTCTCCTATAAATACATTCCCCAATCTCATTAACAACAGGGAAATAAGTAATAGGTAGATGGAATATTGAGCATCTTACAAATACCTCGGGTAACCTTCGAAGCAAAATTCCACATAAAAAGGATAACCCATTCTCCAAACTTACAAGCAGCACAACTTGATGTGACCTGGTTTACATTTAGGAAGAAATTACAAATCAAATCTTATAAATATAATGTTTACAGGTGAAAGCTGCATAGGGTGCCCGTCCAGAAGTTCGGCTGTCAATTGTGTCTGGTAATCACCTGTGCAACTGGGACTGGGGCTACCAGATCCTGTGTGTCAGTGTCGAGCTAGGTCACATTGAGAAGGTCGACTCTGCATGCCAGCCAACAATCTTGAAAATGTCTAAAACAGTACAGTCAAGGGCTCATGAGCATAGATTTTTTTGTGGCCACTCTGTTCTAGTGAAGTATTAGAGAACAGGTGTACCATGAATATTATTCACTTCAATCATGATTAAAGGGCATGAGGGGTTATGTCCTCTTTTGCAGGATTAAAGGAAAGAAACCGATTCTTTTGAGCTCCATGAATTGGCTCAGTTTACTTCAGATAAAGTTTCAGAGCATGTACTGGATCTTGTGTCAATACAGGGGATAGGTTGCATGATTACTTTCTGATTGCCCACCAACATCAACCTATTCCTGGCAACAAAACCAAACTGCATAATAAGGACTAATAAGCCATCAGCTGTAACTGAAAATAAGTTTTGGTCAATGGCTCTGCATGAGGAAGTTAATGCTATCAGAAAATAAATTTTGTAGGAGAGGAAATGCTGTACTTTGTTTGAATTTGGCCAAGTCAAAATTCATGAGCATGAGTGATCTAGGCCTATGAGAGTCAGTCAGCCAACATGTCTTAAAGATATTCATCATGGTTACGATGATGGAAAGTGTATGATACCATAGAATGGTAGCCTATAAAAGTAATTGGTGCCAACAGACACTGAAGACAGGCCTAAATTCCTCATAAACCTTTGAAGTGGAGGGCTTTTTGATGAGTTTCATAGAGGTTTAAGGATGTTAAGATCAAGCTTAAAAGGAGAGCTATGTAAACTACATGAATTGCTGTGAGGACAGATGAATGGAAATGTGAAAATATGCATTGGTTAGATCAAGACTAGGTGTGAAATGATTCATCGATATATCGATGCATTGATATTTTTGCTGAAACGATACACATATTGATACAAGAGATGGAGAGTCAATACAAAACAGCACTTACCAAATGCATGGTAGTTTATTCTTTAGAAATAATTATTAGTTACCTTGTTATTCAGTAAAATCATTATCCATCTGCAACAGTATTTGCAGTCACAAGCATTCATGTTCATTAGTAAAAACAAAAACAACCATTGAGAATACCCACTCACTGTCTGCAAGTTAACATGATGACATGGCTTGTAATCTCCCCTCCCTTGTTAATTATCTTAAACCAGAAGTATGTTCAGCATATACTATACATTCCAAAGGTGTTCCACGTGTTTAATGAAGTACTTTACTCAACATTCAATAACCACTTTCATGCCAAGTGCCTGCTTTGAATTGTATCTTGACTCCTTTGGTCAATTTGAAAGCTATGCTACAGGTGTCTTACATGGTGAAATAGGTTAAATTGAATTCTCATTTGTGGTAATTGCTTTTCTGGTCCCGGTTTGTTCTAGATGAGATTATCTTTGCACAAAAAACTGCATTAATATTTCTATTTTGATGATAACATTGTAATATCTTCCAAATGTAAATGAGACACAGAATTAGTAATAAGATGTTATCAAAATACTTATGTTGTACAAAACAAAGGGAGTTAAATGTAGCCAACATTAGGTAAAACTCACTAAAACCAACAGTTGTTTGAAAGTATTGTTGTTATCTTCTCATTAAAGAGAATTGCACATAAATACATGTTAACTTTATGTATGTCATCTGATACTGGAAATAGGACCAGAATGTCTTCAAGAAAGGGCAACAATTACCTTCCAACAATGGGAAACAATCATGTTCATATGTGTATTAAAATCTATTGTATCACTGTATAATGAATAATATTGATTTGTGGTATGGGTGTTTCACCCCTAATCAAGATAGATTTGTTCTGACAGATAGATGTTGATGATTGGCCTGAATTTGACATTGGACTTCCTAATACCAGAAAAAGCCTATAGTAAGTCTTTTGGGAAGGCTGGATTCACAAGGTAGTAGGGCTTGTATTCCTAAAATTAATGTGATTGGGGAACATATCCGATTGATAAATAGTGATATAAAAGATAGTTAAACTATCAGGGGTAAAAAGTGTAATAAAGGTGTAATTAAAAATGGATTTAACTTATTTGAGGATTTAAAGATAAGTGACTTCAGGAAAATTACAACAGGTTCCATATCCTTGGCTTAATACAAAGTAACACCATCTGTCTGTCTGTGACAGATAGTGGGGATGAACAAACAGCACCATACCAATGTCCTTTGTGAAGGGAGACTATTTGCATCACATTTTTTCCTATACATTTATACAATAAGCATATTATCCTGAAAATTCTGAAAATTGTTATGCTATAAAAATTCATTCATTAAATGACAATGCACTTTTTAAATAAAAACAAACACAGGAAGGTACTTTTTAAGGTTATCCTAAAACAATTCTTGGTTTACTATCCAAAAACAAATATTTTAATAATTGATATGCAAGTACAACGGCAGGTGTTGCCTTTTTTAACCATCTGCAGCATGAATTTTAATAACTTTACATTGCATATTAGCATCAATGCCAATAAATTCATGGAATCATGGGGAAAGGTCTCAGTTATAGAAAATTTTAATGCATCAGCCTGCTAAGAGTTGTATAAATTTTGCGATAGACCACATGGTGTTAAAACAAATATTAACCCTTTGAACCCTAATCTCCCCCATATTTCAGCACATTAACCCTAGCCTCCCCGGCAATTTTTTACAATTTTATAAAAAGTAAAATTTTGCAAAAATAAAAGTAATATTATGCCTTAGAATGATAATCCACTATGATATAACAGCAAATATCAAATTGTCTCTTTTCAAACATGCTTATAAAATGCTTTTTATTACTATGACTATGTAATAAACTGTCTCGAAATTTTTTTCATGTTGTACCATTCATGCAAGATCTATATTTCAATGACCTAGCGCCAAAACTGTACTTTCGAGTGATATAATTCAAAACAGTTATCATTGCCAGAAGCAATGCACAAAAACACTTCGCACGATTTGCACCAGTAAACAGTTTTAGCACGCTTTGGTAGGTCTTTGTCTTTTACAAATATAAAAATTATCAGTTTTCACTCATCAAGCGATATTACTTTCACTTTTCATTTGACCAGTACAATTTTCCGGAAGTCTATTTTTAAACCATGCGCCATCTAGCGAATAACATAACACATATCCCGGCCTGTCGGGTTATCACGGTAGATAGCTAGGCAGGTATACCGGCCTTTCAGGTATATACACCGTTACAACAGGCCGGTAAATCGACCGGTCAGGTTCAAAGGGTTAACTTTAGGTTTCTAATGTTATAGTAGGATGCAATCCATGTTACCATACCTTCATTATATTTGTCCCATTTTCTAACAATAATTTCCTGTCGCTGAAAGTTGTAAAAGAAACCAGTTCTTGGCCCCGTGTCACCTTTTTTACTTCTTGAGCTGTAAAACAAAAATCCTGTGTTATAAGAACTAGAAGAAGCATCTAGTCACGTTTAACAAAGTGAGCACTGAAGAAAAAGATTCCACAAACGTATGCCAAAATTGATAAAGTAGATAAATGTTTGAAAATATTTTAACAGGTACAGTCTATACTCACTTCTAAGTCAAGTCCAACAATGAATCAACACAGATCCTAATCTACAGTGCCGTTACATAAAGTGCGTGCTGAACGTTTGACTTATGGCTCCTAAAAAAATGCACGAACCTAGAACTGTCTGCAATAGGCCATGGCAGATATGGGTCTATGCAGTTTACAGCAAAACTCAGTTTAAAAGTAAATATATACACTAATACCATTATAAAATGGTCATCTTTGATAAGAAGGATAAAGGATTTATTTACTAAAGTAAATTGATATTCAATAAAACCATAGCCGATGTGAACATAATTTGTTTCTTCTTCTAAACCCGACTTCTAAAGGTTATCAGCAACAACAATGTTACAATGCTCCTGGTGAGTGTACCCTAAACAAATTATGTCAAATAGAAAGATTACTTTTTATGTAGTTCTTGCTCTTTCACTTTGATTCCATCAAAGTGGTTCCTTCACACAATTACTGTTAGGTGACATCATCCTTAACAACAAACGTCTAATTGTACACCTGACTTCACAGCTTGTACAATGATGGGGATTTAATAATAATAAAAATAAGAAACATTTATTTAATACAACTTTTGATTTCCATCAGATTTTTTGTTTTTGTAATATTAAAAATATTATGTATTTCCCACAGTATTTTTTTGTACTATTAGGTCGACACTTGAAAAGTCTGAAGTAAATAAAACAACATCTACTTGATAATAATATAAATCACAAAAAGTAGACCACTGGTTTATAATACAACAATTATTAATAAACATACATGTATAAATGAAGAAACAAATTAAAAAATAAATGTTCACAAATACTTTTCTTCTTCTTTTCACTCTCAATCAAAACTTTCCAATAATTGTTTCATTTGAGAAGCAAACTGAATGAATGATAGATGAGCAAACAGAACTACACCTGAAAATAAACGGTTCATGATCATCATTTATGAGTGTAATGTATACTCATGCATGACTGCAAATACCACATCCCTGACCCCACCCTGTCATTGACATCATGGGTAGATCAAATGACCACAAACATTTGGACTAAGCTGTGTTAAGTCAGTCTCCAAAATTGTGTCTCACCCTCAGATGTGCACATAGGGAAGCTCCTGGTGTTTCAGCCAATAAAAATATTGAAAAAGCGTTACTCAATGGGACAGACATTGCACTAACCAGAAAGAATCTGCAAGAATTCATGACAAAGCATTTCTTAATTTAAATCAGGGAGTGTTGAAATTAAATGATACTGTGTAGCAATATTAAAAGTTCAAAGTTCACTGTGACAGCTACATTGGATGAAAGATTGGCTCTATTTTCATTAACATAACATCATTACATGTCTTCTGATGTTGATAAAAATGCCATCTGAATAACAAGATTAAGATGGCTCCCATTGTGTATGGTCGCCATACTGGATGTCAGATCAGCACCATTTTCATTTTGGACCAATTAACAGCATTACAAGTCTTTTGGGTGAAAATACCATCTGAATATGACCATCTAGTCAGATTTATAAGACAGCCCCCATGGTGCATTGAGGCCATATTGGACATCAGATCAGCACCATTTTTATTTAGGACCAATTAAATATATGACTATCCCTCTAGAAAGAGCAGCTAAACCAATATTTTCTAAATGACACTATGGCATCCATGTTAGAGGTCAGCTAAGCATCATTTTCTTTGAAAACCCCACACCAATATGACCATACATCAAGGAAAAACGATCATAAGATTTTTTTCAAGATGGCCATAGAGGCAGTGATACTGGAAGTTGGATTAGCATCATTAGCAACCAGAAGCTGATATGACTTCTCTTTCAGGAGCACAATGACATTATGAATGAAGTCTTGTCTACACACTGTAAATTCTTGAAAGTCACATATTACTAGCATGTTTAAAACCATTTGGTTGTACTCATCAAAGATAATTATTTCTTCCAACAATAACTCCACCTTAAGTCAACAATCTCAGCTATATTGAATACATGCTATTGTTAAAAGGTACAATTTATCCAGTATTTTCACAATGAGGAACAATATTTTCAAGAGTTGTCCAGAGGGACAGTTTTATATTACAAGAGTACCTCTGAATAGACCCATGTAAATGTATATCATGACAGAGGGTGAGAAATAACCTCTTAATGAAAAAAAAACCCACTTAGTTGTTTATCTCCATTATCTGCACAACGGTTGCCTAAATGTTATAAAAATGGTACCACACTGTACCAGAGATGCTACTAGCAAATAATAAACTCTGCATGATAGTCCAGCTTTTATAGAGTGACCTGTACATGTTTTTAATAACTTGAGAATCAAATTTAAGTGTCTCACTGTATTTCATAAGAACCAAGTTAATGTCAGCTGGTCTATAAAATCTAAGACTTCAATATAATTAGACTGAGCTCTGATAACATTAATGAATTTTACAGGTTTTATTATATTCGTCACAGTAAATCAACTGTGCACAATTCTGGCTCATTTATATAGGATCCTTCATTAAATATGGGGATGATTCATGCAATAATATGTCCTGGAAAACAAATATTTTTTTTTTAAATTATAAAATCTTGTATATGATCAATGCATTAAATGACTAATATACAAATATATTGCATACATTGAAATAGAATGATTACATGAATCCATTTTCCCATTTTATTTTTGCAGAAAAACAGATAATACTTTTAATATAAAGATTCAAGCAAATCAGAGATGAAATAATGCATTGTCTGGAAACCCATGACAAGCTGAGCATTGTCAAGTTTTACTGATGCCACTTGCCTCGAAATGCTTTAGAAAAACAAGATATTCCACTTTTTTTGTACTATTAAACGTCAATTCTGTTTTAAGATTCTTTCAGTATTATAAATCAAAAAATAAAATACCAACAACCTTCCACTACCTGTAATACACAAAATGGATCCCTGGTGGAATCATCTTAACTCCTTGAAAATTAGGTCCAACTGTCCAAGAGTTATAATCAATTCCAAATTCTGTGCCTTCTGGGACATCAAAGAATAGCAGTGTTGCTCCTTCCTTAAACAACACCTTTGCAGTTTCAGGATCTATTTTACAAGCCATTTCTCTTGAGGAAAAAAAAAGTAAAAGAACACCAATAATTCAAAATCATTCAAAATAAATCTACTTTGCTAAATTTTCATACAGAACTGCATACTTAATACTACCCACACAAAAAATACTTTAAAAAAACAACATAATTCTTACCAATAGACACTAATACTTATCAATACACACTTAATACTTACCAATACACACTTAATATTTACCAATACACACTTAAGACTTACTACCAATACACACTTAATACTTACCAATACACACTTAATAATTACCAATAGACACTTAATACTTACCAATAGACACTTTAAACATGTCAATAGCCACATAAAGTTTGCTCTTTGGTCTTTAAAATGAGATTAAATACTGACTTGCATAAACATAAGAAAAATATATATTTTTGGGATGTAGCTTATTTATTCATACTATTTCTCTCTCTCTCTCTCAAGTTAAAAGTGGATTATTTAAATGAGTCTTCTCCGGATTATCTAATGATATGGATCAGTTAAGACTTAAGTGTTCTGCAGATTACATTATTTATTCTATATAAATGTATCAGTTACCTTGACAAAAATATTGTCTGGACAAAGTCCAATTTATAAATGAGGACTCAATTGATGAGAAGGCAGGGACTATGCTAAATTTTCTTGAAATGCCATTGAAATGCCATTGTCTGTGGCATGATGCCCCAGTGCTGGACATCACTATAAACTACTACACAGCAGATATCGTGGCTGATATGACTGAAAATTTGTTAAAGCTACATTATAAAAAAAAATCCAAATCATTTCATTTTATTTTTCATTTTCCATGTGATTCTTCTGAAAGTGAGGGACTCCCAAGTCCATGCCAAGAACACTCAGAAAATATGTTAAGTACTACTGAGTTCTACGAATGGCGAGTCCAAACACTCTACTAAAATGAATATACCGGAAATACTTAAAATCGGATTTTTTTCCACTCAACTTTAAATGATGATTTTAACTGTTTAAATGTAACTGTCATACTGAAATCTAAGATGAAACTATTCCAACAATGGAAGACGCCTTTCTCGATATTTCTTGCTTTGTTTTAGGGGGTCGTACCCATAAAAACAAAAAATTATCGGGTTAAGCGTCTTTTGAAGGACTAAGACGAAATTTGACATTACACATGGTCCGATTCAGACTGACCCTAATGGACGAACATTAACGGTGACCCACGGTACTGTCATCAATACTGGTATATCTCAAGATCACCGACTTTACTTAATCCAGAAATAATTTACAAAGGCACGAACAATAATGAATTTTAACTGAATGCAATAGGCTTACTTACTTTTTCACTTCACTATGTAAACGTTTAACTGAGTATTAACCACCGGTAAATACCTTCTTTGTGAAGAGTGGTCTGTACAAAATAGAGAATGCTGGCTATTACGGATAGTTGCTGGTTCGGTCTCAAATTACGGATTGATTCGGCCCACCTATATATTTTTTTAGCAGTTATTGCTGTTTTCGCATGCATAGTAAGATAGACTGTTGATTTTCTGCTTGTACATCAGGTAGTTAAAATTCAAAGTCCAAAACAAAACAAAATAGAATTACTGAATTTGGCTTTCAACCCAAAATAAATCTCTAGTGTTTCAACGAATATGAAAGTTAGTGTTTTCCTAAATGAGACCATTATCAATGCTATCAAATAGTATTGCATATAAATTTAACCAACTTTTTTTTATTGATTTATCATGTAAATAGTGTTCATTTGCGTTATATTTACCCAAAACAATTGTATAAAGCGTTATTCGTGAGTAAAAAGATAGTAGAAGGTACTTCGTTGTTATCAGATTTAGTCAAATGTTATCGTTTCTTTAGTAAAATCACAAGCCAGTAAAATAAATTATTTTTATTTTAAACCTTTAGACATTCGACATTATTTAATTGTAAGCAAACATTAATCAGTGTGTGTATATGTGTGTATATATATATATATATATATATATATATATATATATATATATATATATATATATATATATATATATATATATATATATATATATATATATATATATATATATATATATATATTGTTACGTGCTTAGGCTCGAATAAGCAGCAACACAGAAAGAGTGAAAACTAACAAGCTTGTAAAACTTTAACAATGATTTTATTAAGTACAATTATTTTCATAAAATAAATAAACTTACGGTTTTAGAGAACCAAATCCAACAAACATAGAATTCACAAAATAATCCACTAATGGATTTGCAAGTCCTGATAAATAAATGTTCTAATAGTTCCAGGTTCGAATCTTGACGATGTAATCCAAAATGGCTGACAATGTCACGTGGTACAGTTCTTGTTTTTAATCATCCAAATGAAATTATGAAACATATGTCCTTTTCCAGATAATTAGAATAATTCTTCTTTTCCAACGAATTGACACAGTCCAGAACAAGATATTAAACTTAAACAGAAAAATATACACAACTTAACTTTAAAATAAGCCCAAATTCTACTGATTTTAGCTCCCAAAATACAGCTATATATATTGTAATTCCCTCGTAAACAAGAGGAATCATGTGAGTCTGGAAGGTCACAGAAAAAGCTACCTTCACCAAGTCACATGCTAAAAGAATGATCTAGAAGGAAAAAATCAGCCACTAATAAAATGTTGTCCCCGAAATTAACCAATGAAATTGAAGACCTGTTGACAATGTCCAAAGCAAGGTCAGGAACTAGACCACTATAAGCCAAGGTCAGCCTGTTTATCAGTAAAGTACAAGTCAACTGAATTTTCTAGAAAAATTTCCCATTTAATGAATAATAAATCCTAAATGACAAATTTGGATGTAATAATTAAAAATAAATAAAATTAAATCCAATAGCCGTAACAATATATATATATATATATATATATATATATATATATATATATATATATGTGTGTGTGTGTGTGTGTGTGTGTGTGTGTGTGTGTGTGTGTGTACGTGTGTGTGTGTGTGTGTGTACGCGCGTGTGTGTGTATGTGTGTGTACGCATATGTATGTATGTATGTATGTATGTATGTATGTATGTATGTATGTATGTATGTATGTATGTATGTATGTATGTATACAACCTGATTATTCTTGGAGATTTCAACTTTCACTTTAACTGTCCTGGAAACCCATACATATCAGAACTCATCGATTCCATCAATGTTTTCAACCTTAAACAGTCAGTTAACCAACCCACCCATAAGCGTGGTCACATTTTAGACTGGATTCTTCATAGACCCGATGATAATATTCTACGGTTCTCTCTGGTATCCCACGAACTTGCATCAGATCACCAATGCATTATATGTCGTCTGCACGTATCAGTCTCTAACCCTCCACCTTTATGTGCTACTAAGAGAAACCTCCGCATGATAAATAGAACCAAACTAGGCATGACATCGAAGCAAACCTAGCAACATTCTTACCTACTACAGCAGAACTACTCGATAACGGCATGCGTTAATTGCTTGAAAAGCATGCCCCAGACACCAACCACAGAGTATCAATTCAAAAGTGTTTTCCTTGGTTCATCTGTGTTAAAGACCAGCTTCGCAGAGCTAAAAGAGACCGCAGTAGGGCTGAGATGCGTTGTCTTTTAAGTAGACTAACTATTCAATAGTAAATCTATGAAGCTGCTAAGAAGAACGTCACATAGTCCATGCAGCGAAATCAGCCCACTACAGTACTAAGATCACGCAAAGTTTCAACTGCAAAGACCTCTTCAAGACTACTAGGAAACTAATGTCAAGGAACAAATGTACACAACTTCCATCTACCTTCTCTCCAGTCAACCTTATTGCAAATTTCTTCGATGACAAAGTACAAACCATTAGAGATAAGTTTGACATCACAATTTCAATTGACTCATCGTCACTATACAGCTGCGATACAGAATTTCAGCGACAACCGTTAGCAGTATTTGAACTATATGGATTCAGTACGTACAATCGCGATGAAGTGTGCACCAAAGTGAAGTGAACGTGATCCATTTCCAACATCACTACTGCTTGAGTGTTTAGATACAGTATTGCTTTCACTAACTGATGTTATTAATACCTCCCTCTCATCCGAGGAAATCCCATCATTTTTCAAAAATGCCATTGTAAAGCTTCTGCTGAAGAACCCAACACTCAACTGTAATGATTTAATGAACTACCGCCCAGGTTCTAATTTCCCATTCATATAAAAAATAAGTTTAGAAAATTTTTGTTCTAATCCAACTTGACTCTCAGCTAAACTCAGTCATTTTAGCAATGTTCAGTCTGCATATCGCCTTTGCCACGATACTGAAACTATTGTTTAAAAAGTAGTTAATGACATCCTCTCTGATTTAGATAGCGGAAAGCTTACAGTCCTTATCCTCCTTGATTTGTCAGCAGCATTTGACACAATAGACCATGATATATTACTTCACCGTCTCTAGAATGTATTTTGCATTCATGATACAGTTTTACTGCGGCTCATGTCCTACTTGGTCTACAGGACACAAATTGTGTCCGCAAATGGAATACACTCCAGCCATGTTGGTCAGTGGTGTGCTGTTCTAGATGGGCCTGTTCGTGGACCTGATCTATCTATTATATATGCTCAACCGCTCTCAAGTGTTATAGATCATCATCCAGTGTCTCACCAATTGTACGCTTATAGCACCCAAATATACGAGACTAGCCACCCAACTAAAGTTGATACTACCATCCAGGGTGTAGAGAGGTGAATTTCTGACGTGAAATGATGGATGACATGTAACAAGCTGCATATGAATGATGATACAACTTAAGCCATTCTGATCACAACACAAAGACATACGTCCTTTACCTCAAAAAATAAATATCAACAATACCAACATTAAATTCATACAGTTAGTACTAACCTAGGTGTTACTCTGGATAGTACTATCACATTGTACCAACATGTCATGAACATATACAAGGCAGCATCTGAAACGCATCAGCTCCATTCGCAAATATCTTTCAGTTGATGCCACTAAACACGTGTGTGTCCAATAGTACTTTCAAGACTGGAATATTGTAAGTCAATTCTATCTGGTTCATCTCAATATATATTCCAGAAACTTTCAACAGTTCAAAACACAGGTACTCGGATCATCTTTAGAGTACCACAATCAGAGCACACCTCCCCGCTGCACTGGACCCTACGCTGGCTATCCATTCGATCCAGAATCATACCCAAAATTTGTTCACTATGCTACGTTTCACTAAAGGACTCCAGTCCAAGATGCCTATCCAAACTCACCAATGTGTATACACCAGCAAGATACTTACACTCTTCTTTTGACAATCCTTGACGCCAGAGAACAATCCCCCTAATTTAAAGTTAAGGTCCCCCTGGACGCTAAGGTGGCCCATTTTATTAATATTGTACTTTTATAAAGAAATACCCACATTTGTTTGAATGGCCCATGAGTTAATAATTCCCGCCAAGTTTGTTTTTATCTTTATTTGTAACTTCTTGATTCCTTTAGTCAAATATTGCATGTAAGCTACGGAACTGTTTAACTAAATAAGCTTACACGAACGGTACAAAGGCATTTCTTATATAAATATACTGCCATACAAGATAGCGATAATACAAATTTTAAATCCGTCCTTAGATCAGGTGGCCTACTGTAATATCAGTTCTTCCATTATAATTCAACCTAACAGGAACAGCTTTAGTCAATGTGGGCCAAGTTTAATATTATATTGAACTTGTCTTTTTTTTCTATCGCTTTAAAATTACTTTTTCTCTGTCGATACATTTTTGTAAATTTCTAACGCGCTGCGCATATGTGATCGCGGGGTCACCGAACCAAATCAGTCCAATTTGCCTAAGGCCGGACCTGCTACCTAAAATGGTGCCACCCATCTGCCAACTGGCACGTTACTAGATGATCCATATAGACAGATTTTCTACAAGAATCATGATAGCAGAACATATTATATTTATTATGCTTTAGATCTATATTCAAATCTATAATACATCATCATCATCATCATTATTATTATTATTATTATTATTATTATTATTATTATTATTATTATTAAGATATAAATTCAACGCTGAGATTTTGCCATACAAGTACGTATGTAGAGTTTTGCTCATTTTTTCTACCTGTCGTATGACAAGAACAATAAATTGAGTGTTCATTTACAGTTTTTGTTCATTAGTATTTATCGTATGGCAATTGCTCGTTAATAATTACGATTACGGTATTATGGAATAAATTTGATCTCTTTATTTAGGGAAATAACCCAACGTGGAATCCAATGAAAGTTAGAGTTACTTCCCTTTCAATTCATGGTTGTTTATGCTTCATATACTTCCGAAGCCATCAAAGAGTCCTCGACTAATTTGGCTTCTTCAGCACTCCTACATATAGTATTTCATATCGTCAAAACAGTATAGAAAGGCAGATATTATTATATTTCTGGTACTATATAAGACCTAGCATCGATTTATTTTCTTTCGGATAAGGAAGCAAAATAATTTGCGTATGAATAAATGATCGATTGAAATTTCCATAACACCCGAATAAGTCATTGTGGCGCTAACTTATGAAAGAACCGTAAGTAGTTGTTGGCACTACAGTATACTTTACTTTTCTTCTGCTTATCTTTGCATTCTGTGTTTGTTTCGATCAATTTTAATTGTTGCATAGAGTTTGTAGACCAAAATTATGAAACTATCTAGCCAAATTAGAAAAATATGTTGATACCATTAGTCTCATTAGAATTTAGCTTCTGCCTAAATTCAAGAATTGTTCATTGCATATCAAAATTAGATTATTCAAATATTATTGCTGCACAATGTATTGCGCTCCTCTGTGGACAAACTTTAGTGAATGTATGAAAAGAAAACTAGTTATTGGTCATAATAATAGTCTTCGTTTTCTATTAGGTCTTCCAAGGTGGAACATATATATATATGTGTACTTTTATGTTTAATTTTTTTTTTTTTTTTTTTTTTTTTTTTTTTTTTTTTTTTTTTTTATAAAACTTCATATTTTAATTTAGAGGTATGGACTTTATAGTCTGAAATAAAGAATTCTTATCTTATCTTATCTTATCTTATCTTAGTCTTCCTCCACCATTATCACTAGGAATTCCTTAGCTTACACCGTTATTGAAGCCTTCAAGCTACAGTACAGCTATCACAACTAACCTTTTTGGCTGCAAGCCAGCTAAAAGTAAGTCATAATGATTTCCAAAGCTTTACCGGTGGAAGTACACATCACCACCGCCACTGTAGCCAGACTTAATCAAGGATTAAGCTACGAAAATGTAACTAGAACAAACTTTCCTGACTTTTTCCTTTACTAATTACTATTTATACATATTATATTACTCCTCTTCTTTCACCAATTCCAGAAATTGTGCATCGAATTTGCCATTTATACAAAGTACTTGAAATGTTACCTTAAATTTAAAACCACATATTTTTTAGCTTAATTATATTTTTTTAATTCATCCATCACCTAATTCACTCACTCATCAATCATCCACCCCCATTCAACTTATGAACCACTTATCTCAATCCTCACTATTGGTTTCTATCAGGTCTACTGCAGTTCAGATTCCATATTTAACTTATTATTTGCCAGTCAGTTTTTTTACAGAAAATCAATGTATTGATTCCATTCTTTTCTAACTGCACATTTAAATTAATACAATGTCAGGACAGAATGACTGTCTGCATGCTTCTGTGTTCCTAACAATGTACTTGAATTAGTTGTAAGCACATAAAGTTTGGCAGTCCTTGTAATACAGAAATGAATTTTTACATTATTTGCATTACTACTTTTTAAAGTGCACTTATGACAAAAAGTTACCTGATAATTATATAATTCAAATTAATTGTTCAGAAAGTGAAGATTGACATGCAGAGCTAGAAATATTTTATGTGATGCATTTCCGGGTCACATTCGATAAGCTGTATCGTTACGAGGTACATTATTAAACTTGTACGAGTCTAACAAATCCAGGCCAGCATTTCTGCCATGTTGTTAAATCACCTGCAGGGTCAGACTGTTCATCAGTGCTAAATTGCTTTCAGCATAATCAGTGCATGATACCTTCCTTACTGAATTTGGTCCAGATGTAAGGGTATAGCTGCATTTCTACTGGTCAGACCATATCAGCTCCAGTCATAAACATTCAGATGTAAAAAAATATATAAATTATTAGGTTGTTTCAAACATTCATTAGAATATAAACACATATCTTTACTTCTAAAAAGAATTGACTAGGAATACCTTTCCTTTTAATTTTGAACCAAGTATAAAAAAAAAGTTAAACTCACAAAAATAAGCACAGAATGCAAAAGGCATATGGAAAGAATAGTTCGATTTTAGTTTTAATCATCAGTCTCTTAACCTAGTGTGGTTGTTGAGGCACTGTGCTGTTGAACATCTGACCAGTTCCCTCCACTTCTCTCAATCATGTGCCAATGCCTGTGTCTCCGCTAAACTTTTCCTGGTCCATTCTATGATGTTGTCACTTCACTTTTTTCTCTGTTTACCTCTCCTTCTGTCACCCTAGACGCTGCCCTGCAGTACTGTACTATTAAGGTTAGCTCCTGTGACATGGCCATAGCATTTCAGCTTTCTTGTTTTGACAGTGGTGAGGAGGTCTTCATAATGGCTTACTCTGTGCCTGTTGGTCTTATGCACATCTTCATTTGTGATGGGGTCCATGTATTAGAGATGCCAAGGATTGTTTTGTAGCATCTCGTTTCAGGTTCCTGGATTCTTCATTATAATTCTGTGATGACTAATGCTCTCAATAGTCAGATTTTACTTTTCAGACAGATATCCTTGTCTCTCCAGACGGGTCTCAGCTTCGACATAGCTGCCCTTATTTGTGCTGCTCATGGCAACATTTCTGCTCTTGGTCTCTCTTCAATGATTGATGATGGAATCAAGATATTTTAACTGGCCCACACTTTCCAGTTCCTGTCCTCTCTTTAATCTTAACTGAGATTGGTTTGCCACTATTTGTCATCAGCTTTCTTTTCTGCTCTTATCTCGATGTTAAATCTGGAAGATATTTCATCCATGTTCTTCACTAAGGTGCCATGCTCGTCTTCACTGCCTGCCAGCCCATCAATGTTACCTGCAAAACAGAAGTTGATATTGATATGACCTCCAATGCTGACTGTCCCACAGTGGTTTTACAGGGCTTCACTCATGATGCGCTCTAAGTAGATGTTGAAACGCCTGAGTGACAGATGACAGCCTTGACATACTCCAAATGTTGTGAACAAGTACCCCATAGAACCTTGAGCAGCTACTGCACTGGTAGCCTTAGCATACAGCTGCTTGATGGTACTGGTCAACTTTCGACCCATGTTTTACTTCTTTATTGTGGCCCACAGTGCCTTGTGCCACACTGTCAAAAGCCTTTTTGAAATCTATGAACACATGATAGGTGTCTTGTTGATGTTGTGAGTACTTTTCACACAGAACCCTGAGATTGAAAATTTCTTCTGTTGTGCTTCTTCCACTCCAGAACCTTGCTTGTTATTCAGCGATTATTTTTCTGCTTGTCGTTTCAGTCTGTTCAAGATGATCATCATCATTACCTTAGCATGGCTAATCAAACTGATAGTTCTGTAATTTTGACACAGGTGGAGATTGCCTTTTATGGGGAGTGTTATAATCAGTAACTGGGTCCACTGTGTTGGCCATTCATCTTAGATGTAATGCTTTTGAACAAATGTGACATTTGATGAATCTCTTCAGTCCTGGATAATTGACTCTTACAACAGTCATATATAGGCTTATTAGAATTTTATAGTTTATTTTCAAATTCTTATATGATAAAAGATAAATATAAATATTAATTTTGGTCAGGTAGGATTCCATAGAAAGTCTCTTAATTATGGACACCCTGCCTATAGCAACTGTCCTATCCTACTTTAAGGCCTGGAATTTTGACAAAGTCTCTTTTTAACATGTATCTCATTTTGATCTTGTGCAACAACAGAACTCACTAGCCAAATATATAAAAAGACTGGGAATGTGTAGATTCAACTCTTTCTCTGATTTTAAAGATATTTTTGGTAAATAGATTATATGGAGAATAGGACTTTTTATTGATAAAATGCAATAATCTTGATAAACAGATTCATTGTGTTAAATTTTTGTATACTTTACAATCCTGTCAATCATTTCTGTAGTTTTTTTCTTTTAACCTAACAAAGCAATTGTTCAGTTTCTACAATACTTGGAAGAGAGCAGAAACAGGAAATAGATAAATCAGACATTTTCCTTTTCAGATGAAATGCAATATTGAAGGTTTCGGAGAATATCGAAAGACGATGAGGATCAATGGCTGGACATGGCCTCCGCATCCTTTGGAAGTCCTTGCATGGATGGTTCTGGTGTACTTCAGTACCATCCATTTCACCACACTTGTTCCTGCCCTTGCCATTCAATGGCAGATATACGCATATATAATATCCTTTACTTGACGAAGATAAAATATTATGCTAATCTCAACCTGCATGGTATCAAGTGTTATTCATTGTTATAATCCAATTGCTGGAAAGAAAGCTTTTGTCTTTATAGATACGTGTACTCAGTAATATCTGCTGGTCTGGTTGGCTAAAGACTGATTAAAGTATTTTACTTTATGCTTTATTATTATTATCGTTATGATTATTATTATTATTATTATTATTATTATTATTATTATTATTATTATTACATTTATTATTATTATTATTATTATTACATTTATTATTATTATTATTATTATTATTATTATTATTATTATTATAAGCTTCCTGGATGTTTTTCAAGTAAGACAAAATGTATGAATCTTTCCTGTTAAGATGATCAGAAATGTACTCTGCAATGACCCACATCTATCTTCTCATGAAGGAAGTTACTGGTAGGTCCCCTGTATATACATCCTATATGGTCTCTGTTATTGTGTGAGGATCTTCTATTTGGCCTCCTGTATATACATCCAATATAATCTATAACATTGCGTGTGAGGATGTTACTGATAACCCCCACCCCACCTGTTATACGCATCCAATATAATGTCTATCACTGTGTGAAGATGTTACTGGTAAACCGTTATTATATACATCCAATATAATCTCTGTCACTGTGTGTCAGGATGTTATAAGTAGGTCCCCACCACACCTCTGTATTAACATACCATATTGACTCAAACATTGTGTGAGAATATTTTTTCAAGTAGGTCCCCATCCCACCTTTGTATACACATACCATATTGTCTCTAACATTATTGTGAGAATGTTACTGGCAGTCCCTTCTGTATACGCATAACACATTGTCTCTGATTTTGTGTAAAATTTAGTTTTTGGGGTGTATATATATTTCTCAATAGAAATCTTAGTTTTAATTTTCTTGAGTGTGTAAAATTGACCAAATTTAAACAGTGAAAAAGTTTGTAAGGTAAAAATGTATAGAAATAAAATGAAACAAATTAAATTAAGTCTAACTTTTGTAGAGGTTGATGGTATACAAAATATTCGATGAAAGAAAAATGTTGAAGAGTTGTATGGATTAATTGTTTTCTGAACTTCAGGAATAATTATAGACAATGGAATAGCTGAGTTGTTTTACATTTAAAATGAAAAAAACGTTCTTAAAAAGATTATTTGAAGTAATGTCCTATAAATTTTAACAAGTTAATATGGAATTATATAAAAGATATCTTGTCAATTTAATACTCTGTTTCACAAATATATATGATTTCTCACAAATGAATACAATTTCTGATAAAGTATATTAGATATTTTGTCAATATTATGAGATATTGTATTTAATTTTTAAGATGTCATACTAATTGTATGTAATACCTAGTTTTGGGAATAAACAGTTATTTGGCTCACCATAAGTTCTTAGAGGAGTGAAGTAGGAGATAATGCTCAGGAAAGACAGAAAAAAATGGAACTATGCAATATCTCTGATTGGGATTAAAATAAAATTAAGTTTTTGCTATAATCAGATGATGTGTTTGTTTTGTGTGGCTTTGTTCTTCAGTCATTGAGTGTCGCAGTTCAAGTAATTTAGACGAAAGTTACAGGTAATAATCCTTAACTTCTGCCTAGATTCCTGGGGTAGCTCTTTCTGCCCAGATTATATGCAGGCTAGTTGCGATGAAAATAAATCCTGGACATATAGCAGTTCATGCCAAGGACAAAAAAATGAGGCTTCCGCTGTTTGATCGGAATGTTCATCCACATGTGATAGAATGCCTTTATTGTCACATTTGTAGAGTTAATGTGTAAGTGTTCTTCTTTCGAACCATCAGTTTTTCCACAATTTTTTTAAAAATACAGTTCTATACCTACCAGGTGTCATAAGGCGTTTTATGTGACATGTTTTAAGTTTGTTTGTTAATATATATCATAATCTAATAAGTGAATTAGTTGAAGGTAATTAATGGGAATGTTGCAAGTAATTGTTGTGCCAAAAATTTAATTTCTGGAAAGAAATTTTGATCTTCTGTTGTAAGTTACTATGTTGTATTGCTTAGATACAAAGGTAGCCACTTAATCCCATGTCAAAAAGAACAGACTTGAAAATATTTGCTGTGTCATAATGGTATCAAGATAAGAAATGAACTGAATATATGCATCAGTTGTTTTTAGCTGTGCATAATACACTATAGCACTTTTAGCACATTACTGGCTACTTGGTCAAGAGAAGGATTGACCTATAAATACCTTTTTCAAGGACACACAATGATTCTGCTGACTGGGGCTGGTCTTGATGGGTATTGAATTTAAGATTCCTGGGGCTGGCTTGTATCGGTATTGAACGTAAGACCCTTGAGGTTGGCTTGGATAGTTATTGAATCTATGAATCTTATGGGCTGGCTTGGATGGGTATAAAATCTAAAAACCCTTGGGGTTGGCTTGGATGGGTATCGAATGTTAGAATGACCCTCAGGGCTAGCTTGGATGGGTATCAAATCTAAAACCTTGGGGTTGGCTTGGATGGGTATCGAATCTTAGAATGACCCTCAGGTCTAGCTTGGATGGGTATCAAATCTAAAACCTTGGGGTTGGCTTGGATGGGTATCGAATCTTAGACTTTTGGGGTTAGCTTGGATTGGTATAGAATCTAAGACCCTTTGGACTGGTTTGGATTGGTACCGATTCTTTGACCCTCAGGACTGGCTTTCTTAGAACCATGGATTATGAGTTCATTGCTCCATGAATTGAACCACTGCAAACAGGGTAGACTGATCATCTGTCACATTAACATATAGACATTCATTTAATATATATATACATTAAATTTTAAACATTGTGTACTTGTATATCATCGCTAGAATGTTTCATATCGCAGAGAGAATCCCATCTTTACAGGGTTAATGTGGAATATGGAAATTTGACATCTAAAAATACATTTTGAGGGTCTTGAAGGCCATGGAATTTTTCAAAATCTTGCAAAGTTCTGGAAAGGTTACGGAATTTCTGACAGTGGAGTTCCAAAAGTTGATAACTGCTAGTTTCATAGAGCACAAGCAATGATCCAAAATACTAGTGTTTCAAACATCAGATGCCATTTCAATTGAGAAAGGTATCATTTCATAAAACAAGAATAAGTTCTCTCTTAATAGTAGATTTCCTTTGATTTCCAATAACTTCTGTTATTAAATTCACATGGCAAGCCCCCCTGCTTTAAGTAGTTACCACCTAATGATCTGACAAAACAAAGTTAAGTTGTGTTGGTTATTTTTTACATAACTTATTAGATAACTACCAATTTACACAATATTGTGGTCCATGCGTTTTGTTATGGGAATGACCCTTGAAAAGTGATGGAATTGTCATGGAATTTGTTTTTTTTGTATGCACTAACCCTATCTTTTAAGGTCAAGAATATATCAATATCTTTTATTATTCATTTCACTTTTAAGGAATGAAACTTGGTGTGCATTTACATTATTGCTAAAAGTTGTACTGCATAACATATTTGGGCAGCTATCTGGCTAAATTTTTTAAAAATCTTATTTTCATCCATTCTCTAGTTTTACACCTTCATGAGATTTAGTAATGATGACCTCACCATGTTAGATGTTAGGGAGTCAAGTTGACTTAATTTGTTGAATTATAAACGCATTTTTCTGAGATCAGCAGAAATGCAAGACTTGATTAATTAAAAACATGTTTCGGTTTTAACACCATTTATCTACATAAGATATATACATGGTGGCCAGTATAACTGTTGCAGGAAGAACACCGGAAAACCCAAATAAAATATGTCTGATCCAATCTTTTTTTGCTTTCTTCAAGTTTTTCTGATATTCTTGTTTATTTCTCAGTACTGCATTGCCACTGTTGTGTGTCTGGTGTTTTTGAGGTCTCTTTGGGCATCACACAGATTCACAATCTCTTCTGTAACCAAGAGTTTTTTCTTTGGGGGATGGAGGCCAATGATGTCCTTGGGAGCTGTTGTCATCACTGTGTTGATATTGTCTATCATCACTTTTAATATCAACATTAATCACAAGGAGTGGAGCAAATTTTTCTCTAATTGTGGATTGGAATGACTTAGAGATGTTAGGGTCCTTCAGTTGTTCAAGTTTGAAATTGAGCTTGATTTTCTTTGGCTTGTTAATTTTCTTAAGTCTTACTCTGAAGTTCATAATCATGAGGTCATGATCATTCACAACAACAGCACCTGGAAACATTCTTGTATTTGCTCTATTGATGCCAGATCAGTAATGGTATTGAACCAGTATGTACATGTAGTTGATCTGGTTATGATGGATTCCATTTTGTGCATGCCATATCCAGATTCAGTAGCTTCTATTGACGAGTATAACGTAAAATGTCCAGCAAGCTTCATGATGCTGGACATACGGTAATATGTTTTACTCATCAATAACTCTTTGATATGTTATACTATCAATTTACTTGTCAATAACTCTCTATGGAATATTTTTGTGAAAAAATCTCTATTTGCTTGAGAACTCGATAATAATCAACAATAAATATGCATTATTGTTTGATATTCTTGATAATTGGCCTGATTTATGTAAAGTTAATTTTATACTTTCATTATTCAAACATTGGAAAGTTATTTTGGTAAAAATAAAAGCAAATGCTTAGGTCATGTCATTTTTTCTCATTTCAGCTAAAACTGTCAAAGTAGGTTATCATTGAATTTGCCATTAAGCATCTTTTGAAGAATTTATACAATATCGTTAATGTAATTTGTATGGACAAGACATTAAATAAAGTGAATAAAATATGCCTTTTAAAGGTATCTCTTGCTCCAAAATGACATCTGTTACTAAGCTGCATAAAGTGATTTAGGACACATATATATGAGATATGTGACTTGTAGTATAAATTTGAGCCAGAAGTTGACTAATTATCTGTCACAGGATGTAAAAATTTTAGGCATTTACTTTCAAATTTTAGCTGGCTGCTTTAAAAGTCAATAAGATAGGACTGCTTGGACACCATATTTTAAAGTTAAGAAAATGGACTGACATTCTATTACAAATAAATAAAAACTGTTCATCTTTGTACTTTTCAGGAGTCCCAGAACAAGACATTGTTCAGTCTGCAACAAGTGTATAGATGGTTATGATCACCATTGTTTCTTTCTGAATAATTGTGTCGGAAGCCGTAACTTCAGGTAAATTAATAAATCTTTATTAATTCTTACTGTTCCTTGAAAGCTGTGGGTTATTATTTTATTTAAGTATTATTTGTGATTTTGATCATTTTCAAGATAACACAGATAAAGTGTAATTATTCTGATATATAAAATATGACAAATTTCTTTAGTAGATCAAAAGTACATGGGGTTTTGTTTGTGTAAGGCAAGAAAGGAGTTTACATTGTGTAAGTGAGGAAGAAGTTTACATTTAATAATAATAATAATAATAATAATAATAATAATAATAAAGACTTTATTTAGAGAAGGTAACTCAATTACTTACAGAACTAATCTACCTTGAGGCCTTCCATCTGTTATGTACAATATATACAATACATACAACATGATGTGAAGAGTCTGGCTCAATGCTAAATAATTAAGGAATTTTAAATTTCAAAGTATCAAGCCTGGAACACATGCACAGGCATCTGTAAAAAAAAACACAAACATATAAGAAACATAAAATATCATTCTGTGTTGAAACATTCAGCTTTATAAAATAAATGCAAAAAAAACCCCCCAAAAAACAGACAAGCAGGCAGTATTTTTTTTTTTTTTTTTTTTTTTGGTACTAGCACTGTTCAATTTTCTAAAGATTTCATCCATTTAAGACATTGATTATGAAATGAAGAAATGCTAGGAGCCTTTGATGTGTAACTACTTGTGATCAGAAAGGAGAATTTGATACATGAGATCATAGTTAAACACATGATGTGTTGTAGATGACCAAATTGTATTGGCTCTAGGTTTTACCTATCTGGATCATTGGAACAGATACAAGTCTTAAATAGTATAACTCGGTGGCAATGTGTTTACCTATAAGTTGAAGTGTTGGTCTCAAATCTCCTCATTGGTTATGTTGGAAGTTACTTCATTAGGCCTGCTAAAGGCAAATGTCTCATTGGATTTAATTGGAAATCCCTGGAGTAAATAGCATTGAATTTGTATGAATGTTATGCTTTCATTGTTTACCTTTTCTCTTACATATGTAACAAGATATGACAGTTTACTCCATGTATTCTAGTTTCTTTCCCCATGTCAAAATAGTCAACACTCACATGTTTCTAGCACTACTTTATTTGTTACATAGCTTAATGCTGTGAAAGTTTGGCACATTGTATGTACAGCTTAATGCTGTGAAAGTTTGGCACATTTTATGTACAGCTTAATACTGTGAAAGTTTGGCACATTTTATGTACAGCTTAATGCTGTTGAAGTTTGGTACATTTTTTCTACAGCTTAATGCTGTGGAAGTTTGTCATATTTATTACACAGCTGAATGCAGTAAGAATCTGCAGTGGCAGAACAGTTAAAAGTATCAGGTACTCTTCAACAAAACAGTGAAAGTTAAATGAATCCTACTATCAGATTAATTCAGGTCACCTACCACCATGGTGTGTCCTTCAACTAGGAACTTTTGTCAAACCTGGATGAAACACTGCTTGTTCCCTAAATTACCTCCATCAGCATTAAATAACCTACTTAAGGTTTGAAAGTGAACTTAATGGAATTTCAGCCTACCAATCAATTTGATGGAAACTTAACCAAGATACTTAATGGAAACCTAATGATTTTTATTTTCTTTTTCAGATGGTTCTTTGCCAATGTAGTCACAGCCATTATAGGTCTTCTGTTAATAGTATCTTTGGCCCTCTTGGAATTTGTGGCTTATTTTACGGATAAGAGTGCCCGGGTCATCCTTCTACCATATGTCAGTAAGTCTTTTACACTTTAATCTGTTATCTGTGGTTGCTACTTTTAACTTGAAACAATGTGATGGATATGTCATCACAAAACAGTTTTAATAGTACTACTTCTCTCTCTCTCTCTCTCTCTCTCTCTCTCTACCGCCTCCCAGTAGAAAAGATAAAACAAACAAACAAGTTATATCACTATAAAAACAAATACTTTATGAGGAGCTAATTCACTGTTACACTCAGCTATATCTGCCATGTTAAGACCTTGCATTTGCTTGCTGACAAATAATTTTAGGTTGTTAAATTATATGAAATAGAATAATATCAAAATGGTTGTCTTGATATCCATCCTGAAAAATCTTTGTGTGGCGACTTTTCTTAAAGTTCATATTGATGTGTTCAATTAAAGTTACTAATTTATTCTTTAATAGTAATATATGGGCATTTGTGTTCATCTGTCTACCAATATTTTGTAATTCTATTCCACAGGCATGGCCAATGGCGTGGCAGCACGTAAGTATGTTTTACACTTAGTTAAATAGGAAATTATGTACACCTAACATGTAACACAACTTTATGATCCAGATCTGCCTATTTGTAATGTGGTAGCAAATCAAGGTTGATATTGCAGTTTATTTCAGATCAGAAGTTTTTTATACGCGCAACAATCAGTTTTTCAAAGGTAACTCAGTTTTCTCTGAAATTAGAGCAAAGCTGTTTTTGGGTATATTTAAGAAACAAGAACAGAAGGATTAGCCATTGTTCAATTAATTATTAGCTGTTTCTATTTGCACCTTCAGAGGTCAGTCCATTGTAGGTATTGTCCTGTAGCAAGATTATGTGTACAACAGCATGCAGTACTCACTGGAGATAAAAAGACTATAACCCAAAAAATTGCCAGATGGTATATTTTGTTGCCAAACAAAATCACAATTTACCGCATTGGCAAAGGCCAGGATGATCCCTGCACTGATTTACTTAAAGATTTTGTCTGAACTTTGACCCCAAAATTGTTTAATCTATTGCTAACAAACATGCATTTTGGTTGTGTTGAACACTAAAACTGAGAACTGAGTAACTGCTATCTATTTTTATTAGATTTAGTTACTGTCTTTTCAAAGATTTTGTAATTATTTTTTGAAAGAGTCATTTATCCAAACATCAGCACGTCATGAAAATGTTATACATATATTGTATTTAGAGATTCTCTCTTGCTGAGAGCAATTTTTTACCCAATCTATATCTATGTTTCAGAGTTCAAAGTCTTTTACTATCCTGCCAAAGATGAAGGCTGGCTGGCACTTGTTGGAGTTACTGCTTTACTGGGAAGTGTTTTATGTGCCTTGCTCATCCTTCTCTTTATCTCTCACTGCTACGATAGTAAGTTATACCTTCATGGATGTTTTACACCACCATTGTTTTATATCATTTAGCGTCCTAACTATTAAATCACAAAATTCTCTAAAGTTGGCCCAGTCCAATGCACTATTATATACCCAACATTAATGGTCTCGCAATTATATTTTCTCCCTCTCTCGTCATATAAACCAGAAATCCCAAAACTAACAGCTAATTTCATCCATGGTGTTTGATTTTGAGCTTTATTTTAATATGTTGCACTATACACATTAATTATTAAAATATGACACTGAAATTTAACTCATATTTGATCATGGTTTTTCATTTATTTGATTCTTTGATGCAGTTATTATAGTCAGGTTTTTTGCAAAGGCAGTTGCATCATTTCAGTATTAGAAGAAATGACCACCATTACTTGAAGTAGTAAAGGATATTACAAGACGAGAAGGGCAAATAAATCATTGATCATTAACATTTTAGCATGTTATATGTAGATTATGCATTTTCTGCCTGGATTCCGCTTTTTGACCACCTGGAATAGGCTTTTTCCTCATCAGGGGTTGGCATATATGTTACAATTTTGTCATAATCAATATGCTTATTCTGACTAAAGTGCATTTTCTTCTAACTGTATAAGGATTCTGCTTTTCTGTTAAACTAACATAAAAAAGAAATAATTAGTTTTCTTCTTCATGTTTTCATCTCTTAAATTTCACTCATAAATTTGAGAATATTCTTAAGAATTTTAGCATTAAGCAAGGGATCCATTTTGGTTGCTTCATCTAAAAATATTAATGTTCATTTGGTCTATTACTTTGGTCTCTCATAATTATATTTTCTCCCTTTCTTGTTAGATATGTAGTTATAAAGAGCATTTTTCACATGTTCATTCCAGCAGCAACAGAATATTCCAAAACTGATATCCTGCAAAAATTAGGGAAAATCATATTTAGAACTAGTATTTTTGCTATATAATACCTTGTAGTTATTTTTGTTCATTTGAAAGAGTTTATCTTCCTAAACTTTTTTGGCAGGTTTTTATATTTGTATTTTTAGAATTTTAGAGTTATTCCTGTAAAATCTGTATAGAACCAGGGGAAGGCACTTTCAGTGTGGTGTTGTCACCCCTGAATACAATTTATTATTTGTATAATTCTTATGTGACATATTTTATTAATATAAAAAGTAGCCTATAGCCCCTGTATATTATATATGTTTCAATGTAACAGCCCTAACTTCTAATCTGCACCATATAAGCTGTATTGTGCTGACATGTGCATTCAACTCTTCATTCATTCTTATATTTCCGTGTTATTACTGTATTTTCTCAGGTGTAGGTGTTCCACCCGATTTGCCATGTTAAGACATTAGTAGAGCTAGATCAACATATAATTTGTTTTCATGAAAGTAATTAAGGAGAAAATTAATAGAAGAGCTGGTATTCTTCATTCTCATCAACTGAAGTCAGAACAAATTATCATAGATATTTTTGCTAGTTTACTTCATTCTCATGATTCGTCAACAAAGCAAATATCACAGACTAACTAGTATACTTTATTCTCATCAAGGCATAGAAGAAATAGCAAATGTGAGTTGTTATTATTACTGTAACAATAGAACAAATACCACTGTATACTGTTTCACTGTCCATGCGTCAGTCTGATCTGGCTTTGAATTTAAGGTGTCATTGAAGATAGAATACCTAGAAACCCCAGTTAATATTTACACAGAGTTAAAGCTTGCTATCTTTGTACATTTATTTTCTTTCCTTTTTCCAAAGAGATCTGGTGATGTCATGGAATGGTATACTGATAGCCTTTTAATTATCAAAGTTGATATTCTTCTGCAGAGGGTATCCAGTATGATTTTCACTTGCTGCCCTGTTCTTTTAGCAAATTAATTTTTTGCATGATCTTTCTTGTGTTTTGGATACTTGTGTATTGCTAGCCAATGAATGAATGTTTCACAATTCTTTTATTCAAAGTTGATTTTGATATGTTTGTGTGCTAAATTAATTCCAAAAGGTGTTTTCAGTTGGGGTTGGGACACTTTGATAAGAACGGTATCTGTAAATAGACCCGTGATATTAATTTGATATGTATGTCATAATTTACTAATAATAAATAAATGAATGATAGATTCGATTTTTTTAATATTATCAGCAGTAATTATACTACATGTATATGCTAAAATTACAGTGTATGGTAGGAATTCAAGAGCAGAGATGTTACCACTTAACGCAAACAACTGCATTTCAAGCATTGTGCATATTCACCAAGTGCAGATGGTAAACTTATATATAGTTGTAAAAGGTCACTTAGTAAATGCCTAGCTTTATTAATATTGGTAATTATTTTTTTCAGTGACTGCAATCAGATATGTTACTTTTTATTATCAGAGTTGTTTTAAATGTAATTTTCTTATAAGATGGTATTAATAATTTAATCCGGTTGCTTAATACTGTAAAACTATAGTAGATTATAATTCATTTCAGAACTGATAAATATGGGCCTAATAGCCTCTGTTAGCTCTTGATGTGGGGTTGTTCAGGTTAAAAGAAAGCAGAAGTCATTAACTTTTGTATGCACCCTACTGGCATAAAAGATTAAAAATAAGCATTCTTGGCACAAGGGCACAGCTTAAAATCAACCCTTCTATCTCTTGAAAGTCACAGAATAATACTTAGTGACCATAATTTGTAATGTTCTGTTTATTATATGTATAATTTTGGCAAATTCATATAAACCATATTCACTAGCGTATTATACCAATTGCTGATCAAGGCATGTTTCAAAATCATAATTATATCACCGGCAAATTTCGCTGAAAGTAAATCATACTCAACCAAATCAGTTAATGAATGTAGCATTTGCCAAAATGATGCAGTTACATTATGTTTCTTTGTCTACCATAATATGAAATATTCTTTTAATCTTTAAAATTAATGTGTTTATTCTGTATGTTTATAGATTATTATGGCTAAATAAGGATTTGTTATTTTATCCTGCATTTATAACATGGATAAGTAATGAATTCTGTTTTTATAGTCTATGGCTTTATAAAGAGTTCTTATTTTACAGACCATTATGGCTAAATAAAGAATTCTTATTGTACATTTTCATTTTCTTAAGGTTGATTATCACTTTACAGATAAGTTATGTTTTAATTTGCCAGCATATAAAATATTGTATTCCTCTGCTATTTAAACTTTATCTAAAGGCTTTAACTTTTCTAAAACCTAGTGTTCATCTTTGATTAAACTTTTGGCAGGGTAATTTTTTAGAAGCACACTTTTTAACAGGTTCTGCATGTTTCATTATTCCACTTTATTTGTTTCATTATTTGTTTTTTAACATAACTTTAATTACAAATTGTTTTTAAAATTAAAAATGGAGATGTTTACTCTTTGTTTTCTTTTGAGAAATAGATATGTATATATAGCTAGCTAGATAAGATTAGTAACACGGGCTTGAAGATTAGGTACATGCCTGGGTATATTAATTGAGTAAGCTTTCTTAAATAGATATTTGTATACATCAAATAAAAAATATCATATACACCCACTATTTTAGAGCAATTCATAATTTCCTTTTTTTTGTCCGAACCTTCATCAAACTCTAAGGAAAGTATAATTACTGAGTGATGCATATTGTTTTTATGGCTTGTACCATCAAAACAGCCTCTAGAAAGTATAATTACAGAGTAATGCATATTGATTGTATAGCCTGTACCATCAAAACAGCCTCTAGAATGTATCATTACAGCATGATACATATTGTTCTATTGTCTGTACCTTCATCAGACTGTCTTAAGAAAGTATCATTACAGCATGATACATATTGTTCTATGGTCTGTACCTTCATCAGACTGTCTCAAGAAAGTATCATTACAGCATGATACATATTGTTCTATGGTCTGTACCTTCATCAGACTGTCTCAAGAAAGTATCATTACTGCATGATACATATTGTTCTGTGGTCTGTACCTTCATCAGACTGTCTTAAGAAAGTATCATTACAGCATGATACATATTGTTCTATGGTCTGTACCTTCATCAGACTGTCTCAAGAAAGTATCATTACTGCATGATACATATTGTTCTGTGGTCTGTACCTTCATCAGACTGTCTTAAGAAAGTATCATTACAGCATGATACATATTGTTCTATGGTCTGTACCTTCATCAGACTGTCTTAAGAAAGTAAAATAGTTCAAGTGCAATTACATGACCTTCATAAACATTACTAAGCCTTTTGAGATGTTTTATCCTTGAAGTCTACTAATGTTGGGGTCAGAGGTGAAAGGTGCAGGTTCTTTGTGCACAACTATGCAAAATGGTTTCCAATTACAATGTAACAACAGTTTTGCATACATGATTACAAAATCATCCTGATACTGGTATCTGAAAAGGGTTAGCTGTTGTTCCAGATTTCGTGATTTAAAAAGTTGTGGTTAGAGTCTCAATGAGCCGTGTAAAATACCTCAAATTCTTTTTATGCTTTATATTTCAGTAGTTTTTTTTAACATATTGTCAGTTGTTAAGCATTGCTGATATTGTTAACATTTCAAAAAATGTCGTGTTGAAATCTACAGCTTAACAATTTAGCTATGATTTATATTATTATTCCTGTACATGGTTTAAAGTTGAGAACGGGATACTGAGTATTGTAAATTATAATGACGGTTAAACTTTGATTTCTTACTTGTAGATCATCATAGACTCAGAATCGATTGCCCTATGATCAGGCAGGGGATAGAGCAATTTCGTTCCAGAATCAGAAATGCCAGGTAGATTTATTGTAGTAAATTTTACTGTTCTGTTCAAATGAGTAATCACATGTTCCTTCATTGTTATAGTCATGGTGATGATCGATGTCATAATATTTTTATGCTATCATGTTAAGATGAAATTTTACACTATTGTGAAGCAAATTTTAATTTGTTTTCATTAACTATGGCAGTAAAACAGTTTTATACCTTTTTGATGGGTAAATCAACTCACATATGTTACCCCCTAACTGTTTGACCCAAATTTTGGCATGACCAAATAGTTTCAGTGAATCCCAAATTTTCTACAGGGAGTGGACTCTGACCCTACACTCAAACATCAATATCCATGTCTCTGCATGACCATTGTAGGTAAGTGACAAGCACACCAGTAGCTTGACAAGGGTCAGTGGCTCCTCCCAGGGTCTTTGCCGGTTTTCCTCCACCAAATGCCTACACTTGTTGGTATTTTTATTCTGGATGCTACATAAATAAATCATACAAATATTGTAACCCTTTTCTTTTTCAGAATTTTATATGGTATGCAGTGGTGTGAGGGGAGAAATGATCACAATCATTTTTTTTATTTAACTAACTGCCCCCAAAAAAGTGTACAAGATAGCATTCAGGTCATGTCATATGAGAAATTATACTGGATGCTACAATCAATAAAATAATTAGATTTGAACAGAATGCTTAATTTGATAATATTTATGACACTATCATAATTTCATTGTTTGCAGGTCATGCTGGAATGTTAGATGGAGAAAGAGTAGTGCTGTTGGAGCAAATGCACAAGGTTAGTTGATCTTGATATGATATACCACTTTGTTGTTGGCTTTGACATATGATCACCATACTTTAGATGTGGTTAAAGACTGTTTTTCTAATTGATAACTTAACACAGTTTTATGTATGAGCTTGTTCATGTATATAAGCTGACCCCCCACCCCCCGCTGAATAGGTAAAAATAAAAACAAGTGCATGACCCACTTGTAAGTCGACCTATAAGTTCTAGACTACAACATAAGATAAACAAAATGTGTTTCAAATAAATTTATTTAGGCAAATCACATTACTAAAATAATTATTATCTTCAAACTTAATTAAAATGTCCTTAAATGGCATGTTAAGGCAGATGTTAAGAGGTTGCAACACTGATTGCTAACCTCCTGGTATTACAGCCAATGTTGTTTTCGTTTTAGATGTGGCCTTTTTTACTTTATCTGTCGAGTGTGCTTGAACTATGTCTCAGAGAAGCCTAGAAGGTTTCTGAAGAAGTGCACCAGGTCTCTTTTTCCATCAACTCAATAGTTCCACTTTCGTCCACCCATCCCTTTTCATTTGCACGAATGATGACACCAGCAAGAAATTTTGTGCTTTTCAGCACTGTCTTTTAAAAATGATGCATAGAGGTAGCTTTGATCCATCAAATAAACTGACCAATACAGCCATAAAATGAGTTTTTCATGGCCGATCATTTTCAACAATAGTTTTCTCATCCACATCATTGTTTTATTGCTTGGCAAGTCAAAGGTCATAGGTGTCTCATCATTATTTCCGATTCATGAAGTTGAAACGAGCACTCCTTTCTGCATTTAATGATGAATGTTGAAATGATTCAATTTTTTCTTCCAAGTATTTTGATAGTTTTTATGCAGTCTTCATTCACTGCCTGAGACAGAAACCATGACGGTTCATAAACAAAGAACACCAGCTGGCTTCATCGAGTTATGTTAAACATTCCGAAATTGTCAGAGTGATATCCATGTCTCTACACAGAAGCTGTCATCCAGAACACATATGTACTGATAATATTTGTTTGATCATGAACACTCAGAAATTGAAAGTTATTGAATTTGTAATATGATGGTTTTTGTCTTGGTTTACTGGTTTACAATGGGAACTGAACTAGTACTGTGAGTTCAGAAGTTTTGAAATTATGACCAGGAGAGACAAATAATTGAAAGAGTTAGTTGTCTCTCTCTTTGCATGCATATATATATATATATATACTGTTTGATTGAAATCATCCAGGTTGACTTGGGTCTTTTGTTGTTCTTCAAAACTTTGAAGTTTTTCCAGCATGAAAATGATTTGAAAATATATCTGCTTTAACATATGCTATTATTTATATACCTGAGAAGATGACAACAATTTTAATTTAAAAAATATCTATGCTAATTCTTTAAAATTCTCCATTACAGGTGCATGCATTCTACCTTTGCATGTTGGTGGAACCGTTGAATCATCTAATGGAGACAACATCGAATTACCATATGACAACATCAGATCTACAGCTGATGAGTTCTGAGGTGCCATTCACTTTCACTCCACTTCTCAACCGCTGTTTCATTCTGTTCCTCCACTCATCAGTTTCTATAACTGTGTTCTGTTCTAAACTCCACTTTCGCTCCATTCTTCTGTTCTATTTTGTCGTATTTTATTCTGTTATTGATGTAATAATTCTCTTTCATACATAAGTCTTGCTATAGGAGTTAGGGTTTTCTAATAATAAACTGGTTTATTTGTTAATCTGACTTGTTTTGTCATGCAGTTCAATACATCTAATGAATGATGTATTGTCAGGACCAAAGTCCATATTCACATGAATTTACCATTTTATTCAACAAAAAAATTATACTTGTATGGTCCTGAGCTGGCTCAGTACTATTTCTATCTAGAACTTCTTATTGCTGTTTTTTTTTAATGCCATTTTAAATGCAAATTAGGCTATGTATGGCAGACAGCATAACTGGTGGAAGTAGAACTCAGATAAACCCCATATAGAAACAGTGACCATTGAGTAGCTACTGGAAAGGTTTCCCAAGTACCACCTCGGCTGTACTTTTTCCAGGGTATACTCTGGAAAACTATGGGGAAAAAAATATATTCTGCAGAATGTAACATGGAAACTCTGGACATTGTGCATTGAAAATGCTAGATATGTCTGGAAAATGCTGGACATTTTGGACTTTGGATTTTTTTCTCAGTATTGACAGTTTGGACTTAGTATTTTTTGATAAATTTCAGCATGGAAAACCATGGAAAAGTTTTAGCATTGGAGAATCCTGGAGAAGAACTTAGTAAATTTTCTAGATTGGTACTTGGAATTATTTTTAGTTACCTAAAGAAAAAGCAATCATGACTAGGTACTCAGAATTATTTTTGATTACCTAAAGAAAGAGCAATCATGACTGAACTGCACTGTTACAGATTTTTCAACTTGAAACAAAACTATTACCGTATATACTCGCGTATAAGCCGAGAAATTTAGGACAAAAATATGGCCTGGAGGTTGGCTTATCTGCGGGTCAAGTTCCAAATCTGAAATTTATAATGCTTTTTCCCCTCGATTTCCTATATTTATTGTTTCCGTCAATCGCCGAATATGAAATCACATGCCTAATGATGCCACATGGCTGATAAGATTTGTCCTGTCGTGAAGTAAAACAAATATTTTTTTAATCTAACATAAGTGGTAGGATAATGAATGAAAAACATCTTTTAACATACTTGACGTCTATTTGACAGATGTCCATCCACCAGAAAATACAGCCATACGTGTTATTTGAACCACGCAAATATGTGTATTTTCCAAAAGAACCGCCATATTAGTAATCTCTATTGAAGTATTTAACCCTCAGCTAATCAGTAATCATTAAACTCTATGGTTTCGTAGAAATGCACGCTAGTTTATATCAGTGTAAATATGAAAAGAATCTACGTAAAAAAATAAAAGAATTACGATACTGAAGGTATACAGCCATACGTGTTAACTATGGAAATACGTGTATTTTCCAAAAGAACTGCCATATTAATAATCTCTGGTCAAGTATTTAACCCTTAGCTAATAAGTAATAATTAAATTCTACGGTTTCGTAGCCTATTTCTTTTTTTTTTTATTTTTTGGAGAGGTCTTTCTTCCGCTGATCTTCTCAGACCATTTAAAGGAAAGGCTCTCCCTTTTTTGATATAAGTGTTTGCTATATTATTTTTTTTTTATTCTTTATATGTTTGTAATCAAAGATATATATATAAAATATATATAAAAAGAATTTCTTCAAAATTTACATCAGGCATTCGTCAAAATACAGTTCTTTTTGTCTTTCCATTTGTTCTTTTCTGTCTCTTCTTTTTTCTGCTCTTTTTTGTTTCCTCCCTTCTAGATAGATTTCCTCTGCTGACTTTTCCTCCACTATCGTTTCATCATTATATAAATAATCCCATCTTTCTTGCTCTTCTCTTTCTTTTTCGCTTGATGACATTTCCATTTGCTCAACATTTCCTATTGTATCTTCTATGACTCTTAAGGGTTGTTCTTTTGCAGTCATTTGTACTATTTGTTGTTTCTCTTGTTCCTGTGGTTTATTTGTGTTTTCTTTGTTGTTTCTTTTCCAGTCCAGTTTCTATCTCTTTTTCAGTTGTTTTGTTTGTTGTTGCTGTTCTTCTTCTTTATCCGGTTGTATTGTTGCTTGTTGTTTTGGTTGTTCTCTCTTTTGAGTCTCATCTTTATCTGTTATTTGTTTCTTTCCCGGTTGTACTATTGCTTGTTATTTTTGTTGTTCTTTCTTTTGAGTCTCATCTTTATCCTTGGTTGTGGTTTGCTGGGCATTTGGTGTTTCATTTACATTCACTTGTTGTTCTATTTCCTTTGTAGTATTGTCCTTTGTCTTTAGTTGTGGTTTTCTTGGCCTTGGTTGTGGTTTGCTGGGCATTTGGGATTTCATGTACTCTTGATCCTGTACATTTACTTGTTGTTCTGTTACTTTCATCTACTTTTTTTTATTGGGGGGGGGGGGCATCTGTCTGGTGCCCCTCCCCCCCAAAAAAAATAGCAACTGTGCTGCAGCACGCGAATTTGTTGTGAACGAGAAGCAAGTACTGGGGGATGACGTATATGATGAAAGCACGCCCGTAACAGAAGCCGAGTTTCGTGAACTGTTTGGCGAGTCTGATACAGAGCCCGATTTTGAAGGATTCTAAAAGTGATCGAACTTTTATAATTTATGATTTTAGAATGAGGATTAATCAAATTTTCATTAAGACTTAACACTTCAGAA
Organism: Unio delphinus; assembly: GCA_029339505.1. NCBI lineage: Eukaryota > Metazoa > Mollusca > Bivalvia > Unionida > Unionidae > Unio > Unio delphinus. Next base: position 1,138,593 of record JAQISU010000348.1, read on the forward strand.
TTGTTTTTATTTCAACATATAAACTAAATTTCTTACTTTTATTTTATTTAATAATGTGATTTACCTAAATAAATGTATTCATAACTCTCTTTGTGCATCTTATGATGTACCGTTTGTATAAAAATTATGAGTTGGCTTATACGCGGGTCATACACTTTATACCAATTTTTGCAATTCAGTTGGGGGGGGGTCGGCTTATATGCGAACGGGCTTATACGCGAGTATATACGGTTTTTTAAATCTATGATAAATATTTACTGAGAAATAGAGGACACAATTCAAATAAACAAATGAAACAAAACACACACAAATGACCCCTTCTTTGAAAAGAGAAACCACAAGTGTTAAAGTAGTACATCATTTGTTATATGTACAAACATAATATGTAATTAAATGTTAATGATCAAATTATATCATTATACAAAAATGTGGTGTAACACAAACTATACATGTATGAAAAAATATCCTAATAAATAAGTTAAATCCTGACAAGAAAATATCTGGTGCATATACAATCATAAATATTCAAATCTGTTAACCACATGACCTTGATAATACAGTGTAGAAGTATGAAAATCTGCAATGTATATCTTGTTGTGGGGCTATGATAAAGTGTGTGATCTGTGACATGGGATGGGTCACACTGATTTGCTTCATTCACCTGATGATATTGTTCATTGTCTGAACTTGGTTCAAACTCTATACTTTCTTCTGACTCCTGTTGAAAAACTCATGTCACTGTCACCATATCTAGTCAGTTCATCTGTTGATATTCTCATTATATTTGAAGATTTAGTACTACTTGTACTCGTACAATCACCAATTTCATAATCTCCAATACCAACAGAGTTGAATTCACCTATATCAACATCACTGTAATGAGAAATCATTTTTTTAGTGAACATGTATAATAAATATTGAAATCTTCACATTAAAACATTATTGTTTTGTTTTGCTTTGGGATTTGAATATGTGCAATTAATTTTTACAGTAGTTTAGTTAGAAACTAATCCAATGAGAATACATACATCATTTTAACATGCCATCCGGTAATGCACACAAGATACACAGTGAATGACAATGCATAACAATAAATTATATATTTTGTTCTGCAAGAATCAATATTGTTATTTCCTGGAATTTCTGAAATTGGATGATTTGATTGTGTATGGTGTCCAATATTATGTATGGTGTATTTCATAAACCATGTAGTGAATGTCCTGTTCAAAACATGCACAGTGAATTTTTTGTCTATAAATACTATACACTTTATACTCAGATTTTGTAGAACTCTGAACAGCCCATTTAATATTGTATGGTGAAATTTGTTTATTCCTTAAATTATTGATATGTTAATGAAACTGTGTTAAAGATATGAGTCATGCTAAGTTGTGAATGTACTTGGTGAAAACAAATGTATAAAGGATAATGATAATCAACATACAAATAAACAATGTTGTGGGAGACAGCTGCAGACATTATTTAAAATGTGAAAATTCTATTCTACTAATGGAATTTCCATTGTTGTCTCTTCCTCTAATAAATGGTGTTATAAGGAATGGACTTTGTGGGATTAACTTCATACTGCTTATATGTTTTGTGCTGAATGCCTGAGTTCCTGTAAAGGACAAAAAGCGTTCGTATGTTCTCTTTAAATGTAAACGTGCCATTCCAGTACTTGTAGTTGAGAAGTGGACTTAGTGTCTAACACAATCAGAAAAAAAATGGCAAGGACCAAGCAGACAGCGCGTAAATCCACAGTTTAAAAGTGTTTCTTTATATTCATTCTATTTGGAGTATTATCTTATAACTGAAATATACAGGATCACCAAAACAGAGAAAGGTAAACTGAGTTGTCATTAGAGAGCTGTACTCAGAAATTGAGACAGTACTCTCAGTACTTTCCTCATGCAAGTAACATAGCTCACTCTACTCTATGACAGAGGGTATTTACAGGGACTGCTCTGGTATTATGTTAAGGTTGTGAATTTTTTGAGTATTTGTTTATCTAGTCCAAAAAAGGTAATAGATTACAGCTAAATTCTCATGCTGCTACGTATATAAGTAAAATCATAAATTAGGTCCTGGAAAAAAGAAAATTGTGAGAAATTACATATTAAAATCTACCCAAGTTTTACCATGCAGATGAGTTTTCAATGATATCTTAGTGTTTGAATCAGTCAGACTGTACTGTCTGTACATATTTTTTTTTTTTTTGGGGGGGGGGCACCAGACAGACGCCCCCCTCCCCCTCAAAAAATAGTAAAAAGTTTTTATGTATGTTTGTGAACCCCCAGGTATGTTCTTTGTTTTGTTTTTTTTCTTATTATAAGTCCCATTTAGTTTTCCCCATCGGGGTTATAAAAGAAAATTTAATTTGGGGTATTTTAGTATCCCTAGTGTTTTTTCAGTAGATCCTTACTAGATGGGATTTGATCTACCCACTCTAGTAGTCTACTTTGATTTTTATTTTGACCATGGCTAGTGGTCGCTTATTTCCTTGTATTTGCTATTTGTGTTGATGCTATATGTCTGTTTGCTATATAAGGTATATACCTTGTGTTTGTGTTAAGGAACGCCATTTCTTTCAAATTTGTACCAGTTGTCTTGCTTTATGTCTTTTATAAATTAAAGACATTTTGTTGAGTATTTTAATTTTAATTTAAATTTGGAAATTTTGTATAAATTGAAGTGCATTTTATTTAAATATTTAGTATTCTTCAATTTATCCAGTAATATTTATTTCTCTAGGTCCGTCCGCCTTGAGAGAGGACCTGTACAAATTTATTTGGCTGTACAGTTCCTGTCTCAATTTGTCCGGCCTTTATTTATTTAATGTATTTAAGAATTAAGAAATGTCCAAAAATTATTTAATTTCCCTTAAGCGGGAACCATATCTATTTCGGGAGATAGATATGGTAGGAAAAGTATGGATGTAGAATCCAGAGAAAAAGGAGTGTGCACTTAATTAATGTAGTAGAGTAATATTTAATATTTGGGTACTTTTCCAAACTCTACCACAGGCCTGCTCACTTCGCGTAGCGCCATGTGATATAGCCCCATGGCGTCCTCATACGGTCTCTCTAAACACCCCAAGACACCCCAATATTGCATATATTAGCACCAAATCTCGTAATAACGTACCATTAAGCGTAAAAAAAAAATGAAAACACACATACGGACATTGTTACAATCAATGATTTATTGTATTGGTAGATGGCCCTATTTCTGATAATCTACGGAAACGAACTCTATGCATCACATATCTTTAAATATATCTATATATATATATATATATATATATATATATATATATATATATATATATATATATATATATAACAATTTCCTCATTAAATGGCGATGTTCCATACTTCTCTCATTTATTTGAATTGTTGAATTGTTTAGGCTCCATGTTAATATTTGTCAAAAAAGGAATGAAGGAATAGTTAAATTGTTATTGAAATTAAAAAAAATTGATATACAATAAATCTGCCAATTTTTTTATTTTTTTTTTAACGACTTATTTGTGGTATTGCTAAGAATTAAATGTAGATTAATATTCACGTTACTGTACCAGAACACTCTTCATCAAAACGGGAGTTGTTTCCCTTGGCAACTCGCGACCTTACTAATTTTACTGTTACACAAAATATTGCTAAATATTCGCAGTTTTTATTTGTTTGTTTGTTTGTTTCAATAAAGAAAATATGAAGTTAACTTTTTCATTATCAACACTATCAAACAATAACAAATATAGTTTGATTACTGAGTTCTCAAGGAAAACTTATTTTCTTCGCATTATATTTACTAAACAATTTACTTACGCTCTAGCTGAAATTAGAAAAATATGTGCATTTGTTCCATTAATCATGGTTTACGTACTAAAGACTAAAATTACTGTGCAATAAATAAGACTATATTAAGTCACGGCTAAAATGTTTCCACCAAAAAAAAAAAATATATATATATATATATATATATATATATATATATATATATATATATATATATAACGCGCGCGCGTGTGTGTATATATGTTAGATTATACTAATTGTATATGAGTACTGGCATAAATGCGCTTAAAGAGTTACGGGTATTGAACTAAGTTCTGGAATAAACAGATGTATGTATGATAGTACAGATACAGTAAGCAACACTAAAGGACATTTGCCGACCATGCGGTACTTTCATTAGTGCTTCAATAATTACCCGACGCGCATAATTGGCCGACTTGTGTGTGTGTGTGTGTGTGTGTGTGTGTGTATATATATATATATATATATATATATATATATATATATATATATATATATATATATATTATGAGCTTTTTGTGCAAGTTTACATCCAGATTGTTTAGGTATTGCAATTTTTTTGTATTAAACAAGCTTCAAAATGTTTCCAAAAAAGTGCAAAATAGTTGCTACCGGAAGAGCTGCGTTTTTTTCCCGTGCGGTTCCTGTCGTTTAAACTGTACGTCTAACTGCATTCATTGTGAATCTTGCCGTCAATGGAATCATTCAAACTGTGAACAGTTGTCTCTGGAGGAATTTGTATTTTTTACTAAACATTTTGACGTCCCATATGTGTGCAACAAATGTTTTGCCTTAGAGATCAGCACAAAAACTTACAACTACAACGAAGGATTAAATCGGTAATCACAGGTAACTTTAATACATTTTTATTTAGTCCTGTTGTAAATATATATATATATATAAAAAGATTAAATCGGTAATCACAGGTAACTTTAATACATTTTTATTTAGTCCTGTTGTAAATATATATCTGTAAATATATATATTGTAAATATATATATATATATAAAAAGATTAAATCGGTAATCACAGGTAACTTTAATACATTTTTATTTAGTCCTGTTGTAAATATATATCTGTAAATATATATATTGTAAATATATATATATATATAAAAAGATTAAATCGGTAATCACAGGTAACTTTAATACATTTTTATTTAGTCCTGTTGTAAAATGTATTTGTATATTCATGCAATTATGAATTTAAGTTTTATGTTTTCTCAGTAATGCGTGTAGGAAGTACCAATTTACGCATAACTTAACAAGAACGGGTGTATCAATGTTTATGTATTGTTTTCTTTAATGTGCTTGTTCAATCTTTTGCTTATTTTGTTTTGCATTTATGTCAATTGTAATGATAGTTCTGCATGCATAGACAACTGATTTTTTTTTTTGTTTGGGGTGGGGGGGGGGGGAGCACCAGACATACCGCCCACTTAACCATAAGAAAGTGTTTAGGTCTCCTCTCTATTATTTACTGTATAACCTAAAGAAATTCTAATTTGAATACCTTATATTTAGCTGTTATTTCGGAGCTACGATGCAAAAATCACCCACAAAATGCCAAAAAGGCTGAATCAAAACGTACACATCAACCCTTGAAGTGCACTCTTACGAACAGTCTTGGTTGCTAACTGTTTTCGTGTAGCCTTTTCTGATACCCGTCAACTCTCTCAAGCACGTTAGTTAGCTAGTTTGAGTTTTGGGCAACACCCTTGTTATTCTAAATTATTATAGAGATTATATCATAAATCATGCTTCAATATTTGCAAGATAAAGCTAAACGACATAAATATGTAAGTTGTGTATGTCATGTAAAACACGTAGCTCGAAAAATGTTTAAATCCAACAATTAGACTCAATGAAATATGTGATAGGATGCTCTCATTATCAATCTTAGTAAACATTTCTTAGCGTCTGGGTCATGGTTATTGATATTCTCCCATAAAAAAATACATTGCCTACATGATGTTTACTCAATCCTTATACTAATTTTATAACAAATGCATCAGTACATTTATATTTTTTTAATCTGTATTTTAGGTAAATGAAATTGTAATTTTAAATTTTGAAAAACTTTCGTTTTTGCTCTATTTTGATAACAATGTTAAGACTTAGAATTGTTCAACAGCAACACCATTATGATGCATACAATTGGTGTTTCGTTTCCATCACTGTTTAGCAGACATGCATCAACGCATCTGGGAATAATGAGAAATATACTATTTTGGCACTAAGCATCTTAAGGATAATGTGAGGCACTACCTTCAAATAAAATATGGATTGTAAAGGGGGAACGTGATATAATAATGGCTAAAATATTTGGTACCGGTGGCATCACAAACGCAAATACTACAATAGATTTTGAAAGCCGCTCAGAACATCTGGAAACTATCATCAACGAACAGCATCCGACATTTGCGCCATACTTTATCAGCAACTTAAAACCGAGACTTAAGAAATACGTTTTCGAACCTAGCCGCGAAAATATTGAAAGCGTTAACTGGACTAATAACAATGCAGAGTCAATCAATAATATTCTAAAACTCTCTGTTGACTGGAAACCAAAACGCGCAAGATTTAATAAATAAGCTTTTCAGCGTGATACAGCTCCATTTCATGGACTATAGAAGCGCTCTTCATGACAGTGGAGATTATCAATTAACAAAAGAAGAAAACATTTACAAGATAAACGACAGCGTCTGGAGGTGCAAATCCGAAATTCAAAAGACCGAGATTTTTGCAAAGTTCCTCAAGGACATTAAACGTACGCAAAAATCAAAGTATATAAAATTGCAAGATGGGAAATATGCCCTAATTAATAAGGCCAGAGGAACTGCACGAAAACCTGGTCAGCGAAGAAGACCCGTCAACGAGAGGACCATGAAACACTAAACAATTACTAACAAATGAAGAATGTAATTGTTTATGCTCTAAGTTCATAATTGTCAGAATACATGAATTGAGGAATTTTTAACTTGTTATTGAGATAAATAAATAATTTTATATACTTTTGCTATTTTGTAACTTATTTCACGACTTATTTGTGGTATTGCTAATTATTTATAAATGTTGTCATTGGTCCGAATTGTCTATAAGCCCCCAAGACACCCCAAGACTCTCCAAGAACACCTTAAACTTTACATAATACCTACTTTAAATGTCAACAACAGCACAAGAAAACCCAAAACAAACAAACAAAACCTGCGATATGTATCAATATTTTGTTTAACAAGAAAAGTAGCGAGGTCAGGAGTTGCAAAGGGAAATAGCTCCCGTTTTGACGAGGGCTTATAGACAATTCTGTTCATTAAATATGTAATCGTTTTCACTCAGTTTTCCCTTTTGATCATGAAAATATGCCATGAAATTATTACATATCTGCATGTATGTATGTATGTATGTACGTACGTACGTATATATGTGTTTGTGCGTGCGTGTGTGTAGATATATATGTGCCTCTAAGCTGGTGAGTCTTATGTATACGGGCTGATGTATTTTGCTTTGTTTCATTTTATCACTTTCAGGCAATTATTTTCTTTTTCATTTGAGAGAGAGAGAGAGAGAGAGAGAGAGAGAGAGAGAGAGAGAGAGAGAGAGAGAGAGAGAAAGAAGGAGTCGCATACACGGACAGACGCATTCAGATGTAGCAGCTTACAAGGGAACAAAGACAATGAGTACCATAATCCGTGTTTTAGACTACGACACGTACGTTATCATTCTACGTTACAAAACATTTTTAAAAATACGTTATTTTTCTTTTCAAGTTTCGTGAAAGCACTTAATTAAGTATAAAAATGTTATTCATTTCATCTTCTTATAAAATATAAAATAAGTCATAATGAATATATCAGAAATGATCATGAGAATAATGATGTTCCGCTGTCACATACAGGATAAATAACTACAATGAAGAATGTACGTGTTTAATATGGTTAAGCAAACATATATGTAATATTTTCATGCCATATTTTCATGATCAAAAGGGAAAACTGAGTGAAAACGATTACGTATTTAATGAACAGTCTCTTGTCGTATGTCTCTGATACATACGTTATATGTTTGGATTGACTAAATATGCATACACGTTGTAAACTTTCGCGCTAATATTTTTAATCGGAAACTGTTATAATTAGAACGGTATTAATTTGACAACTTAAAGTGTTTGTGGTGTTTTGAATATTCATTATCAATTTAAATGAAATTTAAAATACAAGAAATTTTGGTAAAGATGCATCTTTCATTGTGCACATTTATCTGTCTTTTTCGTAACATATAACAGCAAAACGGAATAATGTTCTGAATTAAATTTGTCAAATTATCGCAAAATAACTAATTATGCAGTTTTCAACCATTTTATCTGTATAAATTTATTTGTAACAAATACGTTCAAATACGAGAATATCTCTTGTTTTGCTTGAGAATTAGGTTTTGGAGACCAAGCGTACAGCTCTACTATACTCCTTTTTATCTCCGGTTTTTCCTAACCATTATAACTTCGGAAAACATTTATCTTGTTCACAAAATGTTCCAAATTTTATTATAAAACATATTATATAAGAATTGTCAAAATATATGTTACAAATAAATACTTGTCGGTTGTATTTTAAAATTGGGCCGAATTGTCTTCGTTCCGAATTGTCCAATAGCCGTCTTAGGGTGTCCTGGGGTGTTTAGAGAGACCCCGTCCTCATATGTGCTTTCCCCTCACAAGTAATTAATGAAATTAAAGTATTTACAGTATGAGCATATGTTAGTAATAATATATATATATATATATATATATATATATATATATATATATATATATATATATATATATATATATATATATATATATATATATATAAGAGTAAATTAATTCAATTTTAATTTAGCTTTACAAATTTGTCCCTAACCTTCATTATTGAACCACATCTTATAAGCGTATTCGTTATAAAGTCCGTTATTTGTCTAACCAATTGTTTGTTAAAGTTTCCGTCTAGGAAGAGTAGTTGACGTCTGTCATATTTGTCTACCTTCATTATTTCAATTATTAGTTTGATCCTTTCTTCCTTTGTTTTATCGCATTGCGTAATTGTTTGGTATTTTGTATACGGGGCATTTTTGCATAGAGGGCAACTAACAGGGGTCCTTATTAATCTTCGTTTAATTGCCACTTCGCCTGTTAGCCAGGCGTTGTGGAGGTACGTATACATGATACTTTGTACCTTAAACGAGTTAATGCCGGACCAATGCCTCCAAACTCTGTCCCAGTTAACGTGTGGGTGTTGTATTTGTACCTTAGTTCTATTTTTGATGGATTCTATTTCCAAGAGCCAGTCGTATGTTTTGTCATTGTTCAGTGCCCATAATTCTTTATTGTCCCTATACCTATATAAAATTTCTTTGATCCCCCTATATGTGTGGTACGTCTATTTTTTTTAACTAGTTTGTTGTTCGTGCATATGTCTTGTTTATTCCTCATTCCGAAACCTAGCCAAAAAATGTATAGTGCCTCCCATGGTGTCTGTGGTGCGTTACTTAATCTTTTTAGCCTATTTAATATATTTTTACATTTTATTACGGGGGGATTAGGTAAGGCTAAGCCCCCCTTGAGTTTGGTTCTATATAAGGTTTCCTTATTTATGTAGGGGGGTGTTGAACCTCGTTACTCTCCCCAGCACAAGCTGGTTCAAGTTGATTGAGGTACACCGTCTCTACGTCAAAAGTGTCTTACGATGGTGTAATGTTTTCCTTGTCCATCCCATGAGTGTATTAAGTATTGTGTATATTAATGTGTATATTTTTATTAGTTATTTTATTAAAATTTTGCTGACGGTTAATCTTTGCTTTGTTCACCAAATATAAATAAGTCTCATTAACCCACTAAGAGAATCAGACTGATAATACTTTCTATCACAAGTCATCGCTGACCTAGGACATATATGCTCCACTGGTGCTGTGGTGGATACTGATTTCTTTACAATCCGATTCTCGAACTTAGGATCGTACTCTCATCCCTTAGACTATTAAGTTCCAGGGCTGATTTCCGCTCCTTTCCTAAATAAAGTAATTATTACTTATTTCCCAGTTGACTTTGCCAGAGTCATTTGTCCATTATGTGTGTTTTTTGTGTTTTTATTCTGTTTGTTGTAGTATGTTGTTGTATGGACAGCACTATCGAGGTCATATGTTGTGAGTTGTAAATCTATTTAAGATTTTTTAGTGAAATTTTGAATATTTCTTTTGTTCTTTATAAAAGATAAATTAATAAAAAATTTAAATTTAAAGTCCAATAGTGTAATTTATTTAGACATTTTATGTGTTTGTACTCTAATAATTTCTTTTTATATGCTGTGGCATAACCAAACAATTGTAGTGTCTATTAGCGTTGTGTTTTATCGTTATCCAATTCTCACAGTTGTTTCCCTTTATTCACTTAGTCTCATAAAGACTGTTTTTATAAGAATATAATATTCTTTCTATAATTTTGTATAAATTAAATAATCAATTATAGTTGTCCAATATGTGAGAATTTAGTTATTGACATAAAATTTGTATAGTGTGTTTTGTAATTCCATATGTAGTCTACTATTTCATTATCAATTGTAGCTAGTGTTTAATTGTTAATGTCCACAGCGTTTATAAGGTATGTCAGATTTGAATACATATATGTTTTTGCAACCTGTGAACGTTCTATTAGACTAAGTGGCAGTGGTGCCCAGATATTTACTACATCTTTTATTTTGTTTTTTATTTTGAAACAGTTTTCTTTTTCTTCATTTGCCCCGAAGAATATCCCCAGGGCTTTCACTTTGTTTTTGATTAGGTGTGGGGGGCAAACCAGGGTGGTTTCCCCTCCAGTTTCCTATTTTTAGTATTTCCGTTTTGTCATGATTTATTGTTGATCCTGATGCTCTCCCAAAAGCCTCATATTCCTTTTGTAGATGTTTAAAGGAATTTGTATCATTTATGAAGTTCGTACAATCATCAGCGTGTTGTAGCATCTTAAATTCATCTTTTAAGTTAGGAATATTAATTCCTTTGATATTAGTATTGTTTCTGATCTTTATACTCAGAATTTCACTTGCTATTACATATAATAGTATCGATAGTGGGCAGCCTTGCCTCACTGATCGTTGTATTTAAATTTTTTTTTTTTTTTTTTTTTGGGGGGGGGCTTTCGCCCCATTTACTTGTACATTTGCAGTTATTACATTGTACTCTGTTCTTAATAAATTTAGTTTTCTATACTCATCTGTTAATTTATTTTGTTTTAATAATCTGCCCATAATGTAAGATGATGCTAGATCATTGGTTGTAAGTTTGCTGGTGCGATCTTTATTATCTCCCACCCAATCAAAGTCCCCCCTATAATCAGGTGTTCTGCTGTGAATTTTTTTAAATATTTATTTAGATTTCCTATGAAGTCGTAGTGACTTTCTCTATTTGCAGGGGCATATATGTTTATAATGTGCAATTTATTTAATTTTATGTGAATTACCTTTCCCTTTAGACTGATATCCTCTGTTATTCTTTCCCAATTTTGTCGATTTCTGTTTCTAATTATCATTGCCACCCCCGCTCTAATATCGTTTTGTTGTGCTTCGCTACTTACAACTAATGCCTTCATTTTGGATTCAATTTCTGATATCATTGTATTTGTGAGTTTGTTGTGTGTTTCTTGTATTAGTATAATGTCCTGTTTCAATTTTATCAGTTGTGTAATTTTATCCTTATCTAGTCCATTAGTATTTATTGATGCGATATGGAAGTTAAGTTCTTCCATTTTTGGTTATCCAGGTGGCTTTTGTAGTCTTAAATGAGTAATTGTTTCTGATGATTATTTTTATTAATAATAGTTTCTATTTCTAGATAGTTAAATTGTTGCATTTTGGGGCATTGGCCCCACATCTGTCTCTATAATGTTGTATGTGTCTGTAAGATTCGGTTCCTTATTCAGTTCGTTAGTTGTGTCATATGTTGTGTTGTTTCTATTGTCGTGCTGGTCATTATGGATTTTGGATACAGTGGGATTAAATCGAAGTCCTGGTCTAGTTCTATGTCTTCTGAGTTAGATGTTGATATTGATAGGGAGTTTACTTCCGACATTTTTCTTCTCCGTTCTCTTCGGTTGGTTTTGGAGGCTAGTTTCATTTTGGGCAGTGATTTTTCCGTTACCGTTATTGGTTCATCGCGCATTTGTATAGGTGTTGAAACTCTATTTTCCGTGTCAATCGTGACTATTGGCTCCAGCGGTGCTATCCCTTCAATCAATATTTCCTCCAACATGTCCTCTTCTATTGACAATGCTTCATATCTATTGTTTGTCTTTAGGGGTGCTTGTGGGATCTCTCTTCTTGTCGTCTTGGAGGTTTTTTTGAAAATATCCTCCTGTGGCATGATTTCCTCCCTCCTTTCGACTTGTGCCTCCCTTTCTAGTTCTGGTTCCACCTGTAGTTGTTGTTGTTGTGGTTGTTGTTGTGGAGTAGACTGGTTTTCCTGATTTTGGTTTTGTGGTTGTTGTTGTTGGTGGTGGTGGTGGTGGTGGTCGTTCGCGGCTCTTGCTGCATAAGAGTTTGAGTCTCTCGGCTTTATTGGTTGGGTGCAGTGTCTAACCCCCTGCCCCACAATCTTGCAGCGTGGACAGGGTCTGTTCCTGTCACATCCTCGATACCAGGTCTTACATAAAAAGCCCATTACATAAAAGTAAGCTGGTACCTGTTTTGCCTGTTCAGCTGGGATTCTTACTATTCTTTCTCCGGTTTTTGCTTGGTGTCCGTAACATAAAGCTGGTACGCTTTCCCCAACGTGGATCTTTTGGATGGCCTCCAGCTTGTCCGTCGCTGCGTTCGTTGATATCTCGTGGGGTAGGCCCGAAATGTAGAGATCCATAGCCTTGGGCTCGATGTCTCTTACTATGTTTTTCCCCCTAAATTGCAGAGCATCTATGTCCGAGAGGTTGATTCCTAATATCCCCATCTCCAATAAGACCTCGGTCTGTCTGGGGAAGTTTGTGCTGTTCCCGAAATCCAGGGTTTGACAGCCCTCTCTATGGTATATGATCAATTTCCTATTTCCTATTTCTCCTTCCACCACAGTGTTGAAATAGTGCGAGATCTTATGCTTATTTGGGTCACTTCTCAACTCTTCCGCCATTATCTTAACTGTCAGTTTCACTGTGTCAGTCAAAAGGGGGTAAATGATAGCAATATATTGAAAATAATACAATGAAGTGCTCAAGATTAAATTAAATAATAGGGTGATGGAAAAAAGTAGACAAATTTAGACAAATTGTGCAAATTGTGAAGATTGTAAATACTCTCTGTCATAGAGTAGAGTGAGCTATGTCACTTGCAAAAGCAAAGTACTGAGAGTACTGTCTCAATTTCTGAGTACAGCTCTCTAATGACAACTCAGTTTACCTTTCTCTGTTTTGCTGATCCTGTATATTTCAGTTATAAGATAATACTCCAAATAGAATGAATATAAAGAAACACTTTTAAACTGTGGATTTACGCGCTGTCTGCTTGGTCCTTGCCATTATTTTCTGATTGTGTTAGACACTAAGTCCACTTCTCAACTACAAGTACTGGAATGGCGCGTTTACATTTGAAGAGAACATATGAATGCTTTTTGTCCTTTACAGGAACTCAGGCATTCAGCACAAAACATAAGCAGTAAGAAGTTAATCTGCGTTCGGTTTGCTTGGTCCTTGCTATTTTTGTGATTGTGACTATGTAGACTTCTCAACTACAAGTACTAGAGCCATGCTGCCTATTTTAGAATGAGTTCCTGCCTTCTGAGTCTCATGGGCGGTTCTCATCTTAGAATTTGCAGCTCAGCTGTCGAGGGTGATGGCAATGCGCCAGTGCCAATTAATAGGGACTTTCTCTGGATTTTGTCTAATTTATTTAGATGTTGTATTGGCGCCGTGGAGTAAATTTGGCACCCATAGTCTATTTTAGATCATATTAAGGCCCTATAGAGGGTTATTGTTGTTTCCTGGTTCACACCCTAGTGAGTGCCTTTGAGGCTTCTTAAGAGCTTTAGGTCCTGGTTGCATCTTTTAACTAGGTCATCTATGTGGTATGCCCATGTTAGGTGTTGATCAAAATACATACCCAGAAATTTGGCTTCTTTTACAAATTTTATTTCTTTATCTTGAATTGTTAATTTTGGATAATTATTGAATTTAGTGTATGGGGTGAACAGTACAGCTACCGTTTTTTTGGTGCGATAGTTTGAAGCCCCATTTATCTGCCCATTTTCCTATGTTATTAAGGCTGGTTTGGATTGAATAAAAAATTTATCTTATATCACTAAGCCTTCCGGAGCTCAGAGTGGTCTAAATCACTTTCTGTTACGGATCACTGCCATCTCACCTCTGCGTGGGTTAGAGTCTCAGATTTGGCCAATGTGGGTACGTGAGAACGCTTGCCACTAGCTTTTCGTTGGTCGGTGGTTCTTTCCGGAGTTTCTTCCTCCACCATTAATACTGGCCTCCATGTATAGCCTATTGTGCGCTGAAAATGACGTTCAACTCTACAATAACTAAGCCTTCAATTGTACAGCCCATGTACTGGACACATAGCCAACTTTGAAGGAAAATAACCTCTTTTGGACCGTTAGAAACTAAAAAGAAAATAAGCAGAGGCGACCTAATTCACGCAGGGAAAAATACAAATAAATAGAGTATATGGACGAACACTCGACCTAAGTATAATAAATCGGGATGAGACGAACGACACAAACTTCAAAATAAAGCACTACGTGTATTGTTAAATAAATATAGAGCACCGTTACTTTGTCAAAATTAAAAATTATAGAGAGAAAAAATAATATGATCTGAAACAAGGATCATAAGACAACTGGGGAAATTGGAGCAGCATGGAGGGCGAACAGCCTCTAATTGATTCACAACATCTAATTGATTCACACTCCGTTTAGTAAACTAAAGCCTTCCTCTGAACATCGCAGAGAGAGGTGAAAAGACTCTAATTCATTTACCCAGGCAATCGAGAGAAAAAAATCAACTGTGCCGAGTATGAGACAGCGCCATAGCTGCTGCTGTAAATTAAATTATTGTTATATCAATAATGGTTGGTGAATCATTAACCACTTGGTTGGCCCGTGAGCGACTAGAAGAATTAAGCAATTTCTACCAGTCCGTAATTCGGTCAGGCGAAAATTACAAGAACACCAAGAATCTCAGCTTGATTAAAAAGAAAAGTTCTCAACAATTATTCAAACCGGCTACTTAATTCTTAATTTAATTTGTCAGCGGCGATAAATTTAAATTTATTTATACCATATTGTTTTCACAAACCAATGAGTGTTGGTCTATTATTTTTCATTCTGATGGTCATTAATTCATCTGTAAAAGTACGCCCCTTCCATTTAATATAAATACATAATATATATTATATATAATGGTTGTTATTGATTTTTAAACATGATGTAGCGCTACCAAATTCTATCCGGACAATTATCATATGTCCATCAGGAAGTTGTATGACACAGCTGTTTATTAATGTGATAATGAGGTGTCTCAAGTTGGATAAATTGTATTTAGTTGCACCATCTGTGGATGATCAACGATGCTATCATATACTTCAATATTTTAATGTAAAAGCAAAGGCGTTGGATGAGCGGCAATAATGTTATTGCATTTATCAGTGATACCCATGAAGATGATATTGATGGATCTATATTTAATTTAGTTGTATACGACGATGTGATGTTAGACAAATAGTCCAATGCAGGTAGAATATTTTCCTAATTTAGACACAAAAAAACACAGAAGTGATTTAAGTTACTAAGCGATATACACAAATCTATATGGTGATCAAAGATAACTGTATTACTTTAGCTGTACTTAACGCAGTTGATACTCACATGTTACGTAATATTCACCAGACCAGGTGAAGCGGTGATATGAACATAATTAAGTTTAGAAATTTGTTTAGTCAGGCCAACGAACCCCGCATGAAAATATAACATTAAATTGACATGATCCTAGATCAAGATACAGAATCGGTCATGATAAAATCAATGGATAATTGCTTTCTCATACTCGGCACCGCCTCTTTATTTTGCGATTTTCGCGATCAGAAAATCTTAATTGCGATTGGCTGTGTAAGTCAATTAGTGTCTGTTCATCTCTCTGCGATTTTCAGAGGAAGGCTTATTTTGCGAAAAGGAGTGTGAATCAATTAGAGGCTGATAATCAAATAGTGGCTGTTCGCACTCCCGGTTGATATTTGACAGAATGAAGGCTATCCCTACACGAGCCTGGGCGGGAGTTTTATAATAAGTTAAACAAAATATTAGGTGCACCTCACCCCACCATAACACACCTACCATAATGGTGGCTTAACAACCCCGTCACACTACAGTCATGTTTGCTATAGGTGTTTTAACCTTGACTTCGCCCTTGCACACACGGTACCATCAGAATGTAAACCAATAGACTAATATTACATTATGTTTCAATCATAAATGTCATATTGCATAACCTACGGATAATGGTAAATTACACTTGTACCAAATTAGTCTGCATCCATTGCATCCACGTAAGCTACATTTAGCGGCAAATGATGCTACTGAATACTATTTTGATTCCAAATGATCTTCTACATACTAAAATTATCATCTAAATTTAATTACAGATTGCAGATAGCTAAAAATATAATTATCAGATTCATTATTGTTATAAACCCAATGCCATACTGGCACAATACCATATGAGTATAAAGTATATTATATAGAAATACATACATCTGCTTGCAATCTGAGTATAAAGTATCTTATATAGAAATACATACATCTGCTTGCAATCTGAGTATAAAGTATCTTATATAGAAATACATACATTTGTTTGTGTGACCCAGGTGCCAAAAGAGAGGCCGTAGGTTATAAATCCACGGTGGAATCCCATTTTGGTTTCAATTTTGTATTTATTATGGTCAAAGTTTCTTTTATATTAGCTGATTCCATAATTTTTTTAATACTTTTTGCCCCAGTGCTATGCATCTCTATGAACTTCTACACTGCTTACACCGTAGCGATAGGATTGAAAAATTGGTAAAGCTACGTTAAAATTCCCAAATCACACACACCCTTAGTTTAACCTACATGTAAAATATGGGATTTGGTTAACTAAGAAATTTAAAAGAATCTGTACAAAGTCATTTATTATTAATTATATGACCAGAAAAGAAAATGATAATACAAATTTAAAAGCTTTGTTAGATCGAGCGGTTGACCATGATGGCAGTTGTTCCCTAAAAATACTACCCTAAAATGACATCACATATTGCCAGTAGACTATGCAGACAGAATGTCTACAAGACTCGTTATAATTGAAATTTTTGTAATTTAACTTACATACCTCCTACAGCAGAACAACTCGATAACTGCCTGCGTTTATGGCTTGAAAACATGCCCCATCCACTAAATACAGAGTACGAATAAAAAAAGTGATCTCCATGGTATGGCAGTGTTAGGGACCAGATTCGCACTGCTAAAAGACATCGCTGTAAAGCAGAGAGATTTTGGCTTTCCATCAGACTCACTATTCATAAAAAAAAATCTATGAAGCCGTTAAGAATGTCACAAACATAGTTCGTTCAGCCAAATTATCCCACTACAGTACTAAGATCACGGAGGGTTCCAGCTGCAAAGAGCTCTTGGAGATAACTAACAAACTAATGTCAAGAAAAAAATGTACTCCACTTCCAACTTTCTTCCCTCCAGTAGTCCTTCCGGATTTGTTTGCAAATTCTTCCGTGACAAAGTACAAACCATTAGAAATTTACTTGCTAACACAATTTTAACTGAGTCTTCACTATACAGTTATCATACAGAATTTCAGCGACACCATTAGGAGCATTTGAACCTGGATTTAGTACGAAAAATTGTGATGAAGAGTGCACCAAAGTCACGTGGTCTCACTGCTGCTTGAGTGATTAGACCCAATATTTCCTTCACTAACTGATGGTATTCATATCTCTCTCTCATTGGAGGAATTTCAATTTTCAAAACTGCCATCGTAAAGCCTCTGCTGAAGAAATCAACACTTCACCAAAATGATTTAAACAAATACAGCCCATTTTCTAAACTCCCATTCATATAAAATACTCTTTAAAAAAGTTCTTCTAACCCAACTTGTATTTTATTTGAATTCAAACAGGTTTTTCTAAGCAATGTACAGACTGCATATCGCCCTTGCCACCGTTCTGAAACTACTCTTCTAAAAGATTTTAATGATATTTTGTTTGCTTTGGATAGTGGAAAGATTACAGTCCTGAACCACCTTCATTTGTCTGCAGTATTTGACACAATAGACCATGATATATTACTTCATCGTCATAAAATGTATTTGGCATTCACAATACAGCCTTACAGTGGTTCAAGTTCTAGTATCTGCAAATGGAAAAAATTCCAGTCCAGTTGATCTATGTTGTGGTGTGCTACAGGGGTCTGTTTTTGGACTTGTTCACATCGTTCTTTACACTCAGCCGATCTTATGTGTCATCTATGTCATAGATCATCATCCAGTGTCGCACCAATTGTATGCTGATGACACCCAAATATGCAACTCTAGCCACCCAACTGAAGTTGATGCTACCATCCATGGAGCAGAGAGGTGCATTTTCTGATGTGAAATCATGGATGACATGTAACAAGCTGTAGACGAATGATGATAAAACTGAGGCCATTCTGGTCACAACAAAACGACTTTCTCATTCCCATCCTTTACCTCAGACAATAAATATCAGCGACACCAACATTAAATTCACAGTCAGTACGAAACCTAGTCGCTACTCTAGAGCAGCAGGGGGGGGGGGGGGGCGAATCAGACATTTGTTCGAGACATCATTTGCTCTAAATCTAACAAATATCTCGAGAGAATTAATTCGAATCCTTCTTTTTCAACCAAAAAAAGGATTATTTGCTCGAAACATAAGTTTTTCGCAAATCATACTCCAAGACCGTTTTCATCGTTTAGTCAAAATACGGTCTCGTCGTGATGTCATCGCCCCTCACCCCCCTGCTGCTACAGGTTAATAATTTATTTCAACCAAATATTTGATCGAGTCCGATACGATATCGTGTCCGAGGATCATGTAAATTTATTGTTATAAATCCATGCGGGGTTGACTGAGCGTTACTAAAGAAATTTCTAAATTGATTGAAGTCCATAACGGAACACCATGTCTGCCAAATATTTCGTAACGTATGTGTATCAACGCCGTTAAACACAGCAAGAATATTACTGTTATCCCTGATCACTTTTGGAATCTGAGTGTAGCGTTGAGTGACATATATCACGTCGGTGTTTTTATGCCTGCCTCGGGAAAATATTCTAGCTGGGTTTTTTTGATTGTCTAACATCACATCGTCGTATACGACTAAATTGTTAATGCTCCCATCAAGGTCATCCACGGATGGCGCCTCGTCAATATCAGTTATAAAATCAATGGCGTTCTCACCCTTAATTTCTGATGCATTCTCGTTAAAATCCTTTAACACTTCATAGCATCGTTGATCATCTACGCTAGGAGCAACTAAATACAACTTATCCCACTTCATCCATCTCACTATTAAATTGAGCAACAATTGCGTCTTGCCGGATCCAGATGGCCCGATAATAATTGCGCGGATAGAGTTTGGTAGCGCTGCATGATGCTTAACTGGTTTTAGTCGCTGAAAAATCAATTATATTCATATCTCTATACATAAATTATGGATCTATATTGTGTGAAGTGTAAAACGCGTACTAACACAAATGATGTGACGACGATTACAACTAAAAATAACAGATCAGCACTTACTGGTAGGTGTGTAACATGTGGTATAAAAAAGTTTAGATTTGTTTCTATGAAATCCGGAGATGTTTTTTAAAAAAAAGAGGAGGTGATATCTCAGCCAAATTGGCTAAACTCCCTGGAACCCCATGGGCAAA
Organism: Unio delphinus; assembly: GCA_029339505.1. Classification (NCBI taxonomy): domain Eukaryota; kingdom Metazoa; phylum Mollusca; class Bivalvia; order Unionida; family Unionidae; genus Unio; species Unio delphinus. Next base: position 1,158,365 of record JAQISU010000348.1, read on the forward strand.
GTACTCCGGAGAAAAGCACCTTCCAGGATATAGCTACTGTGGCCCCGGAACACGATTAGATATCAGACTTGATGATCAAAATCAGCCCCGACCCTTCGAGTATCCGATAAACGCTATTGATAAGGCGTGTCATGCTCATGATGTTGCATATAAAAGCAGCAATCTGCAAAACAGGCATCTCGCGGATGTGAAATTAATTCATGCGTTAAATGCTATTCCTGATAAATCTTTCAAAGAAAAACTTGCTTCGTGGTTGGTAAAATCAGCTATGAAAGGCAAATTGATGATGGGCGCTGGTAATTAATAATATGGAATCTATTTATTATTCTCCGAGGGGATACTGGAGGGGTAACGCTGCAATCAATAAACTCGCCAACGCCGCAAAAGTGAAAAAGGCCACTGCGGCTAATTGGTTATCCAAACAGGCTATATGGCAAATTTATCTACCACGTCCTAAACAAATCAATTTCTCGCATTTTGATGTTACCGGACCCAATGAAGTTCATCAAGCTGATTTATTGTTTTTACCACATCACAACGGTTACAAATACTCGCTAACTGTAGTTGACGTTGCGAGTCGATACAAACAAGCAGAACCGCTAAAACAAAATCATCACCTGATGTTGCTTCTGCATTTGAAAAGATTTATCGACGAGGCCATCTACGCTGTCCAAATCTATTACAAGTTGATCCTGGCAAGGAATTTCAAGGTGTGGTTGCATCTACAATGAAACATCACAATGTCACCATCAGACGAGGGCATACTGCACTACATCGCGATCAGGCAATTGTAGAACGATTTAATCGGACTCTTGCTGAGTGGTTATTTGGATATCAATACGCAAAAGAATTTATCCAAGAAAAGCGATCCCGTGAATGGGTCAAAAGGTTACCAGGGGTAGTTGCAGCGCTAAATAACGAGATTACCAGAGCAATCAATATGAAACCTAACAACGCAATAAAAACAAAGTATATACCACAACCACAGCGGGATAGCGTTTCTCATCCAATTCTCAGCAATGTCACCGTGAGATATTTATATGAACCAGGAGAACTCGAAGGTGGTAAAAAAAGGGCTACTGATCCTATTTGGAGTGTCAATACGCATAGCATATCTACTATAACACGATCAATTGGTAGACCTCCAATCTATAAATTGGATTCAACTGCCCCTCAGCGGGGTTTTACACGCGAACAATTACAAGTGATTCCTGATGATACTCAATTGCCACCGCATGGTCTTAACTAGCGCCGTTGCGTCTGTTGCACTCAAGACAAGTCAACATTACATTGTTTCTGACATGACCGAGACTGTTATTTTTTCTGTCTACGGTAAATTGGCGAGGATCTTTATCCGAACACTGCCAACGAATTATACAATTGCAACTCGCGCAGTGATTATTTTGTTGTTGCTTCAGCGTAATTATTAATTCAGCATCAATATCAAATTCTCGTTGTTTTTTTTTTTGTCTTGTTGTGTGTAACCGGAGAGTTTTTTTATTAATGATGCTAACATCAATATCATCCATTGTGGTGTCATCATCGAAAACAATTCTCCGAAGTTGATTTTTTCGCCGTACTCTAGACACTGCAAGATAGACTAAATTTGACCACTCATTGCGATTATCGACTATCCAAACAATTGTATCCGCGATGGTTAATCCTTGCGAGGAATGTATTGTTGTTACATAACCTAGTGTCCATGGCGATTTATTTGCACGCAATGCGCCTTCGACAAATTGTATATCAACGCATACAATATCATTTAATACTAGTGTTTGTTTTTTGCGCTGTCCTGGAATTTCAACTTCAATATTCTATTGCCGTGTGTCAGCGGGTCTATAACACAATGGAACTTTTATCAGGAGATATTTTTCTTTGTGAAGCTCAAACAACTTTTTCTGAAGTGTGTCTCTGACTATTTTTCTGCTAGCAACTACAAAATCGTTTGGTCTCCATGTGTTATAAAATTCCTCCATTGGAGTTTCAGAAATTATTTCTCTGATTATTTCACATTGGATTCTATCCGGTTGTAATCTAATTAATTTTTTAACCTCACTTAATTGTTCGTCAAGTGCCCTATAATTGCTATCAATTTCTTCATAATAGTCCACGAATTCTTTCAGCCAATTATGTGGACCAACGCCGACAAATGGTGGTGGCTGTCCATGATCTCCGCACATTATCACGGTCGTGTTTTTTGTCAGCAGCCAATCCAAGAACATCTTTAATATTTCTGTTGATACTGTGCATACTTCATCCCAAATTATAACCTCGGGGATGAATTTATCTCCCATTCGTTCAGGTGTCCATTTGTCACCACTGTATCTGAAAAAACTATGATACGTACACGCGGAAACGCCTCGTTGTTTTATCTCTCTGGCTAATCTATGTGTTGGCGTCAGCACAATCATGTTTACGCTTCCTCGATATAACTCGATTGCACGCGTCGTTTTTCCTGACCCGCCACAGCCATTTAAATAAACTGTTTTATATCTACAAATTGGATCTGATATCGGTGGTGCATTAGAACGTTCTGATAAATTATCACTGCGTAAGTAATTACTTTTAATTTCAACGTCTGCTGATTCAGAGTAATCACGCAGGATTTCTTTTTAATTCTCCATGATCCCCAACTTTTATCCGAATTAGTGAATTCAGCAACTGCGCAACTGTACTTGCTGTTAATGTAAAATGAATCAACTGCAACTCTAACCGCAGTGTCAGGAAATCTTTTTATCATTGAAAATAAATTAATACAAGCATAACCCAGCATCGACGACCTCAAATGTGTATACGGGGATCTGTAACCGTCGCTATAAGTAACAACTGTACCCAATTTTGTTCCATCAGACAGAAAAGCGTCTTTACGATCCACATATATGTTTTTAGATACTGCATCCGCTATTACAAAGTCATATTCGGTGTTATCCATAATCAGCCGTGAACAATATCGTCTATAGTCGCATTTTTTTCCTCCCTGAGTGAATTTTCCGATTATTCTTCTGCCGAGATCTTTTGCTTCGATGTTTCGTTGATTAAATATCCGTTTGGACCACTCAATGATATATTCTTCGTTGGCATCAATATGTTTTCTGGATTCCTCAATTATACTATCAAGACGTTCCGGTGTTGGTAACCAGACATTGGTTTGTTTCTGATATGATATAATTGCTTCACTGACCGTCAGCGAAATTAACATTTTTGTATCAATCATGAATCGTAATAGCGCTATTGGCAGCCACTTTTTTCAGACATGTATCTACCAATCCAAATACAACAACAGCGATGTCCTGCTGCGAACTCAGATGATACTACACGAGCGAATCCAGTTAAATCAAAATCAGGCAGCGGCCCATTAATTGCAACACGAGTCATTTCATGTACGGGGTGTCCAAATCGTTTAAAATACTCAGTACACTCTCCATAACCAAGAAAACTCGCTAGATAGCAAGCAACCATATCAACTGAAATGATATTATCATGGTCGTATTTGTTATTCCATAAACCGCCATGATTAAATTCTAAATAACTAGCCTCAATGTCTGGCAAGAATTTTACGCGTGTTGGTTTCCATGCGTTTTTGATTCTTGCAAAATGAGCTGCAACCGACGGGATTGTAAAACAGTTTGTCAATAATTGTTCGTCGTTGATAATTTCATCGGTGGCTTCGCCACACGCCGTTAAAACCCACTAGCTGTTTTTTTTTTTCATTTTGTTGTGAAATGCTTCAGTGCGGTATAATTCACCGTTTGGTCTTACAAACTGATCAAATGTATCCGGGTCGTTTTCAGTGCTGCGAAGTAACCACACCGACACGGGGTCGTGTTTACTCAAATACGCAATAGCATCGAATAGTTTCTTTTCAGCGAGAAAACCATCCCTGGAAAATTCTTCTCGTAAGAATTCGTCGGGTATATACTTTTTTGTTCTGTTTCGTGGAAATATTGTGACCGCGGACGTCCATGCGTGTTCGTTATGATCAATAATTTTGATTGGAGCTCCCTTTGATCTATATTTTGATTCGTATAAAACTTCTCCGGTTATCGTCATAACTGTTATTGGAATTCTCAGTGATGTTTCTAATTTCGCTATATCGCTAATAGTTGCTGCGCGGTTTTTCACCGTTAACTCCCATTGAGCTATTTTGCTACGCCGTGGATCGGTAAGTTTGTTCCCTCGGGATGCATTTGTAAAATGTTCTGTTATTCGTGCTGCTACACAATTGAGTGGGAAAGCCACTGACGACGAGGTCGCCGGCGACGACTGTTTTATTGGTTTAGTTTTCTTATATCGGGTTTTTCATTTAACGGATATATCCCATACACAACTGCTGTTTCAGGATATGCTCGTTCATAGTATGGTTTGTCAATTCCAGTTAACAGACCCGGCTTAGAATCACGGCTAACAACGACTGTTTTCTTGTCTTTGAGAATCGGTTCAAATTTGCCTCGTATAATCCAACCGCCTGATTCTACACGGATAATGAATTTCACTCTAAAAAAGTACTTTTTGTTGCCAAGTTGTGATAACATCAACGCTGCGTTGCTGTCGTTCATGGTGGCATCAACAACGCCATCAATTCGAAATGTTGACCAGCTATGAGATGCGCCGTCGTGTTTGAATTCATTAATACAATCACGTACTTTATTTATCAAGGCTCTATCCGTTATTGCCCGTTTTGGCACATCTTTGAGGGTTCTATCGAGATTGAATTTAACTTTTTTGAAAGGCTTAATTGTTGATAATCTCTCGAACTCCTCCATGTTATAATTAAAACAAGTATTTAAATAAAAAAAATATAGTATAATGAATCACTGCAAGTGGCTAATGATTGGATCAACAACTCCATGTAACAAATCATGCAGAAGCGAATTCTGTGGGTATCATTTACAAAGCGTTCGCAACGGTTCCATTGGCCCCCTACCGTGCCTCCGATGTGGGGTGGGGGTAAGGGGAAAATCGCAGTTGTGTCTCAGTTGTGGCGGCAAACGTTACAGGGAACTAAAACGCTATTATGACAAACGAATAAAAAATGCAGTCATTGATCCTGCCGATGACTCCGTCAGCGACAAAATCATAAACACCCCTCAAGACTACATTGATAGACTTATAATTAAAGCAAATAATAAATTAGACAAATAGTATTATTATACAAATGAGCCAAGATTTCAGACCGCACCCAGTGCTTTTTAATTATGAAGCATCCCTTGATGGTGTTGTCAGGCATCGCAGACTAAAAAAAAACCGGTTGGACGGGTAAATAATATGGGATACTTGATGTTTACAGCTGGGAGGAAGAAATATTACTGTCACAGAGCCATCTATGAAGCATTTTACGGATTAATCGAAGACGGATTTGTGATTGATCACGTTGATGGATTTCCTTAAAATATCAAATTGGATAACTTACGAGTTGTTACTCAAAGTGAGAATGCGAAATTAGGTGGAACCGGCAAACACGCTAAAAGGGCAAAGCATGTCAAGGCATTTGATACAAAAACCAACGAAAAAAAAATATTTCAATCAATAAATGAAGCCAGTACATATTTTGATATTTGTAGGTCTTCAATACGATTTGTTGCAGAAAATATAACTAAATTAACTCTGTCGAAAAAAATGGTCATAAAATAAAATTCGTATACATCTGAAACGATTCAAGGGAGATAACTCCTTTATGGATAAGTCGCCGCCACTCATAACACTCTACTCACTAAGTTCCCTTGTATTATGACGTCAAAGGAATTTGTGTCGTCTGCTACACCTGTAGAGAGAGACGTATAATTGACTAGGCGCGCGCATGTGACTGTAATGGAGTATAATATATAGTTTCGGTAGAGTTGTATTTATCAACTTTTAACATTTTTTTAAAACTTTTTATTGTCGCTTGGTTAAAACTGCATCATTTAAACAGTTGTATTTATTTAGACCATCTAAATTCAGCTATTAATACACTTTTAGTACAGACGTTCTTTTTAATCCAGCGCATTACCTATGTTCGCTCAGCTGGAACGATCATGAAACACTAGTGTTTCCCATTCATTGAAGTAGGTGGGCGTGGTTAAAATTCCTCTGTATACAGCTCTTTGTGATCTAATCGATAATGCATTTTGTCTAGAGAATTAGAACAGGGAAAATACACGCTGTTATCTAACAACTGTATTATTTCGTTTAGTGTTTTATTTAAATATTTTGTCTCATTTAAACGTTGTAAAACAGCATTAATAAGTAATTGAAGGAAATAAAATAACACACTCGTGAATCAACACTGCTGTATTAGTCGCCTTATATATGTTATGACTCGTAATAAGCTTGGGGCTTTCGAAAGCCAATCCGACCAATCAAAACTAACCAACGCCATTAAAACGGGCGTGTGGTTGTCTTTTGTCAATCATGTGGAGATATATACAGCATTGTACCGTCCATTAATTAAGTTAATAAAGTATATGTTATGCCTAAAATCTGCCGCAACACTCGAGTGGAGATATATACGGCATTGTACCGTCCATTAATTAAGTTAATTAAGTATATGCTCTGATGTCCCCCAAGCATATCTTCTGGGCGGTCTAAGATGATGTTTGTCACCTTAGGCCTCCCTTTCGGAGATGTATGCTTTGGGGTTTGTTGTGATGTCCCCCAAGCATATCTTCTGGGCGGTCAAAGATGATGCTTGTCACCTTAGGCCTCCCTTTCGGAGATGTATGCTTTGGTGTTCCCTTGGGCTTGCATGGCACGCCCACCATCACATCACAAATTCCATCATCGTTTCATTGAATACTTAACTTAATTAAGTATATGTATGCCTAAAATCTGCCACAACACTCGAGTGGAGATATATACGGCATTGTACTGTCCATAAAACAAAACGGGTCAAAAACGACCCCCCAATATTTTTTAATAATTAGAGGTAAAATGTATTATATAAATAATGGATATCAAAGATGTAAATTCTATAATTGTTGAAATCTCAAATTTGAAAAATCGAGGGATAGTATTATCTGAAGATCTCGACTGCGACAGGATTGCCTCGGAATATGAAGACATTGAGTATCAGTTTAGTAAGGGTCGTTATGTTTTACCTAAGATGTACAGGCTCGTGAAAGGAATTAAAAAGTCCATCTATGCATGTTTGTACGGTAACGACATTAATGTATTTATAACGCTATTTAGCACCGTTGAAGCAATACGTCAAAAGCTCGGGCAAGAGTATCAAAAACGAGCTGAAATTAGTTCTAAGGTTCGTGATCTTAGAAAAATATTAAACGAGGAAAAACCAGTATCCTAACCACGTGAGCGTTACTATAAAAAATAGGCTTTCAGTAAATTTTTCAGTAAAAAATTTAATTTTTTTTAGCGTTTTTTGTAACACTTGTTACACTTGTCACATAGGATTTTCTTCTGAAAGAATACTCATCAGTTTGGGCTTGCTCATGCAGTTATGTGCGTACTGAATGATCTGGTTGTGGTAGCAAGTAATCACCGCGACGCCTCCATTTTCACGTAGTTGTTGTTGTTGCCGCGTCATTGACAAAAATCGTTCATCGCCGTTCTCAGATATTACAATTTTGAAACCCCCAGCAATGTTATTTCTGAAACATTCGCGGATTGCATCGTACAGTTTAACCCTGTCGGAGATGGATACGTTAGCTTGATGGTACATTATTTAATAACTCAGCTTTTAATTGTGATAGTTTCACATTTGAAAACTCAGTTCACAAACAATATATGGTAGGTGAATCGCTTACAACTAGATTAGCCCGAGAGCGGCTAGCAGCAATTAAAAAGTTTATACCGGTTCGAGACAGACTTCGCGAGAAACTTCAACAACGACAACAAGCTCAGACTGACTTTTCTGTGTCAAGTGAACAACTGTTTACTCCGATAACAAGTGCGACCAAAGATGTGAAAAAGTTTATTGAAGCAGCGATATACAGAGACATTCCTGAAAAAGAACGAGCAAAGAAGGCGCCGCTGCTTGATACGCTTGAAAAGATAGCAGCAGAGACCGAACAAACACGCGCAGGGATACAATAGCTATCCAGTGATATAAAAACTCAACGCGAAATTGAAGAACGCGAAAGAGAACAACAATGTGTAGCTGGAGGAAAAGACTATTCACCTGAAAATATATTTACAGTCGCAGCATTAAATGAAATTAGAGGAAACCATACGGATTCCGAATTAGCTGATTTTGCTATAGACAATTTTCCAAAGGGTAAAAGAGAGAATTTATTAAAAGACGAGTTTAAAGATTTTATAAGATCCAGAAAGGATTGGGCATCAAAAATATATCAAGCGAAACGCGGCGGGAATAAAATCTCGGCGTTGCAGCACCCTGGTTATGATGACTTTCTAGCTGCGGTTAAAGGCGGTCCACAACCACCACGTTATACGGATGATCCAATCCCGGAACAAATAGACATAAGAGCAGAAGCCGGTTCTAAGAAAACAAGCGGAAAAGGATATTCGATTAAAAGTCCAAAGGATTTCAACGCAACCGTGACATGCCCTGGTAACATCCTCAGTGATATATCACGGTTGGAAGTACTTATGGGTGGAAAACGAGCCGGAAATAACTCACCGGAAGTAATTAATGAAGCAGCTGATATCTGTAGACGATTATTTGCCGGCGGTATCATGGACATTGATGTATATCGAGAATTCATTGCTGAATTAGTTGAAAATCACAGAGATGCCCATGGTTATTACAGCTATTGATCACTAATTGAAAAACTACTAGTTTTATAACAAGATGATCATACACTACAACCATGATAAACCCGTAAGCGTCTACGTGGTGAACTCACGATTGCCTGTTTATAGAGCATATTACGGAGATGGTTTCGGCAGTACCATTGCGGGGCTATTTACAAGAATGGCCCCAAAAGTGGCGCCATTAGCAAAACAATTATCAATGAAGGCCATCGATGTTATTCGTGATAAGGGAATCAGCGCTGTTGGAAATCTTGCCGGAAAGGCATTTTCTGCCGCGAAAGATAAAATAGCATCATTGGTGCGAAAAAAACCAACGTTGCTGCCATCAACTACAGTGATGCCTGTAAAAATCAGCAAAGCAATAAATAGCGCAGTGGAAGAAAAACTAGCGTCGTTGGCTGCTTCGGTGACTCCGTCGCCATTGACGGCTTCACCGGTAACAGATAGCGCTATCATGAACGCGATAGCAGGAAGTGGTTTGAAACGAAAACAAAAACGACGATGATTACAAAGAGTTTCACAATTGAAAACACTAGTGTGAATAGTATAATGTTTAAACGAAGAGCCGATCCGGCCTTCGATATAGAAGCTCCAGTACCCAAGGACAATTCCGTCCGCGATTATCAATATTATTCATATCATGCAATACAACCCGACCTACGATCGCGAATTGAACTTCAAGTTCAAGATACCAGTTAATACTTTTTGCCATGTGAAGCATTTATTGAAATCGAGGGAAAACTCGTAACAAATGTTGCAGCTGATACCCCATATGCAGATAACGCAAATATCCGAGTTGGTTTTGTTAATAATGGCATAATGGCGTTATTTGAAAGTGCAAGATATCTCATTGATGGAAAAGAAATTGAATCAATAGACCGTGAAGTTGATGTTGCAACAACAATAATCGGGCTAGCAAGATATTCTGATGATTATACAAGGTCGGCTGGGCCATCTATGATGTTTGCAAAGGATACCTGATAACGCTGACCACCTTCAATACATTAAAGTGTTGACAGCACAAGATACTGCAGAAGCAAATCAACAAGAAGCAGCTAATCCAGAACGTCGAGCTAGACCAGGAGCTGCGTTTGATATTCTCGGAGGCGTTAATGGTAATTTCAATTTAGGATTTGCAACACAAAAAGGAGCATTGCACGGACCGCAGCGATATTTTTCATGTGCGATTCCACTCCATCACATATTTGAATTCTGCAGAAATGTCAGAAAAGTCATCTATGGAGCCAAGCACACAATCGCGTTAGTGCGAAAAGGCAATGACAATGATGCAATTTGGCGTACTGGTGCCGCTGATGGTAAAGTTGTTTTGAGTAAAATAGTATTGTGGATGCCAGTAATGACCCCATCAATTACCACGGAAGAGCGGCAACTTTCATTTATGGACACAGGTGGCGATTCATTGATAAGTTGGCTAACAACAATAACTGATGCCAAAGAGGATAATGTTGCTGATACATTTACATGACACCTGTCATCAAAACAAGGCGTTTCAGCTCCACGTCATATATTTATAGCGCTGCAGAATCGGAATCGATTAGGCTCCCAAGAACACAGTCATATGATATTTGATCGGTTAGGAGTCAAGGAGGTTTCACTAAGAATAAACGGACAACAAGAACCATCTGAGGATATACAGCTTAATTACGAAAACAACCATATAGCACGTGTGTATCATCGGATACTGTCATTTATGGGCCGTGATCAAAATGTTGATACTGGTTTACAAATATCGCAACTTGATTTTAAAAACCTATATCCGATTTATTACTTTTCGCTGGAGCATCTTGATTTAACAAGGCAATCCGTCGTTGACATACATTTTAGGGCTCGTATAGCTCCTGGTGGTGTTGATTATAGAGCGGTTGCTGTTATTCTCAGTGACAAATCAATGTTGTTAGAAGGGGCTGGCGGACGAATGAGAATCGTTGACGCACCAGTGGAAAATATGTAAATGAAACTTGAAGAGTTTCCAATTAGATCAATTGAAAGCATAAATGTGTTTTACAATAAAATGACATATAGTGTTGTTAGTGTCAAGCTGACTGATGGTCAGGTCAATAAATTGCGATCAAAATCCGCTAAAGAATGTGGAACAACAATAACGTTAAAACCAGCGCAGATGTCCGGCGGTACACATAAAATATCACTGACGGATCGTCAAATAAAACATTTCAGTGATGCGCTAAAGAATAAGAGAGGGGTTCAAATTGTATTTTCAAAAGCCGCAGTCGCCAACATGATAAAATCAGGTGGTATATTTCCATTGTTAGCCGCAATACCAGCATTGATTGGAGCGGCTGCCCCAGCAGTGGCGAAAGCGGCGGCGTTAAGAGCAGTTGAGACCGCGGCAGGGATGGCGTTGAAAAAGGCAACTGGGAAAGAATATAAAAAAGGGAAAGGGTCTAAGACTACCAGGAACGGTTTATTAGTTGAAAGCCCAATTCTCCCTATGTCCAATTTTGATTTAATTGATGCTGCTAAAAAACTAGCGATAAAAAACTTCAGAGGGGTTTTTATGAGAGATCAATTACCGAAACAACCTAAACGCGTTGAAACCGGTATCATCAATCTTGATAACAGTAACGGATCGGGAACTCACTGGGTTGCATACGCGATTGATCCACGTGGGATTGTCTGTTTTGATTCATATGGGTTAGCTCCGCCAAGCGAGTTTATGCGGTATATAAATTCTTCGATGAAACTCAAAGAGTTTCCGATTTTTTATTCCACGCTGCCAACACAACAATTAAATGATCCACCAATATGCGGCCGTGAAGTATTAAATGTCCTCGCGAAGATTTCATCGTCACAGAAACCACCTCATCTGGTTGTAAATAAATACACTTGTGGGAAATTACAAGGTAATTTTAGAGAATCAATAAATTGAAAATACTAGAGTCTTTACAATAATGATTGATATTTGGGGACGATCTCTGTCAATGTTGAAACCCACCGCGGAAACATCTGCGGGTTCTATCGAGGATGTAAAAAAAATAATTGAAGATGAAATCGCTGAGACGTTAAATTTAGCAAGTGTTGACCCGAACGAAATAGTTGTATTTCAAGATCGCCAGGGTAAATTGAAAAGCAGTAATATATCCGCGGATGACATTTTGATACGGCAGAGCGATGCCGCTGAAAACTCTATTGCGCTGTATTCCAGCGGTGGACGACTTAAACCGGGCGCACTTGTGTCTACGATCACCGACGCGATTGCCGTGAGCTGGATGATTATATACGAGGTTATAATAATTTTCGCAAAAATGTCGTACATAAATTCTTTGGAATCCCGCTTGTGGTTGGCATGACTCTCGCTGAAATTAAAAACTTTCTATCTTTATTCTTTTTTAACAAGAACGCGGGAAGGATGATGAATGAAAATGAAATCAAGGCAAATTATCTCGATATTTACACGGATATTTCTAAAGTAATAGAAAATCTTGAAAAGGTACAAAACCCATAACGACGTCGTTGGTAAGTTTTTTGGAACCCCGCTTGTGGCAGGCATGACTCTCGCTGAAATTAGCGAGTTTATTGGCAAGCATACTCACAATGCCTACGTAGCTAATAGTTTCTTTGGTGTCCCGGCTACATCTACGATGACTATCAAAGATTTTAATATGTTTATCGTGAGACAAACAACACTTAATACCATCGTGAATAATTTTTTAGGGAGAACACCTGTGTCTGAAACAACATCTCTGACAGACCCAACCCTCGCTGAAGTTAAAAAAGCTATTGACGAACAAAAACTCACCAATAAAATTGTTAATAATTTATTTGAGGGTTCTGAAAGTTACAATATCACGACGACATATTCTCAACTCAACGGGCATTATAATACCCAAAAAGGTTTGGAATTTAACCTCCTTTTGATTTCATTTTTTAAACGCCGCGATGGAACAATGATGAAATATACCGAAATCAATGAAACCTATCTCGACGTTTACGACGATATTCTTAAACTAAACGAAAAATCTGAAAAGGTAAAGATTCCGCATCCAGACATAGGCGTTAAAAATATCGTGTATACGGTCGATCATGGAACCATGGATTGGATAAGAGACGTTTATACTACACTGTCCATCGGTATCTGGGCGGATGTCGAAGTGAGGGGCGATATCTTAAGGACAAAGTGGGTCGATGGTATCTACAGGCTAACGTGGATCTCTATCCATCAATTTAATATAATCGCGGACGGTAAAACCTACTCTGGTGGCACCGCGACGTTAATTATGAAGGGTCGCGAACAAGACTTTAATGTCGTCGTGGTTGATAGCTCCACCGTTAGATCAAAAATAACTTGGTGTTTAGAATTTTTAGATGATTTTTCCGGCTGAAGCTACTAGCAATTCCCCTTAACGATGGCGAATAATTGAAAACACTAGCGGGTTTAAAATAACAATGAAATTAATTGAACCGATAATAATCCCAGAGGTATCACAATCGCATCGATATCGATATGATACCGTGAAAGAATTTTCCGTGAACTTCAAATTACTTTCTGAGCGCTATCGTGAAAAAATGAAAAAATACCCACACAGCGTAGCAATCATCGACATCACCGTGTACTCGGTGTCCGGTGTGATGGCCAGCGCCGGGGTTATTTTGTCGACGGTGACCATGATGGCTCCGATTGCAGTTCCAATTGCTATCTCCGCGGCAACAACAATTGCGGCAGTCGCCACCGCGATAACTAAAAAGTTATCATCGTGTTCTCAGAAAAAACTCGCCGATTATACAGCTCGGTACCGGGTGGTATTTGACGCATACTCGAAATTATCCGAGTTGATCTCGCTGTCGATAGATAATTCGTTCATATCCGATGTTGAATTTTCCACGATGACCCAGTTGTATAACTCCGCGATGTTGAAATTGGAAATTGAAGACGGCGTTAACATTAATGTCACTCGAACTGCTTCAACGAATAGCGGAGAATACCACTCCGATACGAACAAGCATGATATCAGTAACATCAACAAACCCACAATTTAGTGTAAACTTCCCTTCACCGATTCCAGTGCGCGAGATCGCGCTGGCAAAATTACGAGTATATCATAGCTGGCCTAATATCAGATCGGTTGCATTTGGCGGTCAGCAACCCAATAACGCACTGGTGTTCTCGTATAAGAATAAACCCGATGGTACCCCAGCGTGGGAAACTGTTTCATTACCAACTGGGTCGTACCAAATTGAGCAAATCGATGCTGAAATTCAGCGTAGAATAAAATCAATCACTGGAAAAGAATCAAAAATAGCTATTAAAGTTCATGAACCGACGCTCTCGTCGTCGATCGAAATAAGCACAGAGGGATACGCTGTAGATATCTATAACAGCTCGTTAAGAACAGTGTTAGGATGGCCTGAAAAACCATCCGGAACCGCCGCCGACTTAACCACGGACGTACAATCATATCATGAAATAAATCCCAGATATCGAGATAATTTATCTGATATAAGAAAAGTAAAAATCGCCGATAGATTTATATTTACTAACAAAAACACGTTGCAATGGGATTTTATCATTAAAAGAACAGCTGACTTATCTGTTACTATTTTATTTACGCTAAATGACATCACTGGTTATTTTAATGAAATTAATCAATTACATGAAACACAACTAGAACAACTACGGCAAACAAAATCGCGAAAACACGTTGAAAAATTAAATCAGCTTGTATCTGACATGGAATATATCAATGAACGAATTATTCAAACAATAATTAATGACAACAGCGAGAGTAAACAACAATTCCTAACCGGTTACAATATCACAGAAGCCGATCTGCGTAATTTCAAGTTTCCCGGATACAACGCGGAGGAACTAAAACAATCTGTTAGGAATGTAATTAAGGTATTACAAGTACAAGATTCAACTATCTTCAAGTATAATAATGACCCAGATGGCGGTGGTAGGCATATTGCACCGCACAATGTAAATATTTCAGCGGTGATTGCGCTCAATTTAACATGTGATGCAATTGAAGGAAGCTATCAAATTAATCTAGAGCAATCAAATCAAGCTCAGCAGGCATATATTCTTTATTCGTTTGCACCAATAGCTCTTCCAGGATTCCTAATTATTGAAAACCCAATTAATCCTGTCTACATGCGATGCCATAATAATTCATTAACGAGAATTAATTTCCGACTCACCGACCAGTCAAATAATTTAATTGATCTACAAGATGAGGTGTTAGCGATTAGTATGTTTGTGAAATCATAAATGATTTTCATCCTAAGGACTTGATCAAATATTTGGTTGAAATAAATTATTAACTTGTAGCAGCAGGGGGGGGGGCGATGACATCACGACGAGACCGTATTTTGACTAAACGATGAAAACGGCCTTTGAGTATGATTTGCGAAAAACTTATGTTTCGAGCAAGTAATCCTTTTTATGGTTGAAAAAGAAGGATTCGAATTAATTCTCTCGAGATGTTTGTTAGATTTAGAGCAAATGATGTCTCGAACAAATGTCCGATTCGCCCCCCCCCCCTCCCCCCCGCTGCTTCTAGACAGTACTCTAACATTGCACCAACATATGCAAGGCTGCATATCTTGAGCTGAGACGAATCAGTTTCATTCGCAAATATATTTCAGTTGATGCCACTAAAACAAGTGTTTTCGTTAGCACTTTCAAGACTTTAATCTTTTGTAACTGAATTCTGTCAGGTTCATCGCAATATCTACTCCAGAATCTTCAAAAAGTTCAAAACACAGCTGCTCGTATCATCTTTAGAGTACCTCGATCAGAGCACACCTCACCACTGCACTGTACCCTATATAGAGTGCTCTTAATACTCCAGTTTATCCCCTGCATGAACAAACGTAGAGACCTACTTTAAACGTTTTCAACATGTTTTATATTTTCCAATTTCATGCTTGTTGTTTTTTGCTTTTCTGTAATGTAGTCATATCCTTAAAGATGTGATAAACCGCCAAGAGATTCTAAAGATTAGGCCCTATACAAAGTTCTCATTATTATTATTATTATTATTATTATTATTATTATAATTAGTAGTAGTAGTAGTAGTAGTATTGTTGATATTAATATTACTGTATTATTATTATTATTATTATTATTATTATTATTATTATTATTATTATTGCTGTTCTTGATATTAATATTATTATTATTGTTGTTGTTATTATTGTTGTTGATATTATTATTATTATTATTATTATTATTATTATTATTAATGTTATTATTATTATTATTATTGTTGTTCTTGTTGTTGATATTATTATTGTTGTTGTTACTATTGTTGTTGATATAATTATTATTATTATTATTATTATTATTATTATTATTATTATTATTATTATTATTATTATTATTATTATTATTATTATAAATCCAACGTTTCGCTTTAAAATTTACATCTCACAGTCTTGCTGATTTTTCTGCCTGCCGTATGATATATGATTAGTAAGGTTGACAAGAGAAAGTTACAGAGTATTCAATGTTTTCTTTGATTATCTGTAGTATTTATTAGATGATAATCAGCATGTTTTTATGTTTTTCAATTGTCTTTTGTCATTTGTTTTTCTGTAGTGTAGTCATTTCATTATTGATGGTGTAAAGCGCTTAGATTTTCGAAAGATTTGGCGCTATACAAAGTCCTCATTATTATTATTATAATCCTTGCAATCATTACTGAATAATTTTGATCTTAATTTCAGGGGAATAACCCGACGAAAAGTCTAATGTGAACATTTGAGTTACGTCCCTTGTAATTAACGTTTGTTTATGCTTGATAAACTTCCGAAGCCATCAAAGAGTCCTATGCTAATCTGGCTACAATATCTTTATCAGTTCTACAAATAATATTTCATATAGTCAAAACAATATAGAAAGTCAGATATTGATGATACTAAATAAGAACTAGCATCGGTTACTTTTCTTTGGCAAAAGGAAGCAAAATAGTGTGCGTATGAATTAATGATTTATTGAAATTTCCATAACACCCGAGTTAGTCATTGTGGCGGTAACTTACGAAAGAACCGTAAGTTTTTATTGGCAATACATTATAGCTTACTTGTCTCTTAACATGCACATTATGTTTTTTTAAAAAAAATTTATTATAGTTAGTGCATACAATTTACTGACCAAATTAGCGAAATGATCGATGGAAACACCATAACACATGAATAACTTTTCAATAAGTCAATGTGGCGGTAACCGATAATAACCCCAAGTGACGTTAACTTATGGTATCACGGTACCAATTGTTTTTCCATAGACCTCAATGCTAATATTTGAAAAGATAACTATATTTTCTATCCTAATTTAGCATGCATCTCACACACTGTTATAGAGAACAATGTTAGATTGTCAATTTGACAATGACAAAACCAGGTACTCCATTGCATTTAAGAGAGATAACTCTGCTGGAACTAGACAGGGGTATGAGTTATCTAGTCACAACATACCTATTTTCAGTCATGTGTATTACATTTTCAAAAAATCATAAAAAATACAAAATTTGATCTATTTAGGAATTAGCATAAATTCACATGTTGTTAAGAGGCTAACCTTTTTTTTAAGCCTAACAGAAAGTACAACTCTTACATAATCCACCAATCAAAGCTCATGTTGTTGTTTACTTTGGACTGCAATGGACCCTACACCTTATGCACCGCCCACCTGGTCATGCGCAATTGGTACCGTTATACCTATAGCAAACCTTGATTTTTCCAATAATCTGTGAAAAAGCTCGGGACTATATAACTAACAAGTGTACTTAGTCTCGCTTGTCATAAACAATTTTATGAAGTACTAAGCTATGTTCTATATGATTGTGTATAGAAATGTTATTGAGCTGTTGGAACTCTTGTTTGCATACCATTGCTTCATTATCAAACTCATCTTTTGAAATAAAATGAATTCTTTTAACTATGAGTTGTGTTTTATTCATATTAGCACTTATCAAACTTCACTTTGGTAATATGCGATAAATCACATTATGTCATATTGTTTAATAGTAAGGTCAAAGGTCAACACACTAGTTAGCATGTACCATTTCTACTCTTAAAGAGACATTTTGATCTAAAATAAAGGACTTATAATTGTTTCATTAACACAGAAAGTAACAACAAGGACAGGTGGACATGGCCCAATCTAATTATAAAGTATTAGCTTTGAACACTTTACACTGTCTGCATATGCAAGAGGTCACTAACCTCTAGTCCTCACACAAAGGTCAAGCTACCCAGCCTCTTTGTCATACAAATAGAAAGCTTCCCTCCTTTCTGTAGTGCATACAATTGATGCAATAAGCCAATCTGACACCAAATAAAGTAGATAACAGCTTTTCTAAGTGGTTATCATGGATTTGGGGTTGAAAATGTGGACTAATATATAGAAAAAGTCTATATGTAGTAGAGACCTCAAGAATGATTATCTAACTAAGGAATCGCATGTTCATTTTTCACGGCACAAAAGTTTATAACAAAAAAAAAAGACATTTAGAGCAGGACTATTCAAATCAAAATAGGAAGGAATACCATATCTTTAATAAATTACCTAAAATACTCATACCAGAATATTCTTTATGGTACAAGTGAACTATCTACAAGAGGACCAGTAGTGTCCTCTATCTTGGTCTATAACATGCTTTAGAAGAACAAGAGAGTTGTTTTTTATTCATGATTTTTCATCTTTTACGCATAAAATAGTCAATACTTTGGCTAAAATTGACTATATTAACTTTACATAACCTTTTTTTGCCTGTATGCTAATATTGGAGCTGACTACACAGTCACAAAGCCATCAGTCTATATATGCTATAGATATAGTTACAAAATCCCCATTCCAAAGCTAATGTGTGTTATTTTCTAAATTTTCTATGTAAAAGTCTGTCAATATTAGACCAAAACATCTCAATATCCATTGTTTAACCAAATGACACTATGACAGTATAGAAGTGGTGGTTATGTATACTCGTTACTATGGATACACTGTGAAGCTGGTATTATCTTTTAGGTATCACGGTACCAATTGTTTTTCCATAGACCTCAATGCTAATATTTGAAAAGATAACTATATTTTCTATCCTAATTTAGCATGCATCTCACACACTGTTATAGAGAACAATGTTAGATTGTCAATTTGACAATGACAAAACCAGGTACTCCATTGCATTTAAGAGAGATAACTCTGCTGGAACTAGACAGGGGTATGAGTTATCTAGTCACAACATACCTATTTTCAGTCATGTGTATTACATTTTCAAAAAATCATAAAAAATACAAAATTTGATCTATTTAGGAATTAGCATAAATTCACATGTTGCCAAGAGGCTAACCTTTTTTTTAAGCCTAACAGAAAGTACAACTCTTACATAATCCACCAATCAAAGCTCATGTTGTTGTTTACTTTGGACTGCAATGGACCCTACACCTTATGCACCGCCCACCTGGTCATGCGCAATTGGTACCGTTATACCTTATGAAAGAACCGTACTCACAGGCACTTGATTCTGGGTCAGTTAATGTACAGACTCACCATTATTTGACCCAGAATCAACTGCCTGTGTGCGTAATGCGGCGGTAACTTTGCATTCTGTTTTTGTTTCGATCAAAGTTTAATTGTTGAGTTTGTAGACCAAAATTATGAAACGATCTAGCAAAATTAGAAGAACCTGGTGATATCTTTGTGTTTCTTTCCCCACCATTGGCACTATGAATTCCTTAGCTTACACTGTTGTAGAAGCCTTCAAGCTAGGGCTACAACAAAAAACCTTTTTGGCTGTAAGCCAGCTAAAAGTAAGACATAATGATTTCCAAAGCTTTACCGTTGGAAGTACACATCACTACCGCCACTGTATCCGAACAGGTAAAGGATATGGGGAAGAAAATGTAACTAGGCAAAACTTTCCGGACTTGTTTATTAATTACTATTTATACATATCCAATTACACCGTTCATTATTCTTTCACCCGTGCGCATCCTTAAAACCTGAAGGCTGATCAATACATCAGACTCGTATTAATATTCACACAGAGACCCAAATACAAATATGTTCCTTGTTGGCCGAGCGTCCTGGTTTTTCCTTGCCCATCAAGGCACTTTGGTTACCCCAGAGTAGTTTTGTTTTTAAATTGCAGAATTTAATTGTGCATCAGATGTTGCCAGTTATGGCTTATGCACAGTACTTGAAGTGTTACACTAATTTTAAAACCACATTTCTTTTGCCTAATTATATTTAATTTAATTCATCCACCAACTCCTTCACTCACTCATCAATACTCCACCCCCATACAACTTATGAACCACTTATCTCAATCCTCACTATTGGTTTCTACCAGGTCTACTGCAGTTCAGATTCCATATTTGACTTGTTACTGCCAGCCAGATTTTTCTTAAGAAAATCAATGTATTGATTCCATTCTTTTCTAACTGCACATTCAAAATAATACAATGTCAGGACAGAATGACTGTCTGCATGCTTCTGTGTTCTAGGATAATGTACTTGAATTAGTTGTAAGCATATTAACTTTGCTAGTCCTTGTAATACAGAAATTAATTTTTACATTATTTGAATTACTACTTTTTAAAACTGCACTTATGGCAGAAAGTTATCTGATAATTGTATAATTCAAATTAATTATTCAGAAGTGAAGATTCACATGCAGAGCTAGAAATATTCTGTATGATGCATATCTGGGTCGCATTCAATAAGCTATGTTTAAACTTTAGGAGGTACATTATTAAACTTGTGCTAGTCTAACAAATCCAGGCCAGCATTTATGCCATGTTGTTAAATCACCTGCAGGGTCAGACTGTTCACCAGTGCAAAATTGCTTTCAGCATAATCAGTGCATGATACCTAACTTACTGAATTTTGTCCAGATCTAAGGGTCTAGCTGCATTTGTACTGTTCAAGCCAAATCAACCCCAGTCATAACCATTCACATATAAAACAAAAATAATTTGTTTCGAAAATTCATTAGATTCTGCTCATATAATTAATGAAAATGAAGGGAATACCTTGCCTACTAATTTTGAACCAAGTAAAAGAATAAACCAAAAATGCAAGCAGCATATGGTAGGAAAAGTTAGATTTTATTTGTAGTCTCTTGACCTACTGTGGTCATTGAGTCACTTTTTGTGCTGCTGAACACCTGACCAGTTCCCTCCACTTCTCTTGATCATGAGCCAATGCCTGTCTCTCCACAAACATTTTCCTTGTCCATTCTGTGATGTTGTCACTCCACTTTTTTCTCTGTCTTCCGTA
The DNA here is from genome assembly GCA_029339505.1 of Unio delphinus. Lineage (NCBI taxonomy): Eukaryota > Metazoa > Mollusca > Bivalvia > Unionida > Unionidae > Unio > Unio delphinus. The sequence continues at coordinate 1,179,342 of JAQISU010000348.1, forward strand.
CTTCTGCCACCCTAGACGCTGCCCTGCAGTACTGTTGTGGAATATTAGACTGATGGCTCTTGTGACATGGCTTTACCATTTCAGCTTCTCTTTTCGACAGTGGTGAGGAGGTCTTCATATTGGCTTATTTTGTGCCTGATGGTGTTATGCACTTCATCATTTGTGATGGGGTCCATGTATTAGAGATGCCAAGGATTGTTTTGTAGCATCTCATTTCAGGTTCCTGGATTCTTCATTATAATTCTGTGATGACTAATGCTCTCAATAGTCTGATTTTACTTTTTAGACAGATATCCTTGTCTCTCCAGACGGGTCTCAGCTTTGACATAGCTGCCCTTATTTGTGCTGCTCGTGGCAACATTTCTGCTCTTAGTCTCTCTTAAATGATTAATGAGGGAATCAAGATATTTTAACTGGCCCACTCTTTCCAGTTCCTGTCCTCTCTTTAATCTTGACAGATTGGTTTGCCACTATTTGTCATCAGCTTTGTCTTTTCTGCTCTTATCTCGATGTTAAATCTGGAAGCTGTTTCATCCATGTTCTTCACTAAGGTGCCAAGCTCGTCTTTACTGCCTGCCAGCCCATCAATGTTACCTGCAAAACAGAAGTTGATGTTGATATGACCTCCAATGCTGACTGTCCCACAGTGGTTTTACAGGGCTTCACTTATGATGCGCTCTAATTAGATGTTGAAACGCCTGAGTGACAGATGACAGCCTTGACATACTCCAAATGTTGTGAACAAGTACCCCATAGAACCTTGAGCAGCTACTGCACTGGTAGCCTTAGCATACAGCTGCTTGATGGTATTGGTCAACTTTCGACCCATGTTTTACTTCTTTATTGTGGCCCACAGTGCCTTGTGCCACACTGTCAAAAGCCTTTTTGAAATCTATGAACACATGATAGGTGTCTTGTTGATGCTGTGAGTACTTTTCACACAGAACCCTGAGATTGAAAATTTCTTCTGTTGTGCTTCTTCCACTCCAGAACCTTGCTTGTTATTCAGCGATATTTTTCTGCTTGTCGTTTCAGTCTGTTCAAGATGATCATCATCATTACCTAATTAGCATGGCTAATCAAACTGATAGTTCTGTAATTTTGGCACAGGTGGAGATTGCCTTTTATGGGGAGTGTTATAATCAGTGACTGGGTCCACAGTTGGCCATTCATCTTAGATGTAATGCTTTTGAACAAATATGACATTTGATGAATCTCTTCAGTCCTGGATAATTGACTCTTACAACAGTCATATATTGGCTTATTAGAATTTTATAGTTTATTTTCAAATTCTTATATGATAAAAGATAAATATAAATATTAATTTTGGTCAGGTAGGGTTCCATAAAAAGTCACTTAATTATGGACACCACAGCCTATAGCAAAATGTCCTATGCTACTTTAAGGCCTGGAATTTTGACAAAGTCTCTGTTTAACATGCATCTCATTTTGATCTTGTGCAACAACAGAACTCACTAGCCAAATATATAAAAAGACTGGGAATGCGTAGATTCAACTCTTTCTCTGATTTTAAAGATATTTTTGGTAAATAGATTATATGGAGAATAGGACTTTTTATTGATAAATGCAATAATCTTGATAAACAGATTCATTGTGTTAAATTTTTGTATACTTTACAATCCTGTCAATCATTTCTGTAGTTTTTTTCTTTTAACCTAACAAAGCAATTGTTCAGTTTCTACAATACTTGGAAGAGAGCAGAAACAGGAAATAGATAAATCAGACATTTTCCTTTTCAGATGAAATGCAATATTGAAGGTTTCGGAGAATATCGAAAGACGATGAGGATCAATGGCTGGACATGGCCTCCGCATCCTTTGGAAGTCCTTGCATGGATGGTTCTGGTGTACTTCAGTACCATCCATTTCACCACACTTGTTCCTGCCCTTGCCATTCAATGGCAGATATACGCATATATAATATCCTTTACTTGACGAAGATAAAATATTATGCTAATCTCAACCTGCATGGTATCAAGTGTTATTCATTGTTATAATCCAATTGCTGGAAAGAAAGCTTTTGTCTTTATAGATACGTATACTCAGTAATATCTGCTGGTCTGGTTGGCTAAAGACTGATTAAAGTATTTTACTTTATGCTTTATTATTATTATCGTTATGATTATTATTATTATTATTATTATTATTATTATTATTATTATTATTATTACATTTATTATTATTATTATTATTATTATTATTATTATTATTATTACATTTATTATTATTATTATTATTATTATTATAAGCTTCCTGGATGTTTTTCAAGTAAGACAAAATGTATGAATCTTTCCTGTTAAGATGATCAGAAATGTACTCTGCAATGACCCACATCTATCTTCTCATGAAGGAAGTTACTGATAGGTCCCCTGTATATACATCCTATATGGTCTCTGTTATTGTGTGAGGATCTTCTATTTGGCCCCCTGTATATACATCCAATATAACTATATCATTGTGTATGAGGATGTTACTGATAGCACCCCTTATACATAACCAATATAATGTCTATCACTGTGTAAAGATGTTACTGGTAAACCGCTATTATATACATCCAATATAATCTCTGTCACTGTGTGTCAGGATGTTATAAGTAGGTAGGTCTGCACCACACCTCTGTATTAACATACCATATTGACTCAAACATTGTGTGAGAGTATGTTTTCAAGTAGGTCCCCATCCCACCTTGGTATACACATACCATATTGTCTCTAACATTATTGTGAGAATGTTACTGGCAGTCCCTTCTGTATACGCATAACACATTGTCTCTGATTTTGTGTAAAATTTAGTTTTTGGGGTGTATATATATTTCTCAATAGAATCTTAGTTTTAATTTTCTTGAGCGTGTAAAATTGACCAAATTTAAACAGTGAAAAAGTTTGTAAGGTAAAAAAATGTAGAAATAAAATGAAACAAATTAAATTAAGTCTAACTTTTGTAGAGGTTGATGGGTTACAAAATATTCGATGAAAGAAAAATGTTGAACAGATGTATGGATTAATTGTTTTCTGAACTTCAGGAATAATTATAGACAATGGAATAGCTGAGTTGTTTTACATTTAAAATGAAGAAACGTTCTTAAAAAGATTATTTGAAGTAATGTCCTATAAATTTTAACAAGTTTATATGGAATTATATAAAAGATATCTTGTCAATTTAATACTCTGTTTCACAAATATATATGATTTCTCACAAATGTATACAATTTCTGATAAAGTATATTAGATATTTTGTCAATATTATGAGATATTGTATTTAATTTTTAAGATGTCATACTAATTGTATGTGATACCTAGTTTTGGGAATAAACAGTTATTTGGCTCACCATAAGTTCTTAGAGGAGTGAAGTAGGAGATAATGCTCAGGAAAGACAGAAAAAAATGGAACTATGCAATATCTCTGATTGGGATTAAAATAAAATTAAGTTTTTGCTATAATCAGATGATGTGTTTGTTTTGTGTGGCTTTGTTCTTCAGTCATTGAGTGTCGCAGTTCAAGTAATTTAGACGAAAGTTACAGTTAATAATCCTTAACTTCTGCCTAGATTCCTGGGGTAGCTCTTTCTGCCCAGATTATATGCAGGCTAGTTGCGATGAAAATAAATCCTGGACATATATCAGTTCATGCCAAGGACAAAAAGATGAGGCTTCCACTGTTTGATCGGGATGTTCATCCACATGTGATTGAATGCCTTTATTGTCACATTTGTAGAGTTAATGTGTAAGTGTTCTTCTTTCGAACCATCAGTTTTTCCACAATTTTTTTAAAAATACAGTTCTATACCTACCAGGTGTCATAAGGCGTTTTATGTGACATGTTTTAAGTTTGTTTGTTAATATATATCATAATCTAATAAGTGAATTAGTTGAAGGTAATTAATGGGAATGTTGCAAGTAATTGTTGTGCCAAAAATTTAAGTTTCTGGAAAGAAATTTTGATCTTCTGTTGTAAGTTACTATGTTGTATTGCTTAGATACAAAGGTAGCCACTTAATCCCATGTCAAAAAGAACAGACTTGAAAATATTTGCTGTGTCATAATGGTATCAAGATAAGAAATGAACTGAATATATGCATCAGTTGTTTTTAGCTGTGCATAATACACTATAGCACTTTTAGCACATTACTGGCTACTTGGTCAAGAGAAGGATTGACCTATAAATACCTTTTTCAAGGACACACAATGATTCTGCTGACTGGGGCTGGTCTTGATGGGTATTGAATTTAAGATTCCTGGGGCTGGCTTGTATCGGTATTGAACGTAAGACCCTTGAGGTTGGCTTGGATAGTTATTGAATCTATGAATCTTATGGGCTGGCTTGGATGGATATAAAATCTAAAAACCCTTGGGGTTGGCTTGGATGGGTATCGAATGTTAGAATGACCCTCAGGGCTAGCTTGGATGGGTATCAAATCTAAAACCTTGGGGTTGGCTTGGATGGGTATCGAATCTTAGAATGACCCTCAGGGCTAGCTTGGATGGGTATCAAATCTAAAACCTTGGGGTTGGCTTGGATGGGTATCGAATCTTAGACTTTTGGGGTTAGCTTGGATTGGTATAGAATCTAAGACCCTTTGGACTGGTTTGGATTGGTACCGATTCTTTGACCCTCAGGACTGGCTTTCTTAGAACCATGGATTATGAGTTCATTGCTCCATGAATTGAACCACTGCAAACAGGGTAGACTGATCATCTGTCACATTAACATATAGACATTCATTTAATATATATATACATTAAATTTTAAACTTTGTGTACTTGTATATCATCGCTAGAATGTTTCATATCACAGAGAGAATCCCATCTTTACAGGGTTAATGTGGAATATGGAAATTTGACATCTAAAAATACATTTTGAGGGTCTTGAAGGCCATGGAATTTTTCAAAATCTTGCAAAGTTCTGGAAAGGTTACGGAATTTCTGACAGTGGAGTTCCAAAAGTTGATAACTGCTAGTTTCATAGAGCACAAGCAATGATCCAAAATACTAGTGTTTCAAACATCAGATGCCATTTCAATTGAGAAAGGTATCATTTCATAAAACAAGAATAAGTTCTCACTTAATAGTAGATTTCCTTTGATTTCCAATAACTTCTGTTATTAAATTCACATGGCAAGCCCCCCTGCTTTAAGTAGTTACCACCTAATGATCTGACAAAACAAAGTTAAGTTGTGTTGGTTATTTTTTACATAACTTATTAGATAACTACCAATTTACACAATATTGTGGTCCATGCGTTTTGTTATGGGAATGACCCTTGAAAAGTGATGGAATTGTCATGGAATTTGTTTTTGTTGTCTGCACTAACCCTATCTTTTAAGGTCAAGAATATATCAATATCTTTTATTATTCATTTCACTTTTAAGGAATGAAACTTGGTGTGCATTTACATTATTGCTAAAAGTTGTACTGCATAACATATTTGGGCAGCTATCTGGCTAAATTTTTTAAAAATCTTATTTTCATCCATTCTCTAGTTTTACACCTTCATGAGATTTAGTAATGATGACCTCACCATGTTAGATGTTAGGGAGTCAAGTTGACTTAATTTGTTGAATTATAAACGCATTTTTCTGAAATCAGCAGAAATGCAAAACTTGATTAATTAAAAACATGTTTCGGTTTTAACACCATTTATCTACATAAGATATATACATGGTGGCCAGTATAACTGTTGCAGGAAGAGCACCGGAAAACCCAAATAAAATATGTCTGATCCAATCTTTTTTTGCTTTCTTCAAGTTTTTCTGATATTCTTGTTTATTTCTCAGTACTGCATTGCCACTGTTGTGTGTCTGGTGTTTTTGAGGTCTCTTTGGGCATCACACAGATTCACAATCTCTTCTGTAACCAAGAGTTTTTTCTTTGGGTGATGGAGGCCAATGATGTCCTTGGGAGCTGTTGTCATCACTGTGTTGATAGTGTCTATCATCACTTTTAATATCAACATTAATCACAAGGAGTGGAGCAAATTTTTCTCTAATTGTGGATTGGAATGACTTAGAGATGTTAGGGTCCTTCAGTAGTTCAAGTTTGAAATTGAGCCAATGATTTTCTTTGGCTTGTTAATTTTCTTAAGTCTTACTCTGAAGTTCATAATCATGAGGTCATGATCATTCACAACAACAGCACCTGGAAACATTCTTGTATTTGCTCTATTTATGCCAGATCATTAATGGTATTGAACCAGTATGTACATGTAGTTGATCTGGTTATGATTGATTCCATTTTGTGCATGCCATATCCAGATTCAGTAGCTTCTATTGACGAGTATAACGTAAAATGTCCAGCAAGCTTCATGATGCTGGACATACGGTAATATGTTTTACTCATCAATAACTCTTTGATATGTTATACTATCAATTTACTTGTCAATAACTCTCTATGGAATATTTTTGTGAAAAAATCTCTATTTGCTTGAGAACTCGATAATAATCAACAATAAATATGCATTATTGTTTGATAGTCTTGATAATTGGCCTGATTTATGTAAAGTTAATTTTATACTTTCATTATTCAAACATTGGAAAGTTATTTTGGTAAAAATAAAAGCAAATGCTTAGCTTATGTCATCTTTTCTCATTTCAGCTAAAAATGTCAAAGTAGGTTATCATTGAATTTGCCATTAAGCATCTTTTGAAGAATTTATACAATATCGTTAATGTAATTTGTATGGACAAGACATTAAATAAAGTGAATAAAATATGCCTTTTAAAGGTATCTCTTGCTCCAAAATGACATCTGTTACTAAGCTGCATAAAGTGATTTAGGACACATATATATGAGATATGTCACTTGTAGTATAAATTTGAGCCAGAAGTTGACTAATTATCTGTCACAGGATGTAAAATTTTTAGGCATTTACTTTCAAATTTTAGCCGGCTGCTTTAAAAGTCAATAAGATAGGACTGCTTGGACACCATATTTTAAAGTTAAGAAAATGGACTGACATTCTATTACAAATAAATAAAAACTGTTCATCTTTGTACTTTTCAGGAGTCCCAGAACAAGACATTGTTCAGTCTGCAACAAGTGTATAGATGGTTATGATCACCATTGTTTCTTTCTGAATAATTGTGTCGGAAGCCGTAACTTCAGGTAAATTAATAAATCTTTATTAATTCTTACTGTTCCTTGAAAGCTGTGGGTTATTATTTTATTAAAGTATTATTTGTGATTTTGATCATTTTCAAGATAACACAGATAAAGTGTAATTATTCTGATATATAAAATATGACAAATTTCTTTAGTAGATCAAAAGTACATGGGGTTTTGTTTGTGTAAGGCAAGAAAGGAGTTTACATTGTGTAAGTGAGGAAGAAGTTTACATTTAATAATAATAATAATAATAATAATAATAATAAAGACTTTATTTAGAGAAGGTAACTCAATTACTTACAGAACTAATCTACCTTGAGGCCTTCTATCTGTTATGTACAATATATACAATACATACAACATGATGTGAAGAGTCTGGCTCAATGCTAAATAATTAAGGAATTTTAAATTTCAAAGTATCAAGCCTGGAACACATGCACAGGCATCTGTAAAAAAAACACAAACATATAAGAAACATAAAATATCATTCTGTGTTGAAACATTCAGCTTTATAAAATAAATGCAAAAAAAAAACCCAAAAAAAACAGACAAGCAGGCAGTATTTTTTTTTTTTTTTTTTTTTTTGGTACTAGCACTGTTCAATTTTCTAAAGATTTCATCCATTTAAGACATTGATTATGAAATGAAGAAATGCTAGGAGCCTTTGATGTGTAACTACTTGTGATCAGAAAGGAGAATTTGATACATGAGATCATAGTTAAACACATGATGTGTTGTAGATGACCAAATTGTATTGGCTCTAGGTTTTACCTATCTGGATCATTGGAACAGATACAAGTCTTAAATAGTATAACTCGGTGGCAATGTGTTTACCTATAAGTTGAAGTGTTGGTCTCAAATCTCCTCATTGGTTATGTTGGAAGTTACTTCATTAGGCCTGCTAAAGGCAAATGTCTCATTGGATTTAATTGGAAATCCCTGGAGTAAATAGCATTGAATTTGTATGAATGTTATGCTTTCATTGTTTACCTTTTCTCTTACATATGTAACAAGATATGACGGTTTACTCCATGTATTCTAGTTTCTTTCCCCATGTCAAAATAGTCAACACTCACATGTTTCTAGCACTACTTTATTTGTTACATAGCTTAATGCTGTGAAAGTTTGGCACATTGTATGTACAGCTTAATGCTGTGAAAGTTTGGCACATTTTATGTACAGCTTAATACTGTGAAAGTTTGGCACATTTTATGTACAGCTTAATGCTGTTGAAGTTTGGTACATTTTTTCTACAGCTTAATGCTGTGGAAGTTTGTCATATTTATTACACAGCTGAATGCAGTAAGAATCTGCAGTGGCAGAACAGTTAAAAGTATCAGGTACTCTTCAACAAAACAGTGAAAGTTAAATGAATCCTACTATCAGATTAATTCAGGTCACCTACCACCATGGTGTGTCCTTCAACTAGGAACTTTTGTCAAACCTGGATGAAACACTGCTTGTTCCCTAAATTACCTCCATCAGCATTAAATAACCTACTTAAGGTTTGAAAGTGAACTTAATGGAATTTCAGCCTACCAATCAATTTGATGGAAACTTAACCAAGATACTTAATGGAAGCCTAATGATTTTTATTTTCTTTTTCAGATGGTTCTTTGCCAATGTAGTCACAGCCATTATAGGTCTTCTGTTAATAGTATCTTTGGCCCTCTTGGAATTTGTGGCTTATTTTACGGATAAGAGTGCCCGGGTCATCCTTCTACCATATGTCAGTAAGTCTTTTACACTTTAATCTGTTATCTGTGGTTGCTACTTTTAACTTGAAACAATGTGATGGATATGTCATCACAAAACAGTTTTAATAGCACTACTTCTCTCTCTCTCTCTCTCTCTCTCTCTCTCTCTCTCTCTCTCTCTCTCTCTCTACCGCCTCCCAGTAGAAAAGATAAAACAAACAAACAAATTATATCACTATAAAAACAAATACTTTATGAGGAGCTAATTCACTGTTACACTCAGCTATATCTGCCATGTTAAGACCTTGCATTTGCTTGCTGACAAATAATTTTAGGTTGTTAAATTATATGAAATAGAATAATATCAAAATGGTTGTCTTGATATCCATCCTGAAAAATCTTTGTGTGGCGACTTTTCTTTAAGTTCATATTGATGTGTTCAATTAAAGTTACTAATTTATTCTTTAATAGTAATATATGGGCATTTGTGTTCATCTGTCTACCAATATTTTGTAATTCTATTCCACAGGCATGGCCAATGGCGTGGCAGCACGTAAGTATGTTTTACACTTAGTTAAATAGGAAATTATGTACACCTAACATGTAACACAACTTTATGATCCAGATCTGCCTATTTGTAATGTGGTAGCAAATCAAGGTTGATATTGCAGTTTATTTCAGATCAGAAGTTTTTTATACGCGCAACAATCAGTTTTTCAAAGGTAACTCAGTTTTCTCTGAAATTAGAGCAAAGCTGTTTTTGGGTATATTTAAGAAACAAGAACAGAAGGATTAGCCATTGTTCAATTAATTATTAGCTGTTTCTATTTGCACCTTCAGAGGTCAGTCCATTGTAGGTATTGTCCTGTAGCAAGATTATGTGTACAACAGCATGCAGTACTCACTGGAGATAAAAAGACTATAACCCAAAAAATTGCCAGATGGTATATTTTGTTGCCAAACAAAATCACAATTTACAGCATTGGCAAAGGCCAGGATGATCCCTGCACTGATTTACTTAAAGATTTTGTCTGAACTTTGACCCCAAAATTGTTTAATCTATTGCTAACAAACATGCATTTTGGTTGTGTTGAACACTAAAACTGAGAACTGAGTAACTGCTATCTATTTTTATTAGATTTAGTTACTGTCTTTTCAAAGATTTTGTAATTATTTTTTGAAAGAGTCATTTATCCAAACATCAGCACGTCATGAAAATGTTATACATATATTGTATTTAGAGATTCTCTCTTGCTGAGAGCAATTTTTTACCCAATCTATATCTATGTTTCAGAGTTCAAAGTCTTTTACTATCCTGCCAAAGATGAAGGCTGGCTGGCACTTGTTGGAGTTACTGCTTTACTGGGAAGTGTTTTATGTGCCTTGCTCATCCTTCTCTTTATCTCTCACTGCTACGATAGTAAGTTATACCTTCATGGATGTTTTACACCACCATTGTTTTATATCATTTAGCGTCCTAACTATTAAATCACAAAATTCTCTAAAGTTGGCCCAGTCCAATGCACTATTATATACCCAACATTAATGGTCTCGCAATTATATTTTCTCCCTCTCTCGTCATATAAACCAGAAATCCCAAAACTAACAGCTAATTTCATCCATGGTGTTTGATTTTGAGCTTTATTTTAATATGTTGCACTATACACATTAATTATTAAAATATGACACTGAAATTTAACTCATATTTAATCATGGTTTTTCATTTATTTGATTCTTTGATGCAGTTATTATAGTCAGGTTTTTTGCAAAGGCAGTTGCATCATTTCAGTATTAGAAGAAATGACCACCATTACTTGAAGTAGTAAAGGATGTTACAAGACGAGAAGGGCAAATAAATCATTGATCATTAACATTTTAGCATGATATATGTGGATTATGCATTTTCTGCCTGGATTCCGCTTTTTGACCACCTGGAATAGGCTTTTTCCTCATCAGGGGATGGCATGTATGTTACAATTTTGTCATAATCAATATGCTTATTCTGACTAAAGTGCATTTTCTTCTAACTGTATAAGGATTCTGCTTTTCTGTTAAACTAACATAAAAAAGAAATAATTAGTTTTCTTCTTCATGTTTTCATCTCTTAAATTTCACTCATAAATTTGAGAATATTCTTAAGAATTTTAGCATTAAGCAAGGGATCCATTTTGGTTGCTTCATCTAAAAATATTAATGTTCATTTGGTCTATTACTTTGGTCTCTCATAATTATATTTTCTCCCTTTCTTGTTAGATATGTAGTTATAAAGAGCATTTTTCACATGTTCATTCCAGCAGCAACAGAATATTCCAAAACTGATATCCTGCAAAAATTAGGGAAAATCATATTTAGAACTAGTATTTTTGCTATATAATACCTTGTAGTTATTTTTGTTCATTTGAAAGAGTTTATCTTCCTAAACTTTTTTGGCAGGTTTTTATATTTGTATTTTTAGAATTTTAGAGTTATTCCTGTAAAATCTGTATAGAACCAGGGGAAGGCACTTTCAGTGTGGTGTTGTCACCCCTGAATACAATTTATTATTTGTATAATTCTTATGTGACATATTTTATTAATATAAAAAGTAGCCTATAGCCCCTGTATACCATATATGTTTCAATGTAACAGCCCTAACTTCTAATCTGCACCATATAAGCTGTATTGTGCTGACATGTGCATTCAACTCTTCATTCATTCTTATATTTCCGTGTTATTACTGTATTTTCTCAGGTGTAGGTGTTCCACCCGATTTGCCATGTTAAGACATTAGTAGAGCTAGATCAACATATAATTTGTTTTCATGAAAGTAATTAAGGAGAAAATTAATAGAAGAGCTGGTATTCTTCATTCTCATCAACTGAAGTCAGAACAAATTATCATAGATATTTTTGCTAGTTTACTTCATTCTCATGATTCGTCAACAAAGCAAATATCACAGACTAACTAGTATACTTTATTCTCATCAAGGCATAGAAGAAATAGCAAATGTGAGTTGTTATTATTACTGTAACAATAGAACAAATACCACTGTATACTGTTTCACTGTCCATGCGTCAGTCTGATCTGGCTTTGAATTTAAGGTGTCATTGAAGATAGAATACCTAGAAACCCCAGTTAATATTTACACAGAGTTAAAGCTTGCTATCTTTGTACATTTATTTTCTTTCCTTTTTCCAAAGAGATCTGGTGATGTCATGGAATGGTATACTGATAGCCTTTTAATTATCAAAGTTGATATTCTTCTGCAGAGGGTATCCAGTATGATTTTCACTTGCTGCCCTGTTCTTTTAGCAAATTAATTTTTTGCATGATCTTTCTTGTGTTTTGGATACTTATGTATTGCTAGCGAATGAATGAATGTTTCACAATTCTTTTATTCAAAGTTGTTTTTGATAAGTTTGTGCGCTAAATTAATTCCAAAAGTTAATTTGGTGAATTTTGTTTGCTTGAAAGACCCCAACTTCAATTAGGTCTATATTTAATCACTTTCTGCCTTTCCATACAGTGAGTAATCCCCCCCCCCACAACAGAATTTTGTAAAGAGGTGTTTTCAGTTGGGGTTGGGACACTTTGATAAGGACGGTATCTGTAAATAGACCCGTGGTATTAAGTTGATATGTATGTCATAATTTACTAATAATAAATAAATGAATGATATATTCGATTTTTTAATATTATCAGCAGTAATTATACTACATGTATATGCTAAAATTACAGTGCATAGTAGGAATTCAAGAGCAGAGATGTTATCACTTAACGCAAACAACTGCATTTCAAGCATTGTGCATATTCACCAAGTGCAGATGGTAAACTTATATATAGTTGTAAAAGGTCACTTAGTAAATGCCTAGCTTTATTAATATTGGTAATTATTTTTTTCAGTGACTGCAATCAGATATGTTACTTTTTATTATCAGAGTAGTTTTAAATGTAATTTTCTTATAAGATGGTAATAATAATTTAATCCGGTTGCTTAATACTGTAAAACTATAGTAGATTATAATTCATTTCAGAACTGATAAATATGGGCCTAATAGCCTCTGTTAGCTCTTGATGTGGGGTTCTTCAGGTTAAAAGAAAGCAGAAGTCATTAACTTTTGTATGCACCCTACTGGCATAAAAGATTAAAAATAAGCATTCTTGGCACAAGGGCACAGCTTAAAATTAACCCTTCTATCTCTTAAAAGTCACAGAATAATACTTAGTGACCATAATTTGTAATGTTCTGTTTATTATATGTATAATTTTGGCAAATTCAGATAAACCATATTCACTAGCATATTATACCAATTGCTGATCAAGGCATGTTTCAAAATCATAATTATATCACTGGCAAATGTCGCTGAAAGTAAATCATACTCAACCAAATCAGTTAATGAATGTAGCATTTGCCAAAATGATGCAGTTATGTTATGTTTCTTTGTTTACCATAATATGAAATATTATTTTAATCTTTAAAATTAATGTGTTTATTCTGTATGTTTATAGATTATTATGGCTAAATAAGGATTTGTTATTTTATCCTGCATTTATAACATGGATAAGTAATGAATTCTGTTTTTATAGTCTATGGCTTTATAAAGAGTTCTTATTTTACAGACCATTATGGCTAAAAAAAAGAATTCTTATTGTACATTTTCATTTTCTTAAGGTTGATTATCACTTTACAGATAAGTTATGTTTTAATTTGCCAGCATATAAAATATTGTATTCCTCTGCTATTTAAACTTTATCAAAAGGCTTTAACTTTTCTAAAACCTAGTGTTCATCTTTGATTAAACTTTTGGCAGGGTAATTTTTTAGAAGCACACTTTTTAACAGGCTCTGCATGTTTCATTATTACACTTTATTTGTTTCATTATTTGTTTTTTAACATAACTTTAATTACAAATTGTTTTTAAAATTAAAAAATGGAGATGTTTACTCTTTGTTTTCTTTTGAGAAATAGATATGTATATATAGCTAGCTAGATAAGATTAGTAACACGGGCTTGAAGATTAGGTACATGCCTGGGTATATTAATTGAGTAAGCTTTCTTAAATAGATATTTGTATACATCAAATAAAAAATATCTTATACACCCACAATTTTAGAGCAATTCATAATTTCCTTTTTTTTGTCCGAACCTTCATCAGACTCTAAGGAAAGTATAATTACTGAGTGATGCATATTGTTTTTATGGCTTGTACCATCAAAACAGCCTCTAGAAAGTATAATTACAGAGTAATGCATATTGATTGTATAGCCTGTACCATCAAAACAGCCTCTAGAAAGTATAATTACAGAGTAATGCATATTGATTGTATAGCCTGTACCATCAAAACAGCCTCTAGAAAGTATAATTACAGAGTAATGCATATTGATTGTATAGCCTGTACCATCAAAACAGCCTCTAGAAAGTATAATTACAGAGTAATGCATATTGATTGTATAGCCTGTACCATCAAAACAGCCTCTAGAAAGTATAATTACAGAGTAATGCATATTGATTGTATAGCCTGTACCATCAAAACAGCCTCTAGAATGTATAGTTACTGAGTGATGCATATTGTTTTTATGGCCTGTACCATAAAAACAGCCTCAAGAAAGTATCATTACAGCATGATACATATTGTTCTATGGTCTGTACATTCATCAGACTGTCTTAAGAAAGTATCATTACAGCATGATACATATTGTTCTATGGTCTGTACCTTCATCAGACTGTCTTAAGAAAGTAAAATAGTTCAAGTGCAATTACATGACCTTCATAAACATTACTAAGCCTTTTGAGATGTTTTATCCTTGAAGTCTACTAATGTTGGGGTCAGAGGTGAAAGGTACAGGTTCTTTGGGGGCCCCGAGTGGTCTAAAGCGCTGTCCGTTACGGACCACTGCCATCTCACCTCTGTCTGCGTGGGTTCGAGTCTAAGATTCGGCGAATGTTGTTAAGTGAGAAAGCTTGCCAGTAGCTTCTCGTGGGTCGGTGGTTCTTTCCGGGGTTTTTCCGGTTTCTTCCTCCACCACTAATACTGGCCGCCATGTATAGCCTATATATTGTGCTGAAAAATGGCGTTAAACCATAAAAAAAAACAAAAAACAGGTTCTTTGTGCACAACTATGCAAAATGGTTTCCAATTACAACGTAACAACAGTTTTGCATACATGATTACAAATTCATCCTGATACTGGTATCTGAAAAGGGTTAGATGTTGTTCCAGATTTCATGATTTAAAAAGTTGTGGTTAGAGTCTCAATGAGCCGTGTAAAATATCTCAAATTCTTTTTATGCTTTATATTTCAGTAGTTTTTTTGAACATATTGTCAGTTGTTAAGCATTGCTGATATCGTTAACATTTCAAAAAATGTAGTGTTGAAATCTACAGCTTAACAATTTAGCTATGATTTATATTATTATTCCTGTACATGGTTTAAAGTTGAGAACGGGATACTGAGTATTGTAAATTATAATGACGGTTAAACTTTGATTTCTTACTTGTAGATCATCACAGACTCAAAATCGATTGCCCTATGATCAGGCAGGGGATAGAGCAATTTCGTTCCAGAATCAGAAATGCCAGGTAGATTTATTGTAGTAAATTTTGCTGTTCTGTTCAAATGAGTAATCACATGTTCCTTCATTGTTATAGTCATGATGATGATCGATGTCATAATATTTTTATGCTATCATGATAAGATGAAATTTTACACTATTGTGAAGCAAATTTTAATTTGTTTTCATTAACTATGGCAGTAAAACAGTTTTATACCTTTTTGATGGGTTAATCAACTCAATTGAATAAGGGGGTTGCAAGTAGTCTAAGTTCACTCACATATGTTAACCCCTAACTGTTTGACCCAAATTTCGGCATGACCAAATGGTTTCGGTGAAACCCAACTTTTCTACAGGGAGTGGACTCTGACCCAGGTACACTCAAACATCAATATCCATGTCTCTGCATGACCATTGTAGGTAAGTGACAAGCACACCAGTAGCTTGACAAGGGTCAGTGGCTCCTCCCAGGGTCTTTGCCGGTTTTCCTCCACCAAATGCCTACACTTGTTGGTATTTTTATTCTGGATGCTACATAAATAAATCATACAAATATTGTAACCCTTTTCTGCCCTTTCATCTTTCTGTCTGAATGGTTAAGTTATGCATTTGATCAATTTTCAGGCACTTTGCTGTGGCACTTGAAAGAGTTTTCCTTGGGAGAGTTAATTACTAAAATAATTATGTAGGCGTATTGGTTAGCAGTATATGTGACAGATACTATTGGTAGCTTCTGCCCTTTTGATAGATTGCCATGAACTATTAAATATTATGGTCATCAGCAGCATACACATATTTACAAACCATTTCACTCTTGCAGGTTTTGTTCAATTTATTCCTTTTTTTGGCTTGTAGGTTAATGCTTTGTATTATGCAGTTTTTTCAGCACTAGTCCTGCATCGTTTGCTGGACTGCTGTGGAACATGGTTAAATTTTATGGTCATCACCTGAAAATGTGCCCACCTACAAACTACGTTGTAATCACAAGTTTCTTAAAATTGTAAAACTATTGTGTACATCTACAGATCACTATCAATCATTTCCAAAGTTTTGAGGTCTGTATCTTCATTACTAATGGATGAGCAGATGGTAAAGTACTGATAGAAATCTGACCAAGTAAATGGGTCTGTGATAAGTTCATCCAGAATTCTATATGGTATGCAGTGGTGTGAGGGGAGAAATGATCACAATCATTTTTTTTTATTTAACTAACTGACCCCAAAAAGTGTACAAGATAGCATTCAGGTCATGTCATATGAGAAATTATACTGAATGCTACAATCAATAAAATAATTAGATTTGAACAGAATGCTTAATTTGATAATATTTATGACACTATCGTAATTTCATTGTTTGCAGGTCATGCTGGAATGTTAGATGGAGAAAGAGTAGTGCTGTTGGAGCAAATGCACAAGGTTAGTTGATCATGATATGATATACCACTTTGTTGTTGGCTTCGACATATGATCACCATACTTTAGATGTGGTTAAATACTGTTTTTCTAATTGATAACTTAACACAGTTTTATGTATAAGCTTGTTCATGTATAAGCCGACCCCCACCCCCCCCACTGAAAAGGTAAAAATAAAAACAAGTGCATGACCCGCTTGTAAGTCGACCTATAAGTTCTAGACTACAACATAAGATAAACAAAATGAGTTTTAAATAAATTTATTTAGGCAAATCACATTACTAAAATAATTATTATCTTCAAACTTAATTAAAATGTCCTTAAATGGCTTGTTAAGGCAGATGTTAAGAGGTTGCAACACTGATTGTTAGCCTCCTGGTATTACAGCCAATGTTGTTTTCATTTTAGATGTGGTCTTTTTGACTTTATCTGTCGAGTGTGCTTGAAATATGTCTCAGAGAAGCCTAGAAGGTTTCTGAAGAAGTGCACCAGGTCTCTTTTTCCATGAACTCAATAGTTCCACTTTCGTCCACCCATCCCTTTTCATTTGCACGAATGATGACACCATCAAGAAATTTCTTGCTTTTTAGCAGTGCCTTCCTTTTAAAAATGATGACAAGAGGTAGCTTTGATCCATCAACTAAACTGACCAATACAGCCATAAAATGATTTTTTCATGGCCGATCATTTTCATCAATAGTTTTCTCATCCACATCATTGTTTTATTGCTTGGTAAGTCAAAGGTCATAGGTGTCTCATCAATATTTCCGATTTGTGAAGTTCAAATGAGCACTCCTTTCTGCATTTAATGATGAATGTTGAAATGATTCAATTTGCACTTTGCACTTTTTCCAGCATGAAAATGATTTGAAAATATATCTGCTTTAACATATGCTATTATTTATATACCTGAGAAGATGACAAGAATTTTAATTTTAAAAATATCTATGTTAATTCTTGAAAATTCTCCATTACAGGTGCATGCATTCTACCTTTGCATGTTGGTGGAACCGTTGAATCATCTAATGGAGACAACATTGAATTACCATACGACAACATCAGATCTACAGCTGATGAGTTCTGAGGTGCCATTCACTCTCACTCTGCTACTCATCCCTCCGTTTCATTCTGTTCCTCCACTCATCAGTTTCTATAACTGTGTTCTGTTCTAAACTCCACTCTCGCTCCATTCCTCTGTTCTGTTTTGTTGTATTTTATTCTGTTATTGATGTGATAATTCTCTTTCATATATAAGTCTTGCTATAGGAGTTAGGGTTTTCTAATAATAAACTGTTTTATTTGTTAATCTGACTTATTTTATTTTGTCTGTTATTAATCAACATCGAGTTCACAATCATTTCACTCCTTATGCAGTTCAATACATTCTAATAAATAATATATTGTCAGGACCAAAGTCCATATTCACATGAATTTATCATTTTATTCAACAACAAAATTATACATGTTTGGTCCTGAGCTGGCTCAGTACTATTTCTATATAGAACTTTTTGTTGCTATGTTGTGTTTAATACTATTTTAAATGCAAATTAGGTTATGTATGGCCGCCAGCATAACTGGTGGGAGTAGAACTCAGATAAACCCCATATAGAAACACTGACCATTGGGTAGCTACTGGAAAGGTTTCTCACGTACCACCTCGGCTGTACTTTTTCCAGAGTATACTCTGGAAAACTATGGGAAAAAAATATATTCTGCAGAATGTAGCATGGGAACTCTGGACATTGTGCATTAAAAATGCTGGCTATGTCTGGAAAATGCTGGACATTTTGGACTTTGGATTTTTTCTCAGTACATGTATTGACATTTTGGACTTAGTATTTTTTGATAAATTTCAGCATGGAAAACCATGGAAAAGTTTTAGCATTTGAGAATCCTGGAGAAGAACTTAGTAAATTTTCTAGATTGGTACTTGGAATTATTTTTAGTTACCTAAAGAAAAAGCAATCATGACTTAGTACTCAGAATTATTTTTGATTACCTAAAGAAAGAGCAATCATGACTGAACTGCACTGTTACAGATTGTTCAACTTGAAACAAAACTATTATTTTAAATCTATGATAAATATTTACTGAGAAATAGAGGACACAATTTAGATAAACAAATGAAACAAAACACACACAAATGACCCCTTCTTTAAAAAGAGAAACCACAAGTGTTAAAGTAGTACATCATTTGTTATATGTATAAACATAATATGTAATTAAATGTTAATGATCAAATTATATCATTATACAAAAATGTGTTGTAACACAAACTATACATGTATGAAAAAATATCCTAATCAATAAGTTAAATCCTGACAAGAAAATATCTGGTGCATATACAATCATAAATATGTTCAAATCTGTTAACCACATGACCTTGATAATACAGTGTAGAAGTATGAAAATCTGCAATGTATATCTTGTTGTGGGGCTATGATAAAGTGTGTGATCTGTGACATGGGATGGGTCACACTGATTTGCTTCATTCACCTGATGATATTGTTCATTGTCTGAACTCGGTTCAAAACTCTATACTTTCTTCTGACTCCTGTTGAAAAACTCATGTCACTGTCACCATATCTAGTCAGTTCATTTGTTGATAATCTCATTATATTTGAAGAGTTAGTACTACTTGTACTCGTACAGTCACCAATTTCATAATCTCCAATACCAACAGTCTAAGCAGCCTACCTTGCTGGCAACATGGAATATCCGTACGGGTCATGCAGTTGGACATCGGGAACAAGTGGCCAAAGAACTCGGTAACTATAACATCTCTGTTGCTGCACTCACAGAGTTAAGGATGACCGGGTCAGGCAACACGACGGTTATTTCTCCGGCAAATAATGCGAAATACGAACTCTATTACTCCGGGGGCACGAAACACATCGAGGGTGTCGGATTCATGGTGGACAGCAGCTTTAACAAATACGTCACTGGATTCCATCCCATCTCTAGTCGAATGGCGGTTCTCACTCTTCATGGTATCATCAATACGACTCTGGTCGTAGTTTATGCACCGACCAAAGTCAGTCCAGAAACGGCCAAAGACGAATTCTATGACAACCTTCAGATGGTCTGGGACTCTCTGCCTTGTTCTAACATCAATATTCTCCTGGGCGACCTAAATGCCCACACCGGGCACGACAGCCATGTGTGGCCGGATGTTCTTGGCCCTTTTGGAGTGGGCTCGACCAACGACAATGTAACACGATTCCTTTCATTCGCTTCACTCAACAGTCTCAGGATAGGAAATTCGCTATTCTGCCACTCGCCTCGTCACCAATTTTCCTGGAGATCTGCCAATGGACGGGACAAGGCGTGCATTGACTATGTAGCAATTTCCCGGCGATTCCAAACCTCACTCCAAGACGTTCGAGCCATGCGTGGAGCGGATTGTGGGTCCGACCACCACCTGGTCAGAATCAAGATTCGACTAAGATTGAAGCGTCCAGCAACCAATAACAAACGGGAGCAAAAACCGAACGTAGCACTCTTAAGAGACCCGGCGGTCCGGGAAAAATACCAGATCACCCTAAAGAATCGTTTTGAAGCCCTTACTACATCGGAGGCAGACCCCCCTACACACACACACATATATATATACATGTATATATATATATATATATATATATATATGTATATATATATGTGGGGGGGGGGGTCTGCTAACCTTGTGTGTGCCATTTTTGGGAACAGGAGATTTTTATTTGTATCTGTGAAGAGCATGCTAAGGGAGATAATAAATCAGGGGAGATAACAACCCTTTTTGAACAGGCCTATTGTAGAGACATTGAAGCCATGTGAAGAAAAGTATTGTTCTTGGGAGACAACTGAGTGTTTAAATGAAAATTTAAACATGATAATAACAGGAAATTGTAAAATCTATGGTTTAAGGGGGAGGTACAGGGGTCCTCATGGGTGAAAATACGAGATGATAACGTCACACTGCACAACACGAAGTAAACAGGACCATGAAAGAGTGTGGGAAAAAATAGCCTCCTTGATGAACTCTAACAATCACAACAAACAACATATACATATACTTAAAGTATAGTATAGAGGGTGGGTTGATTAATTTAAGTGCTTCGGCCATGAAGGATCTTTCAGCACTCTTTTATCCAGCAAAGGCTGGTTATTTGATTTTTCCTGAGGGTGGGAATGGTGCCGCCTCCCTCAGGCATTTATGTGTTCAGAGAACGCTATTTGTTTTGGTCGTCATATCGGAGTCGCTATTTAGCAACTATCGATGTGAATGGTAGGCTGAGGTGAGTGGGAATGGACCCAGCACACACTCACTCTAGTTCATTCGATACCACTGTGTTAGATAATGGACGTGCCCTGCACGTGAAATTGTTGGTGGTGTCCGGTCATGGAAAAGATGGAAAGGGGGCTTGGCAGGGCTGGAGCATAGGTCAGTCAGTGCTGCGTTCTTTTCCATGGTATCTTGTTCTAAATTTTTCCCTTTTAGTTTTGATAGACTCTGTGCTGTTATGAATCTAAAGTGTATACAGCTTCGTATGGCAGCCTATTTTGCGGTTTTTGATTCCGCTGCCCTGATGGATCGAGGTTCGATACCACCTTATATTTCTTAAGTTAAGGTTTGCCTAATTGTATGGTTTTGGTGCAGCATTGTGCTGCTGTGCCTAATGACCTTGGGCTTTTGGTCACCTTATATTTGCTATTTGGGGCCCTAGCTTGTTTTTTTAAGTGCAGCCTTGTGCTGCTTGGCCTGATAGTCTTGGGTTTTTGACTACCTCATAGTGTCTAGTTTGGGGATTTGTATTGCTTTTTATCTAGGATTTGTGTTGCAACTTTGTGTCATGGGGCCTGAGAGTCTTTGGGCTTTTAGACTACCTAATGCTTTCTATTTTGGAAAAAATTTGTGTGTACTGGTCTCAGTACACTGTTGTAGAATTTTACTTTTAGGACTCTTATTTTCAATTGGTTTATATTGGTTTACCTGTAAATGCTGTCAACGATGCTGTATATAGAGAAAAGTTAGAGATAGTTATAGAGAAGGGTGTTTAAGAATAGACTCATTTATTTCCTGTCGTTTACACCTATATGCTGATGGTATCCATTTCCACATTTATTTGGGATGTTCTACCTTTGATATTCAATATTTATGACGGTAACTGATGTTATTATTCCCTAAGGTGTTTCAATTAATGTTGATGTGCAATTAATTAATATAATTCCTTATTGATGGTATATGTATATTCTCAAGAGGTTCATTACCAGTACTCAGGGTGAGTAAGTTGTCATGTTTCCCAATTATTGTTAATTTGGTTGTTTGCCTCTTAATTTTTGGTTTGGTTGCTCAGGTCACGAACTTGTGATGCTACTTGCCCAGCGTAGTGAAGGTGGGTCCGTAACAGGTGTGGCATCACTGTCCATTGCTGATGCTTCCTTTCCTTTAAGTGGCTGGCATTTTTTGTTGCGCATTTGAGGATATATTTGTGTCAATTTGTTTTTTGGCTTTTTGATAACCACTTGCCCAGTGTAGTGTAGGTGGGTCCATAACAGGCGTGGTATCATTGTCCATTAGATTTTTTTAATTAATCCTATTGTTTTGAGTAGCTCTAGCATATTTTTGTGAGTGCTTTGGGGGTTGGTGTTACTTATTTGGATTATTTCTGGGTATGTACTAGGTGCAGTTATGATTTCTTGTTTAGTTCTAAATTGGTTCCTTTCCTCTTTCGTGATACTACAGCTGTTGAAGATATGGTGTAAATCTTCTGGGGTGTTACAATTGTAACAGTTAATGTTATGCGGGAATCAACATGAATTCTACTGTTAATTTGTTAGAATTTAAGGTTTTTAGTGTTATATTAATTTGGTTTAGAAAATATTCTCTGGATTTGGTAGTATTGTTTTGGATTGAGGTTAGGACGCTAAGCAAGTCACTGATAATCACTGTCTTATTGGGTTTGTTAATTTCAATCCACTTTAATGATTCCAGGATGGCCCAAAACTAAGCTCTGTAGATCGAGCAGAAGTCCGGTAGCCATCTGCCTATTTATACATTTAGCTCTGGAATAACCAGTGCTACAGTTGTATGGATTTGTTACTTTTGAGCCATCAGTGTAAATTTTTGTGTAATTTTGATATTGAGAGTTAATTATTTCTAAAGCTACTGTTTTTAGATAGGTTTCTTGGTTTTCTTTGTTTCCTATACTTGAAAGGGAGATGTTAACTTTTGCTTGTACATTACTCCAAGGTTCGTGGTTGTACACTATGCTATTTTCTGCTTGGAATATATCAGTAGGAAGTTGAGATTTAAGTTGATGAACTAGTTTTCCCATGGGTGTGCTTTTTCTAAATGGGATTTTACATTTATTAATGGGGTGCATTTTTGCTAGGGTTGAGAGTCGTGCTGCATATTTTAGAATGAGTTCCTGCCTTCTGAGTCTCAGGGGCGGTTCTCATCTTAGAATTTGCAGCTCAGCTGTCGAGGTTGATGACAATGCGCCAGTACCATTTAATAGGGACTTTCTCTGGATTTTGTCTAATTTATTTAGATGTTGTATGGGCGCCGTGGAGTAAATTTGGCACTCATAGTCTATTTTACATCGTATTAAGGCCCTATAGAGGGTTATTGTTGTTTCCTGGTTCGCACCCCACAGAGTGCCTTTAAGGCTTCTTAAAAGGTTTAGGTCCTGGTTGCATCTTTTAACTAGGTCATCTATGTGGTATGCCCATGTTGGGTGTTGGTCAAAATACATACCCATAAATTTGGCTACTTTTACAAATTTTATTTCTTTATCTTGAATTGTTAATTTTGGATAATTATTGAATTTAGTGTATGGGGTGAACAGTACAGCTACCGTTTTTTGGTGCGATAGTTTGAAGCCCCATTTATCTGCCCATTTTCCTATGTTATTAAGGCTGGTTTGGATTGAATAAAAATTGTATCTTATATCACTAAGCCTTCCGGGGCTCAGAGTGGTCTAAATCACTTAATGTTACGGATCACTGCCATCTCACCTCTGCGTGGGTTAGAGTCTCAGATTTGGCCAATGTGGGTACGTGAGAACGCTTGCCACTAGCTTTCCGTTGGTCAGTGGTTCTTTCCGGAGTTTCTTCCTCCACCATTAATACTGGCCTCCATGTATAGCCTATTGTACACTGAAAATGGCGTTAAACTCTACAATAACTAAGCCTTCAACTGTACAGCCCATGTACTGGACACATAGCCAACTTTGAAGGAAAATAACCTCTTTTGGAATGTTGGAAACCGGTCTCTCTAAACACCCCAAGACCACCCCAAGACACTCCAATATTGCATATATTAGTACCAAATCTCGTAATAACGTACCAAGAAGCGGAAAAAAAGAAATGAAAACACATACGGAGATTGTTACTATCAATGATTTATAGTATTGGTAGATGGCCCTATTTCTGTTAATCTAAGGAAACAAACTCTATGCATCGCATTCAATAAGCTATTTTTAGGAGGTACATTATTAAACTTGTGCTAGTCTAACAAATCCAGGCCAGCATTTATGCCATGTTGTGAAATCACCTGCCTGGTCAGACTGTTCACCAGTGCTAAATTGCTTGCATGATACCTAACTTACTGAATTTTGTCCAGATCTTAGGGTCTAGCTGCATTTGTACTGTTTAAGCCAAATCAACCCATCATAACCGTCCAGATGTAAGAAAAAAAATTTAAAAAATAAAATCGGTTGTTTCAAAATTTTATTAGAGTATAATAAAAATAAAGGGAATACCTTTTCTATTAATTTTGAACCAAGTAAAAGAACAAACCTAAACTCGCAAGAATAAACAAACAGAATGCAAGCAGCATATGGTAGGAAAAGTTAGATTTTATTTGTAGTCTCTTGACCTACTGTGGTCATTGAGTCACTTTTTGTGCTGCTGAACATCTGACCAGTTCCCTCCACTTCTATTGATCATGTGCCAATGCCTGTGTCTCCGCAAACATTTTCCTTATCCATTCTGTGATATTGTCACTCCACTTTTTTCTCTGTCTTCCTGTACTTCTGCCACCCTGGACGCTGTCCTGCAGTACTGTTGTGGAATATTAGACTGTTGGCTCTAGTGACATGGCCATATCATTTCAGCTTCTCGTTTTGACAGTGGTGAGGAGGTCTTCATAATGGCCTACTCTGTGCCTGATGGTGTTATGCACTTCATCATTTGTGATGGGGTCCATGTATTAGGGATGCCAAGGATTGTTTTGTAGCATCTCATTTCAGGTTCCTGGATTCTTCGTTATAATTCTGCTGTCAGGGTCAAGGCCTCACATGAATACAAAAAGATTGTGATGACTAGTGCTCTCAGTAGTTTGATTTTACTTTTCAGACAGATATTCTTGTCTCGTCAGATGGGTCTTAGCTAGTATTGATTATAATCGATCATCAGTTAGTTGAGCAAACCAATAAGATAATCGATTGTGAACTCCATAATCGATTGTGTGTAAAGGGAGACTACTTTTTAGGTGTATGCAAAGCACAAAGGTTAATAAAACTCCCAGCCACTAAAGTTGACCTGAAATTTATTAATTCTCTTCACAACTACAAATATGAAACCATATGATTCATAATTAGGAACATATAGTCATTATTACATGATCAAGTTGTTAAATTGTTGAGTTAATAAATTTAAACACATTTTGTTGATTTGTTTGTTAAATTGCAACATCTTTTGTAGTATTGATAAACAATGACAAACAAGAAAAACATGTCCTTCTATACTTTATATTATAGACACATCACATATGAACGGAAGAATTTTGGGGGATTGTAGCAGTATTTCAGTTACATTTGACTGATCAGCCATAAAAAGTTATGTTCATTTAACAAAATTGTAGAACAAAAGAAAACAATGTAATATTATTGTCAAATTAAATTATACATGTCATTAATTTAAAAGATATTACTCCTCTACATTTAAAAAGACATTGAACTCCAGATCAAAGATATAACTGTTTAACAAAATTTAAAATTTGCTCTTAGTAACCGATTATAATTGATGATCAGTTAGTTAAGGGAAACCAATTATCGATCATAAATTTCTGACCGATTCCCATCACTAGTCTTAGCTTCGACATAGCTGGCATTGTTTGTGCTGCTCATGACAACATTTCTGCTCATGGTCCCTCTTCATTGATTTTGGAACCAATATATTTGAATTGCCCCACTCTTTCCAGTTCCTGTCTTCTGACTTTAATCTTGACTGAGATTTGTTTGCCACTATTTGTCATCTCTGTGCTTATCTGGAAGATGTTTCATCCAGGTTCTTCACTAAGGTGCCAAGCTCATCTTCACTGCCTGCCAGCCCATCAATGTTGCCTGCAAAGTGGACGTTACAGCTGATATGACCTCCAAAATGTTGACTATCCCAAAATGGTTTTCCAGGGCTTCACTCATGATGCGCTCTAAGTAGATGTTAAAAAGCATGGATGACAGCCTTGACTTACTCCAACTGTTGTCTTGAACAAGTCCCCCACAGAACCTTGAGCAGCTATTGCACTGGTAGCCTTGGCATACAGCTGCTTGATGGTATTGGTCAACTTTCGACCCATGTTGTACTTCTTCATAGTGGCCCACAGTGCCTCGTGCCACACTCCCTCAAAAGCCTTTTGAAATCTATGAACACATGATTGATGCTGTGACTATTTTTCACACAACCCTGAAACTGAATATATATTCTGTTGTGATTCTTCTACTCCAGAACCCTGCCTGTTATTCAGCAATTATTTTTCTGCTTGTGGTTTCAGTCTGTTCAAGATGATCATCAGCATCACCTTACTAGCATGGCTGATCAGAATGATAGTTCTGTAATTTTGGCACAGTTGGAGATTTTCTTTTTTGGGGAGTGTTATAATCAGTGACTGGGTCCACTGTGTTGGCCATTCATCTTGCAATGTTTTTGAACAAATATGACATTTGAATGAATCTGTTCAGTCCTGGATAATTGACTCATATATTGGCTTATTAGAGTTTTATAGTTTATTTTCAAATTCTTATATGTAAAGAAGATAAATATAAGTATTAATTTTGGTCAGGTAGGATTCCATAGAAAGTCTCTTAATTATGGACACCGCAGCCTATAGCAACTGTCCTATGCTACTTTAAGGTCTGGAATTTTGACAAAGTCTGTTTTTAACAGGTAACCTCATTTTGATCTTGTGCAACAAAAGAACTCAGTAGCCAAATATATATTAAAAAAACGGGGAATGGGTAGATTGAACTCTTTCTCTGAATTTAAAGACATTTTGTTTAATAGATTATATGAAAGATAAGAGACTTTTTATTGATAAATACATTAATCCTAATTAACAGATTCATTGTGTTAAATTTTTGTATACTTTACAATCCTGTCAATCATTTCTGTAGTTTTTTCCTTTCAACCTAACAAAACAATGGCTCAGTTCCACACAATACTTGGAAGAGAGCAAAAACAGGAAATAGATAAATCAGACATTTTCTTTTTCAGATGAAATGCAGTATTGAAGGCTTTGGAGAGTATCGTGAAACGATGAGGATAAATGGATGGACCTGGCCTCCCCATCCTTTAGAGGTCCTGGCGTGGACGTTTCTGGTGTATTTCAGTATCGTCCATTTCAGCACACTTGTGCCGGCTTTTGCCACGGAGTGGCAGATTTATACATATATAATATCCTTTACTTGACGAAGACAAAATATTTTATTAATAATGCTTTTCTCAATCTGGTGTAAACTGTTATTAATTGTTATATTATCCAATCATCACAAAGAAAGCTATTGTCTTTATAGATTATCAGTAAGATTCTGTTTGCTAAAGTATTTTCCTTTATGCTTTATTATTATTATTATTATTATTATTATTACATTTATTATTATTATATTATTATTACATTTATTATTATTATTACATTTATTATTATTATTATTATTATTATTATTATTATTACATTTATTATTATTATTATTACATTTATTATTATTATTATTATTATTATTATTATTATTATTATTATTATTATTATTATAAGCTTCCTGAATGTTTTTCAAGTAAGACAAAATGTATGAATCTTTCCTATTAAGATGATCACAACTGTACTCTGCAATGACCCACATCTATCTTCTCATGAAGGAAGTTACTAGTAGGTCCCCTGTATATACATCCTATATGGTCTCTGTTTTTGTGTGAGGATCTTCTATTTGGCCCTCTGTATATACATCCAAAAATCTATAACATTTCGTGTGAGGATGTTACTGATACTCTGACCCCCCCCCCCATTATATACAACCAATATAATCTATAACATTGTGTGTGAGGATGTTACTGATAGACCCCCCCCCCCCCCCCCATTATACACATCCAATATAATCTCTATCACTGTGTGAAGATGTTACTTGTAAGCCCCCATTATACACATCCGATATAACCTCTATCACTGTATGAAGATGTTACTTGTAAACCCCATTATAGACATCCGTTATAATCTCTATCACTATGTTAAGATGTTACTTGTAAGCCCCCATTATACACATCCAATATAATGTCTATCATTATGTGAGGATGTTACTGTTGGATCCCCTGTATACTCATCCTATATGGTGTCTGCCATTGTATATCAGGATGTTACAAGTAGGTCCCCACCACACTCTGTATATACATACCATATTGATTCTAACATTGTGTGAGAATATTTTTATAAGTATGTCCCCATCCCACATTTGTATACACATACCATATTGTCTCTGACATATTGTGAGAATGTTACTGGCAGTCCCTTCTGTATACACATAACACATTGGCTCGGATTTTGTGTAAAATTTAGTTTTTGGAGTGTATACATATTTCTCAATACAATAGTTTTAATTTTCTTGTGCATCTAAAATTGACCAAATTTAAACAGTGAAAAAGTTTGTAAGGTAAAAAATGTAGAAATAGTATGAAAACAAATTAAATTAGGTCTTACTTTTTTAGAGGTTGATGGTATACAAAATATTAGATGAAAGAAAAATGTTGAAGAGTTGTATGGATTGTTTTCTAAACTTGGAATAATTATAGACAATGGTATAGTTGAGTTGCTTTACATTTAAAATGAAAAAACGTTTCTTAAGAAAATTATTTGAAGTGATGTCCTATAAATTTTAATTTTTAAATTTTTTAAATTATATGGAATTATATAAAAGTTATCTTGTCAATTTAATACTCTGTTTCACAAATGTATATGATTTTTCACAAATGTATTCAATTTCTGATAAAGTATATTAGATATCTTGTCAATATTATGAGATATTCTTTTTCATTTTTAAGATGTCATAATAATTGTATGTGATACTTAGTTTGGGAATAAACAGTTATTTGGCTGACAATAATTTCTTAGAGGAGTGAAGCAGGAGATAATGCTCAGGAAAGACAGAAAAAAATGGAACTATGCAATATCTCTGATTGGGATTAAAATAAAATGAAGTTTTTGCTATACTCAGATGATGTGTTTGTTTTGTGTGGCTTTGTTCTTCAGTCATTGAGTGTCACAGTTCAAGTTGTATATACGAAACTTACATTTTATAATCCTTAACTTTTGCCTAGATTCCTGGGGTAGCTCTTTCTGCCCAGATTATATGCAGGCTAGTTGCGATGAAAATAAATCCTGGACATATATCAATTCATGCCAAGGACAAAAAGATGAGGCTTCCGCTGTTTGATCGGAATGTTCATCCACATGTGATTGAATGTCTTTATTGTCACATTTGTAGAGTTAATGTGTAAGTGTTCTTCTTTCGAACCATCAGTTTTCCCACAATTTTTTTTAAAATACAGTTCTATACCTACCAGGTGTCATAAGGCGTTTTATGTGACATGTTTTAAGTTTGTTTGTTAATATATATCATAATCTAATAAGTGAATTAGTTGAAGGTAATTAATGGGAATGTTGCAAAAAATTGTTTTGCCAAAAATTTAAGTTTCTGGAAAGAAATTTTGATCTTCTGTTGTAAGTTACTATGTTGTATTGCTTAGATACAAAGGTAGCCACTTAATCCCATGCCAAAAAGAACAGACTTGAAAATATTTGCTATGTCATAATGGTATCAATATAAGAAATGAACCGACTATATGCATCAGTTGTTTTTAGCTGTGCATAATACACTATAGCACTTTTAGCACATTACTGGCTACTTGGTCAAGAGGAGGATTGACCTATAAATACCTTTTCCAAGGACACAATGATTCTGCTGACTGGGGCTGGTCTTGATGGGTATTGAATTTAAGATTCCTGGGGCTGGCTTGTATCGGTATTGAACGTAAGACCAAAAGATGAGGCTGCCACTGTTTGATCGGAATGTGCACCCACATGTCATTGAATGTCTGTATTGCCATATTTGTAGAGTTACTGTGTAAGTGTTCTTCTTTTGTACCATAACTTTTTCTTAAAAAAATTTTATACAATTATATACCTACCAGGTGTCATGAAATGCTTCATGAGACATGTTTTAGTATGTTAAAGAATAGAGTAATATAATCAGTAAATTATTTGGAGGTAATTTATGGGAATGTTTTGAGTAATTGTTTTTCATGTTAAATCTGAATACACGACTATTGAAATTTCAGTTTGTTGGAAGAAATTTTGATCTTCTGTTGTAAATTCACTATGTTGGATTGCTCAGATACAAAGGTAACCATTTAATCCAATGCAAAAGAGAACAGACTTGAAAATATTTGCTATGTCATTGCTTTGCTTATCAAGATAAGAAATTATCTGAATATATGCATCAGCTGTTTTTAGCTGTGCATAATACTCTAATATCACTCTTAGCACATTACTAGCTACTTGATACTTGATCAAGAGGAGAATTGACCTATAAATGCTTTTCCCAAGGACATATTGATTCTGCTGACTGGGGCTGGTTTTGATGGGTATTGAATTTAAAATTCCTGGGGCTGGCTTTTGGGGTTGGCTTGGATGGGTATCAAGTCTAAGACCCTGAGACAGGGCTGTCCTGGGCTGCCCTAGATGGGTATTAAATCTTAGAACCATGGATTATGAGTTCATCTTTCCATGAATTGAACCACTATAAACAGGATAGACTCTGATCTTCTGTCACATTAAAATATACACATTCAATTCATATACTGTATACACAAAATAAATTTAAAACTTTGTGTGCTTGTATATAATCACCAGAATGTTACATATCACAGAGGGTTAAAGGGTTACTGTGAGATATAGAGTATTGAAATTTAAAAATACATTTTGAAAGTCTTGAAGATCATGGAATTTTTCAAAATCTTGCAAAGTTCAGGAAAAGTCATAGAATTTTTGACAGCGGGGTTCCAAAAGTTGATAACTGCAAATTTGATTGAACACAAGCAATGATTAAAAATACTTTTTTCAAACATGACACAATTTCATTTGAGAAAGTTTTCATTTCATTAAACAAGAATAAGTTCTCATGTAATAGTAGATTTCCATAGAGTTCTGTTATAAAATTCACATGGCAAGCCCCACTGCTTTAAGTACAAGTTACTACCTAATGATCTGACAAAAGAAAGTTAAATTGTTGTTGTTTTTTTATACATAACTTATTAGGTGACTTCTAATTTACAAGACATTGTGGTCCATGAAGTTTGTGAAATGGCCCTTGAAAAGTGATGGAATTGTCATGGAATTTGTTTTCCCTGTCTGCACTAACCCTATCTGTTATTAGGTCAACGATACATTAATATCTATATATTCATTTCACTTCTAAGGAATGAAACTTGGTGTGCATTTAAATCATTGCTAAAAGGTGCACTGCATGACATTTGGGCAACTATCTGGATATATAATTTTTGTTTTCTGTCATTTCCATCCATTCTGTAATTTTACACCTTCATGAGATTAAGTAATGATGACCTCACCATGTTAGATGTTCGGGACAAAGTTCACTTAATTTGTTGAATTATATTTGCATTTTTCTGATATCAATGGAAATGCAAGACTTGATTTATTAAAAAGTTGTTTGTTGCACAATCGAATATGTACTATAAATAAAGTGAAGTTCATAATATATGCCAGTACTCTCTAACTTGTATACTTTAGTAAACATTGAAACTATGTCAGGATACCATAATTCTTGCATGCTTCATGATAATCTAAGCTTAGCCTAACTTTTACACATGACTATGACTGTTCAAATACCATAATACTCTTACGATAAATCTGTGTCTGTTTTTGTTTTGTTGTTGTTGTATTTATTAATGATATGTCAATACCTAAGTTTAATACATAGGAATATATACTGCATGTGAGGATACCATACGTCTTGTGATGCATCCATGCTTATGGATAAACCAGGGTCTACTATTATGCATAGGTCAATACCATCAGACAGGATACCATAATGCTTGTATATGATAAACTAATTCATGATTAGCCATATTTGTAACTGTTATTTGCAGCTACTATAATTGCTTGTCAGAATACCAAAATTCTTCTATGATAAGCCTGGAGAGCTGTGGTCATTTTGTTCCAAGGTACAGCTGCCTCATTGTGACCTTGGGAAAGATGCTTGACTTCAATTTCTTAAGCGTGATAAGGCCATTAATATGTTAAAGGTTCTATTAAAAGCAAAAGAACTTATCCCAAGCTTTTCATCATCATCATTAGTCTATTGACCTAGTGTGATTGTCGAGGCACTGTGCTGTTGAACATCTTACCGGTTCCTTCCACTTGTCTCGATCATGTTCTATTGCCTATGTCTCCGCAATAGGTTTCCTTGTCCAATCTGTGATGTTCTCGGTCCATTTGTTGGAAGTACTGTTGTGAAAAAAGATGTTTTATATATATTAAAATACACATGTCTGTTGCAGAAAATAACGGGGTTTTATTTATTGGTCAATGTCTTTTTATGCAATCAAGCACTTGTAAACTGCTACAAGCTAGGCGCGAGGCAATGACATGGCCTCAATCGCATTTTCAAACAAAGAAAATAGGATATTTTGTCCAACATGTTCAACTTGTAAAAATGACCTAACATCTTGGCATAATTCTGTGTCATTTATCCGACTCTTATTACGAAATTTATATTGTTACACTGGTACATTTTTGGAACGAAAAATATCGAGGATAGGATAAGTTACCATGCTAAAATACTGTCCGTTAGGCTAGCATTTCAAATTACACGCGCTTAGCTCAAGAGCGTAAGATTTATCGTTCTTGAACTGAAATGACACATAAGTACAAAATTATCTGTAAATTGGCTTAACAATATTAAGGGAAGCACAAGTGCAGTGAAGAAAGTTTCATAAAGTTTAATAATGCTAGTTAATGTGACTTCTGCATATGTAAGCGGTGCTGAGATAATATGTGACTTTTAAATTATTTTTTTAATTTCCAGGTGCCTAAGCAGAAGAAGAAGAAAGAGATACTATTTAGAGTGGTGGAGGAGACTAATTCGGAGTCCTAATCTTAATTAAATCTAGAAAATAAACAAAAAGTGATATTAAAATATATGTTGTATTGTTTCCTTTTTCCTTTTTTTCTTTTAAAAACAAATGCTTGAACCTTCGGTCTGCAAATTTAGGGGATTCCTTATCAGGTAAAAGCAGTGTGGTTTACCGATCACCTGTTACTTTACACCCTGCTACCTACATTTTTTTAAAATCCCCATTGTAGTAGATCTCCCTAAACCACTGCCTACTTTGTGAACTCGTGTCCCATTTAAATGTAATTGAAGGCCCTGCTGTAAAGTATCTTAAGAAAACTACCCAGCAAGATGGTTTCATACAATGAACAGAAAGCAGTGTTTGCATATAAACTGCACTGAAACTGATTGCAAACTTCAGAATGGACGTATGAATTTTTATTAAATTAGTATCATTACTTTTTTTTAAAATCTAAGATTCATTTTAAGTGATTGAAATAATTTTTTTAAAATCTAAAGTGAAGAGTGCATTTTATTTTATGTGCAACTTTGAACTGATTTGTGATAGTTGTCACATCAATGAATGCAGAGTGCTATTCCTTTTAGTATTATTAATATGGTCAAATGATTGGTGATGTTTTGTTTGTCATGAATGAAAATGGTGCAGAACCGACACCTAATACTGTCACAATGGCAGTCTTGACATTCGTGCTATCGGAACTCCTTGCTGGATAGTATTGTTGACATTTTTGTAATGTCGATTTTTGGACATTTTAGCCTAAAGTGCGGAATATGTGTTTCAGAAACACAAGCCGGTTTCATCGGATTTCCATATGTGATTTGAATGTTATAGGAAGGTTATTTAATAACGTTAGACAACAACGTTGTAGCAACGTTCCCGCGTGTTCACCAAATTACGTTGCCACAACATTATTTGACAACGTTGTAGCAACGTGGAATTGTTAGCTGGGAAGCAATTTAAATGAGAGTCTGCTTTCATATATTAAAGGGTCTTTTTTTATATTGCATCCTTTTGCTTATTCTCAAGATTACAAAATGCATGTAACGCTGCATACGTATCTGAACTGATAGGAGGTGGTACATTCAATTTTTAAAGCCATCTTGGCCACCAGATTTAAACACGTACGTGCTAAAGTGTCTGTTTCCCGTTTGTTGTTTTTTTTTTCTCCAGTTAACCTAACATGACTAACGCAGTTGTTTCGAGTTCTGCTGTCGCCATTTTCCAATATTTCATATACATTTATAAATGTGCCAAATTCATTGTCAAATTTAAAAATCTCTTCAATTTTACCTGACATTTATCAAACTATGGACAGCATCTATCGAAACTATTATAATGGGATGTGTGTATAATCAATTCGTGTAGTTGACAGTGTCGTAGTATATTAGTATTTTCTGTCAAGTTTAATTTTATTCATGTTTATCAAATTTTGAAGGTTTACATTGTGCATCAAATTACTCGTCTGCATCATATTGCTGATACGTTCTGGGCTCTCCGATATATAGGGGTGGTTGAAAGCACTTTAAAAGTACCTACCAGAACCCGAGGAAGGAAGACTAAATCATGGAACAGCCTGGTTAGCCTCCAATGCCCCAGACAATGCATAAGAACATTGGTGTGGTCATTGCTTTGATTACTGTGGTACTCGTATAACATCTCCATACCCGGATTCTTCTCTGAACTACCATGAAATATACATTTTGGAATTAAAATAAGGTAGAAACAATTTGAAGTATCGATTATATGTACCATTAACTGTCTTTTGTATGAGGTGTCTGCTTTTGGTAATTTCGTGGTTGATACACATCGCGAATATATTTACCAAACACACACTTATGAACATTATTTATATATATATATATATATATATATATATATATATATATATATATATATATATATATATATATATATATATATGGGGGGTGTACCCAGATAGTGATGCGCCACTTAATGGTCTTTATATTAAGATCACGATACCTGCCTTGTTTTTTTTTTTTAACCTTGTATTATTTTGGTTTTCATATTTTAGAAACGTCTGCAATTGTAACGAAATAAATGGACTTAATCAAAGTATACCCCACCTCCGGAGGGCGTAGGAAGATTATGGAGTTGAACTGAACTAAAAACAAGAATTTGTATTACAAATGATAATTTTTCTTAAAATAGAAAATACATATAGTTGCACTGTAATCTTTTAACATTTCAAAAGATATATAATAGCGGGATGTTTAAGCATTGTTACGTTTTATAACTGGCACATAATACTAAATAAGGGACTCGAAACTGGATTTATAGTGTTTCTACTCATCTATATCTCCCCAATCCCGCCAAATCATTCTCTCCTTCTGCCTTCCTTCCTAACTCCATCTCCTCCATGACTCGTCTTTTTCCAGTTTCTCCTCCTCGACTCTTCAGGAAGATTCCTAGCAAAGTTACTGTTGCCAATGTTATGTTTTCATGAGCATATTTGAGCTGACATTTGCGAGAAACACAGATGTAATGTTGACTTGGGGGAAGTACAATTTGTTTATAGCAAGCTATCTGATAGATCTAGTTATTGTTATACCGAAGTTTCCAAATGTTAAGAAAACTTTATTTTAAAAAAAGTTCAGTCGCCTCTTCTGTATCTGGTTATGTCAATGAAGCCAGATTTCTGACAAATGTATACAGGTCAGACGAAAATGGAAACCGATCTTCACAGATATTTATATTTCTTCTTCGTCGCCATATTGTTCTGCGATTCTAGTGGTACCTGGACGTTTCGCCCCACTTCAAAGGACATTTCGCCACACTTTAATCGACATTTCGCCCCACATGGTTAATGGATATTTCGCCCCATGGACGTTTCGGCCCGCATCAATGGAAATATCGGACATTTATAAAAATTCACTACCATTACACTATTGTCTTCATTTTACTTTAGGGGCCTACCGTTAAGATTTAAATTTTTAAATTCTTAGATTTCAATTACATTCAGCATGCCGTTATATCAGACAATATTTTCCCTTTTTTCTTCATTTATCTAATAAGATTAATCAGAAATTAATCTATCGTTTACAGTGATCAATTTCTATACGGCAGTACTTTTATTTTCGCTGTTACTCAAGTTTTATTTTCGCTGTTACACAAGCTGATGAAAACCATTTTTTTTTTTACCGTTTGTAGGAAATTGACATCGCTACTTATCAATCATGCTGTTCGTTTACCCAATCAGCGAGCGTAATTTTTTTCAAGACCGGTTTAATTTGCTTTTCATCTCTTGCCATTTATTGGCATTGTTACTTTGGATTTTTTAAAACTAGCTATAAATCTGATCTAATTACTCAACTGAACTGCTGACAAAAACAGTCCAAATTAATGTACTCCATTTCTATATCCCGAAGGTTTTTCATTACATCTTTTCAAAGCTGTGCACATAATAGCCCAACATATCGCGAACAAGAAGAAACACGGGGGGCGAGGAATGTTAATTTTAATTAACAATAACGAGATATAAAAATGGTTTCTGAGATTTATTTTTTTGAAATATGAGGCATGTATTTGTATTTTTAAATCAACACACATAAATAGTCAAAATTATTTTTCAATACAGGTTAGAAGTGTCAAATTGTGATGTGCAAAAGTATACTTCTAAACAGTAACTATCTATGATTTTTAAAAAAATGCATTTAAGTAAAACATCTGCTACTAAAATAAGAAATTGAAATACAAATATAATAATAATAATAATAATAATAATGAGGACTTTATAGAGCGCCTAATCTTTAGAAGCTCTAAGCGCTCTACAACATTAGACAACTGCTCTGATCCCTTGCCAAAGACCCTTTTCGAAGTCAACAACAAATGAAGTTACTTTCGATTCAGGCAACAGGTCCTTGATTGACTGAAAAACCTGAAAATGGAAGGGAAAAAGTAAAACTATTCATGGACATACTGAAGTATAGTTTAGTGTCTTTTATTTGCTTGTACAATAATTAATTTGATAACCGATTTTCTAAATCGCTTTTTGATCTGGACGTGTATATTTAGGATAAATAAATTGAAAATATATTTTATGTGATAAAATACTGTTCGTTATTTTACACATTAATTTATTAAAGTAATTATCATAATCTTCTCTCATCCTCAGTACACACACACACACCTTTTTGTAATGTCTCGTCTTCTTTCCCGACATGATGCAAAATCACAGCGGTATCTGCTTCAAATCAACACCTGATCTCACAAATCCATGTATAGATAGCAGTTGATAAAATGGCTTCTTTACTAATTTGAATGTGCCATCAATATACCATGTTTTGGCCATGCCGAGAAGCTCCAGCTGTTTGTTAGTGGCAAAGATCAGGTGACGCTTCCTGCCAACGACGACATCAAATCTAAAAAACGGTTCACTGATGGTCGTGTTAAGAAATCCGTCGTCAAGCTGGAATATATATATATATATATATATATATATATATATATATATATATATATAGAGAGAGAGAGAGAGAGAGAGAGAGAGAGAGAGAGAGAGAGAGAGAGAGAGAGAGAGAGAGTTATAAAGACACAAGAAACAGAACGGTTCTTTAAGAGAATGCTCGATAATACTTGGCAGAATGTTATAAATAGAAATAAATAACACGTAGAGTACGAATTAATATATATAGAGAGAAAAAATGTTAAAATACAATGCAACCACAGATTTTATACAGAAAAAAAATCATTCACTTACAGTAAACGTAAGATCTCTGGGATCCGGTTGATCATTCTAACTAGTTCGTCTTAGCTACCCTGGATGCCTCAGATTGTAATGGTTCTCCATGAACTTCTTTCTATAGCCTCATTAACCAGTGCATGTGCTGTTTCAAACAAATTATCTTTCCCTAATAACTTGGCCTAAATGAAAACAAAACCTTATATAGTATGTATGTATGCATGTATGTATGGATGGATGGATGGATATTTGTATGGATATATGAGTGACGAAATTTTGTCATTATTGGCACAGTATAACTTTTCAATACTGCATAGTTAATATAGCAGAACCATTGGAAGACGAAGACCAACATAATCTCGTTTAATGTAGACAATAAAGCGATATTTCTGGATTTAGCATACATTAATTATAAGTAAATTGATTAAAATTTAACCAACATATACTGTTAATAATATATTGATAGAATAGACCAAGTATTTATACAGATTAATCATGTTCTGCAAAATACCTCGGTTTTGATTTTAACGGCTGCTAACAACCCAGGAATGGCAGTGTGGCTATGGCTCTGATGACTTGGCAAAAAGTCGGCTTCTGTCTGTCGCACGGTTGCAGGGCATTGCGTATTCTTCCCACACGCTACAACGCCATTCGATGGTTCCATTCTTTAGCTCACGCTTAACAACAAAACTATATCCAGCACTATATATTAATTTCCTTTTTCCTCGAGTGGATCCTGAAGCTACTACTTCAAAGGTTATACTATCCTCAGAATCCACTGGCACTGCCACTTCTCCATAAACAGTTTCATTCCTAACTGACCTAAGGAAAGGAGAAAAATCGTGATTATCAAAAAAAAAAAAAGAATATTTTACACGCACAAAAATTAGTTATGTACATCAATATTACTGAAATAAATTGTTTCGTATTTCTGCGCTTTCTTGTCCGCTCCGCTTCGCTTTTAAACTTACGCTTCTTCTTCTTCTGGTGTCTAAGATCTGTGTGGGCGCTCAACGTCAAATGAAGAGATGTCGGCTGCAAATGTTGATGCAGCATCATTGTTGACCGTAAACTCGTTCACTTGTTGATTTCTATCCAGCCTGTAATTAGAAATATGTATTAACTCGTCAGAAAATGTTGAAAACATATAATCAAATATATATATATATATATATATATATATATATATATATATATATATAAACAAGTTGGACTATACCGAATATGGTATTGACACATAAAGACGTATGCAAGCACCCGTATGATTTTAATAAATAAAATAACATTCACCTTGTCGAAATATCATCTTTATTGATAGAAATCGACGCCGAATTTCTCGTGCTCTCCATCGGCCCCCGTGCTGTACCGGTATACATTCCAAATCTGGCAGATGTATTTGATATGCCGCTTAAGTCCATTTCGACATCGTAGCCATCTGCCTGTAAACAGTATTAATGTTAAAACGTGTAGCCCAAGAAAAAACAACGAAATATTTGATACA
The DNA here is from genome assembly GCA_029339505.1 of Unio delphinus. Taxonomy (NCBI): domain Eukaryota; kingdom Metazoa; phylum Mollusca; class Bivalvia; order Unionida; family Unionidae; genus Unio; species Unio delphinus. The sequence goes on from JAQISU010000348.1 coordinate 1,218,701, forward strand.
AGAAACATTATTTTTACTAATCTACCAGCATTTGTGATAGGGAGAAAGTAGGCAGCGTTCCACGTTTTGTTGGCAGTTTTTATTTAACCGTTTCTTAAATACATCGAATGCGAATGGGAAACAGCTACTGTAGCATGTCTTTATTTTTAAAATATTTCGTTTGCATTGAAATCTTACATCAGGTTTAGAACTGCACAGGTCACACATAAACTGAAAATATATCATTTTACGTCTAAGAAGACCATACTTGTAGCTTGATAAACCTGTAAATAGAAACCATTTCGTAGTATCAGTTAGTTAATTATATTTGTCTTATGATAACATTTATTTTGAAAGACATTTGGATATACTGAAACACGAACCATAACATGCGAGAAAAAGTCACTAGATACATACAATTCTTATTTAAAAAATGTATTTATTTTGTTATGCCCGTTCAATTACGGAATGATCTATGATGTAGAAATAAATAAATAAACTTACCAGTATTTTCACATGCTCTGTGCTGCCATAGGCCGCAAATATCGCAATCTATGGCTTGCTTTTTTTTTTTTTGGAGGGGTCGTCTCCCCGCTGATCTTCACAGACCATTTTAAGGAGAGGCCCTCCTGTTTCTTAGCTTAAGTGTGTGCTATAGAAATAATTTTTATTATTATATATATATATATATATATATATATATATATATATATATATATATATATATATATATATATATATATATATATATATATATATATATATATATATATATGTGTGTGTGTATATTTATTTATATTATTTTTTTTATTATTTTTATTTTTTTTTTTTTTTTTTTTTTTCTTTTTTAAATAAATTTTTTTTTAACAGCATTCATCTGAGTGCAGGTCATATTGTCTTTCTTTTTGTTCTTTTCTTTCTGCTCTTCTTATTCTCCTCCTTATCTCTTTTCGTTGTTCTTCTCTGAATGTGTCCAAACCCTCCATATAATCTCGCATTTCTTTTTCATCTCTCTCCATTTCGCTAAGTGATCTTTCTTCTATGTCTTCTTGATCGTATAGAAATTAGTCTTTCTCTAGTACAATCAGTGGTCGTACTTCTTGTTCTTCTAAAGTGGTTTCATCAAATAATACGTATTGAGGTTGTTCAGGTCTTTGTATTATTTGTTCTTGTTTCTTTATTTCTTCTTGACTATTCCTTATTCTTCTCCTTATGTCCTCTCTTTTGTCTTCTAGGACTATTTCTCTCTCCATTTCGCTAAGTGATCTTTCCATATCTTTTTGGGATTTGTTCTGATGTTTGTAGTATTCGTAGTATTTGTTCTTGTTTCTTTATTTCTTCTTGGCTATTCCCTTTTAGTTTTCTCTTCTTTTTCGGTTGTTTTTCTGTTTTTTTGTTCTTGTTCCCTTTGTTGCTGCTGTTGTTGTTGCTGTTGTTGTTGTTGATTTTTTTGGCTTGGGTTTGTTGGACTTGATCTTTCGGATTCTCATTGGTTTTTTGAAGTTGGACTTGTTCTTGTGCTAACGCTGATGCTCGTTTCTTTTTCTTCTTTTTTCTTGCTTGTTGTTGTTGTTGTTGTTGTTTTTGTTGTTCGCCTTGCAGATTATTTCGTTCTTCTTGTTCTCTTGCTTCTGTATTGTCTGTCATTTGTTCTTGTTGTTTTTGTTTCATCTTTCCCTTTTGTTCTGTGGTTGTTACTTGGAGGTTGTTTCGTTCTTCTCCTGTATTCTCTGTCATATATTCCTCTGTTGTTGTTGTTGTTTCAGTTGCCTGGTTTGTTCCTCCTTCTTGAGTTGTCTCATTGATAATCCTATTTTCTTCTCGTGTACACTTTCTTGGTGTATGTCCAACTTTCCCGCATTTGTTGCATTTTCTATCGTATATACACCCTTTATACCAGGTTTTGATAAGGAATACGTGTAAGAAACATGCGCGTTTTATTGCCTTTAATTTGGATCTTTCTGTTTCTAAGATTCTCGTCTCGTTAAATATCTCGAAACCATATACCTTTCCTAAGCGGAAGTTTGTGACTTTTATGCCAAATTTTTTCTCAGCCCATTCTACCACAGTTTCTATTGGTATGTGAAGTTCTCCAGTTTGTTTTCTTATTTTTCTCAGTATTGGTTCTGGTTTTTGTACAATTGCTCTATTGCCAAGTATGTTGATTTCCCCATAAACCAGTGCGGGGGTATTTACTTTGTATCTGATGTTGTAGCCGTCCTTTGTATAGTTTATTGAGTATAGCTTTTCCATTATGCTTTCATCCATCATTTTTAAGCAGACTAATACCGATGTTGACCCTGGTATGCATTGTCCGTGATTATCTGGGAAAATTATTTGTTGAGTCCCTTTTTTGTATTTACATTCTATATAATCACCATCTGCCCTTTCCACTCTTTTCGTCCTAAAATATTTCTGTAGACCTTGCATTGTTCTTCTTGCTGCCGCCATTTTGCACGTGCTGTTCGTGAACTGATTTCTTCTCACCGCTCTATATTCTGTTCGTCTTTACTTTTGCTAAGTTCTTTTCTGTTAAATTCTTGCTTTCTTCTTGGTATTTTAGTCAGTTAGTCATTTAGTCATTGTTAGTTTTAAATACTTTGGCTCCAAGCAGACTGCTGCATCCCAGTGGATTTCCTTGCGGTCTGTTTTGTTCTTGCCATTGTAACTAGACTTCTCCGTCTTGCTGTGTTATTTCCAATCTATGGCTTGCTGGCGACGTGTAACTGGTTTTCTGCAGTAAATGCACGAAGACATGGTTCGATCTATTGATTTACATGCTTTTAAAACAACTAGTACCAAGAAAAGGAAATACTGCAATTTATAGAGCCACTGATAAATCTCCATGCATACACACGAGTTTCTATAACAAACTATCTGTTAGACAATGCACTTGAAAAATCCTAATTTTTATCCTACAACTCAGATTTTTATATACTAAGATCAAACGTTTATTTATATGTCATTATTTTAGTTGTTAGTGAACGCCATAACATATGTGCTAAATTGTAATTTCCTTTTCATAAAAGTTAACACGACTTACTCAAAACCCTGGCAGCAGCTTAATTACCTTGATACCACATTTAGTAGATTATTTAACTATGAAGATCAAAGAAGTTACCTGGCTGTAATTAAGTCCTATTAACACTTGCTGTGAGCAATAGTGAACCCAGAACATTTTTTTCTTTATGGCACCAGACAAATGCACCCCTACTTATAAAAAGTTGTTTTATATGTGTATGTTTTCGCCAAAAGTATGTCGTTTGTTTACTTTATAAAATATTTTTGAACAAAAAAAGTCAGTTTTCCGTGTAGGGACAGCCACTAAGTCAAATTACCCATGTTTTATTATTATATTTTCTTTTTGATACAATCAATACAATGATAATTTGTCATTGTTTTATTTTATTAAATTTAATTGGGGATTTTTGCTGTTGTATGCTTGCAGATGTGTGTCGTTTCTTGCATTACCATTATACTGAGACAGAATTTGGAATTTTTTTTTATTTTTATGCTTGCTGGTGTGTGTCATTTCTCTCATTACATTATATTTTTGATCATTTTTTATTGGTTGTGAATTTATATAAATGTCCGATATTTCCATTGATGTGGGCCGAAACGTCCATGGGGCGAAACGTCCATTAACCATGTGGGGCGAAATGTCCATTGAAGTGGGGCGAAATGTCTTGGGCCGAAACGTGCATGGGGCGAAACGTCCATAATCCGATTCTAGTTACTGCTGCTACAGATTAAATTGTGGCACCCACTAACAAACAGTACACGACGGAACATGCATGTTACATGGTTACTGGATTTATTTAAACAGGAACTTGCACGATTTGTTCCATCGATAACAGGAAATCGTCCAGTTGGCGAATTCCAGTAATAAAAAAGTAATGTCAGACAGAATTCAATTCAGTTTCTTTTAAATAACTATTTCTTCAGTATCGACGCCCAAATATATCTTCAAAAACATGAATATCCTATCCCCTCTAGTAAAAAATAAATTGATGTTTTATGTGTACTTACTTTAACATACGGTCCTTTCACGCGATAGATACATCTCCACGCGCTCATGAGAACTATTGATGCTTCACATACCTCCTAAATCTAATCTCTGAAATGTCACATTTATAATAAGAGTTACACACTTTAATGAATGCGGTTGATTTGCCAGTAACGGAAACATCATAATCCTATGGATAATTACTGCAATAAGTCTGCAATTGATTTTCCAGAAAGTTGTAGCCTATGCGATTTTCAATATCATAAAATCAAAAGAAAACCTAAGAAAAAAGAAGTGACGTTTTCGAATAACATTAGTCCTCTCTGCTCAAATATATTTTCTATCAGTGTTATAGCCTTAATTACACCTTTCCCTATTCAGGTGCGAGCAAAAATGAAAACCTGTATGAAACAGAAAATATTGACACCCTATTCAACAGAAGAAATAAATTCAGAAAGATGGAAAGTATTAAACATAAAACGAAAACTACTAGAACGAACTATGCTTTAGGTGGACACTTATTTGTCTAATTGTATTGCTACTCAGACACGTCAAGCATCACAGTACAAAATACTACACGAACCTAAGAGCATTGAAAAATAGGTTATTGCAATTCTGTTCATAAAGCTGGCTACAAAAAAATTGGATAAACAATGTATCGTACAGCTAAAATTAATTTTAAAAGACTGCATATTCAGTAAGTACGCCATTGATGTGATACAAAACATTGTTTCTATGCCTGCAAATGAATATATAGACTGAATTTCTTAACGATGCCTTTTATAAAATCAAAAACGACATTCACTTGTTCGTCCATGAAAATACTGAAACCAAATCCGTGTCTTTTCATTGACATTGACATATTTGCCAATATGTGTTGGTCATTAAAACGATATGCTGGTTAGTAGGTGTGTGTTGCGGCCAGTAGATGAGTCAATCAAACCGCGTGTTGATTACTCAAAGCGGAGTTTTGGGAACTAGATATGGCTGATTCCAAGTAGATGAAGGATGTTGGTCAGTCACTCTGATTTTGGCAAGTAAGATGTAGTTTTAACATTACCATTCTCATGAATCAATAGCGTATTGTTTGTACTCAACATATAACATAAATGTTAGGTACAGTGTGAAACCTAATGTTAAGTTTTGTTTAGCATAACCGTTATAACCATAGTGTCATGTTTGTGAAAACGTTATAGTTGAAAAAAAAAGAAATGTTATGATAACCTTTTATATTACCATCGCCCTTGTAAGCACGGCGCCATCATTGTCTAAATATATGGACTATTCTTTAATCATAACAGACATATTTCAGTCTCGAGACATAATTTTGAATTCCCATTGTACCCATGGTGCCAGCATCCATTGCGTCACAATAGGCTACTACTAGTGGCAAATGATCAGTTGAGACAGTTGAGTATTGGGAGTAGTAATAGGGGCCACGCTAGCGTCATGGGGCATATATCTTTATATAACGCCTGGCAGAGCGGGACATATATCAATGGTTTCAGAGAAAAGGAGCTGAAAGTAAAAGTTTAACCCTGCCAACCATGACATCAAATTACAACATTAAAGAGTAGCACTTGTCTTTCTAATGTTCCACATGTGAGATAAAAGCTTAACTGCATGTTAAACTGTGTGACCTTAAATCAAAGACAGCACAATACTGGCTGTGTTGGATATGTAGTTGCATGCAATATTTCCATTTGTGTTTATTAGATAAATGCACTCTATTGAACCAGTTTCGGACACGGGTATAACGGGATTATGTCACGTATTTCTGGAACGCAGAATAAATATAGAGAAATATGCATAAATAAATATAAACGATGGGGCAAAGCTCTGAATAACAAATTACCCAGTTGCTAGGGGGCAAATATTACTGAGTGCATTGTTGATGAGACTTCATGATGGCATGGTTAGTTTTAGTGAGTTCAGGTCAGAGCCGCACGAGTGCATGATGCCCTTTTGAAATCTAATGGTGTGGATTCATTGTGTATCGCCATGTGAAGTATTTGTAACAGGGACTGATACCTTTTACATTAAAATCACTGCGAAGGTACTGTTCCATGATCTGATCAGGTGACGCATTTTATTGTTGCTATGATTGCAAATATGGTGCAAACTTACAGGCGAAACGAGGCTTACAATCACGATTTGACTGACCTAGCGTACAGTAAGAAACATAGTACCATGTATTAATTGTGTTAGTGGCATATTTTCACGGCATGGAGTACTGACGCTATGTTACAGAATTGTAATAAGGAGAAACTATACAGTTGTGAGGTTGGCATTTAATTGGAACGTTTTAATGTAAATCTGATATTGTGGCATTTGTAATCACGTTTTGAAAGGAGGATACATTTTTTTATAGTCTGGATGTTTTGGAATTGTCAGTAGACAATGATTGCTGTCGGAAAGTCCTTGAATATCAAGAGAAAACAGCAGGATTCACGCCAAGGTAGCCGGTAAAGATCCCCCTTTGACTTCTTAAATAGAAATTTCCGGCGATAGAGTTGATTACTACATTATGAATCAATAATCTTTCAAGTGCTTTAGAAGCATACTGAATTCCTCTAAAGAGAATTAGACCACAATGTTCTAGTATTCATTAGAATTATGGAAAATCATGAGGATAATGTGAGAAATAGCTGAGAATGATGTATTGAAAGAATTCAATTTTCTTAACAGTAGCAAATCACTGGGTGAAGACGGGTTACCTAATATATTTTCAAGTGTACAAGGGATGACACAATATGTTATTTAACACTTCTCTTGAACGTTCTTTTAAACCGTAGTACTTTTTCTGATAGATGAAAAAAAGGTTTACTTTTACTTTTTACGAAACGTCCCCCACTTCCCATGAAATAAACAATTACAAGGAAATAACTCGACACGATGAGTGCAGAAAATTCTAAATTAAAGACTTATTAGCTGGGCCACCGTCTATAAGAAGACATTTGATTTTAGGCTGGTTATTTGACAATAGATAAAAAATTTATTTTGCAATCTGTGATAGAAATATTTTTGGGGGGTTTTTTTAAAAGGGGTGGGTGGGTTCTATTATATGCTTATTTTAAAAGAAGGCATTTGCTTAAGTGTATATGTAGAGGCAGTGGTTAGCATTATTGCAAAATAGTGTAAATGGTGGGATGCGGGATATCATCTATCTGTCAATCAATCAATCAATCAATCAATCTATCTATCTATCTATCTATCTATCTATCTATCTATCTATCTATCTATCTATCTATCTATCTATCTATCTATCTATCTATCTATCTTCACCGCTCGTTAGGCATAGTGGTTAGAGCGTCCGCCGCGGAAGCGGAAGGTCGTGAGCTCGATCCCCGGCCGAGTCATACCAAAGACTTACAAAAATGGTACTAACAGCTGCCTCGCTTGACGCTCAGCATTAAGAGGTTAGTGTTAGGACTGGTTGGGGTGGTGTCAGGAAACAACTATATCACTCGCTAAAGAACAAAAATTACTTTTGTCATGGATTCCGGTGGTAAATTCATCTTACCATGGTTGAAAATGACAACATATAGTGTTCAAAGTGCTGTCAATGGTAAATTAATGTTACCATGGTTTAAAATGACAACAGAGAGTGTTAAAAGTGCTGTCAATGGTAAATTAATGTTACCATGCTTGAAAATGACACCAGATGGTGTTCAAAGTGCTGTCAATGGTAAATTAATGTTACCAGGGTTTAAAATGACAACAGAGAGTGTTAAAAGTGCTGTCAATGGTAAATTAATGTTACCATGCTTGAAAATGACACCAGATGGTGTTCAAAGTGCTGTCAATGGTAAATTAATGTTACCATGGTTGAAAATGACAACAGATGGTGTTCAAAGTGCTGTCAATGGTAAATTAATGTTACCATGGTTGAAAATGACAACAGATGGTGTTCAAAGTGCTGTCAATGGTAAATTAATGTTGCTATGGTTGACAATGACAACAAATGGTGTTCAAAATTATGTCGATGGTATATTTATATGGCATATAGCATCACAGCAGTGTGTTTCTGCACCAAGGCATATTTGAATTGCTTTACAAAATGATGCACGAGTACACATTCAAGAACCTAGTCGTACATACATACATACATGCATGCATGCATACATACATACATACATACATACATACATACATACATACATACATACATACATACATACATACATACGATTAAGAATTTTTAGTTTTATTAGTTCCTGGAAGTTCATGATCACATTAAATTGGCAACCAAATAAAGCAAAATTTGTATCAGTGAAATTGACGGCATACATGCTGTGAATTTATATTAAAACGACGCAGTATTTTTCTAGATTGTTTCCGAAAACGTAAATTGTAGGGGGAAAAACTTAAACAGAGCAACGTTTGAAAACTTACAAGGCATTTAAAAATTATATTTCCATCGAAGAAAATCATGTCCAAATAAAAGGAATCGCATCACAATTATTATTTCCTGTTCAGTACAACGAATGTAGTTCGTCTATTTTTAGAACATTTTTTCCTCTCTCATTTTGGTGGTGATGGAAGAGTTATATTGATTCATTTCTGGTAGCGATTTAAAGGTAATTATTTATTCTTGAGAATATGAGCTCAGAGAGTGGTTGTCCGTGTGTATTTTGGCGACAGTGCACATTGAGTAAAATGGCCTTGGTGATGATCCGGAAGTGAAATCTGTCTTCTGTTACATTCTGTTTTGTTTACAGTGCAGCCGCTCAAAAAAAATGCCGGTGAAACCTTGACAAGAACTTCACCGTGAAGTCATCTTTGGATGTATTTTAGATTAACATATGATTTGTATTGATTGTCACACAGTTGAAAGGTCAGTAATGAGAAATATATGTAGAGAACATAAGGTAAAATTAATTGTGATGTATGTCCACGGTAAATACGGCATGTCGTTGTAAATATTTTTAAAGCTACATCATGAACGTGACACGCTTTATCAATAGCATTTAGTGGATATTCACCAGGTCTTGACTGATCTTGTTTATCAAGTCGAAGTTCAAATCTGGTTCCAAGACCACAATAATTACAACCTGGAAAATGTTTTTTTCCAAAATATTTAAATTTTCCTAATGAAGTAGCTATATCACCATTTTTTTTTCGTCAGGGACACAAATATATAGTTTTGTACCACATTTCACATAATTACCCGTGTCCACATAATTTTTATTTTTATTTTCATGATTGTTGGTAATCCATTGGTTGGGCTAAATGCTCTGCATCGAATGCAATATGAATGCATATTATTTGTGTAATTGATCTCTCAGCAACACTAAAGTAAATACCAGTCAAACATCCAGCGATACCAAATTCGTTCAGAGCAATTAGCATAGGTCCATCTGGGTCTGGTAAAACACAATTGCTACTTAATTTCATAATGAGAGGGATCAAATGGAATAAGTTGCATTTAGTAGCTCCATCCGTAATGATCATCGATGCTACGAAGAGCTTCAAGATTTTAATGATTATGATTTCAAGCATAGCTTTAACAATTTTTCAGTCATATCGCTACGATGTCTGCAGTGAGGCAGTTTATAGTGATGTCTAGCAGTGGGGCATCATGCCGAAGACATGTAGCATGATGTCCCACCCAGTCACATTATCCTGACACCAGGCAGACCAGTCCAAACACTAACATCATAATGCTGAGCGCCAAGCGAGGCAGCTGTTAGTACCATTTTTGTATGACTTTGGTATGACTCGACCGGGAATCGATTCCACGACCTCCCGCTTTCTCGGCGGGCGCTCTAACCACTAGACCACCGGAGCGGTAATAGATTGTAATGAAAATGCAAAATTGTGGGACGATGACGATATTGACGTTGTTGAATTAATCACCGATATTGATGAAGCTTCATCGGTAGATGGATTTATTAATAATCTTGAAGATATTAATGTGATGCTGGATAAATAGTCTGCTAGAATATTTTCCAGAGGCAGGCATTAAAACGTGATTTGTTACTCAGCGATATACCCTAATACCAAACGTGATCAGAGACAACTCTATTATTTTAGTTGCATTTAATGATGTTGATACACATATTCTGTGAAATATTCACCAGACTTAGTGTAGCAGAGATATTGATATAATTAAATTTGCAAACTTCCTTTCTCGAGCACAGTCAATCCCACATGGATTTATAACAATAAATTTACATGATCCCCAATAAGATATCTTATAGGACTTGATCAAATCTTTGGATGAGACTACTGATTTAATTCACAGCAGCAGGGATGGCACGAGCAGCAGGGGGGGGGGGCGAATCCTACATTTGCTCGAGACATCATTTGCTCTAAATCTAACAAACATCTCGAGAGAATTAATTCGAATCCTTCTTTTTCAACCAAAAAAAAGGATTACTTGCTCGAAACATAAGTTTTTCGCAAATTATACTCCAAGACCGTTTTCATCGTTTAGTCAAAAAACGGTCTTGTCGCGATGTCATCGCTCCCTACCCCCCCCCCCTGCTGCAATGGGTTTTTACGATTTCAACCAAATATTTGATCAAGTCCGATACGATATCGTGTTCGAGGATCATGTAAATTTATTGTTATAAATCCATGCGGGGTTGACTGAGCGTTACTAAAGAAATTTCGAAATTGATTGAAGTCCATATCGGAACACTATGTCTGCCAAATATTTCGTAGCGTATGTGTATCAACGCCGTTGAATACAGCAAGAATATTACAGTTATCTCTGATCACTTTTGGAATCTGAGTGTAGCGTTGAGTGACATATATCACGTCGGTGTTTTCATGCCTGCCTCGGGAAAATATTCTAGCTGTTTTTTTTTGTCTAACATCACATCGTCGTATACGACTAAATTGTTAATGCTCCCATCAAGGTCGTCCACGGATGGTGCCTCGTCAATATCAGTTATAAAATCAATGACGTTCTCACCTTTAATCTCTGATGCATTCTCGTTAAAATGCTTTAACACTTCATAGCATCGTTGATCATCTACGCTAGGGGCAACTAAATACAACTTATCCCACTTCATCCATCTCATTATTAAATTGAGCAACAATTGCGTCTTGCCGGATCCAGATGGCCCGATTATAATTGCACGGATAGAGTTTGGTAGCGCTGCATGATGCTTAACTGGTTCTCTTGTTTTAGTCGCTGAAAAATCAATTATATTCATATCTCTATACATAAATTATGGATCTATATTGTGTGAAGTGTAAAACGCGTACTGGCACAAATGATGTGACGACGATTACAACTAGAAATGACAGATCTGAATTACTGGTAGATGTGCAACATGTGGTATAAAAAAGTTCAGATTTGTTTCTATGAAATCCGGAGATGTTTTTAAAAAAAAACGAGGAGGTGATATCGCAGCCAAGTTAGCAAAACTCCCTGGAACACTGTGGGCAAAGTATCCAGGAGAAAAGCACCTTCCAGGATATAGCTACTGTGGCCTCGGAACACGATTAGATATCAGACTTGATGATCAAAATCAGCCCCGACCCGGCGAGTATCCGATAAACGCCATTGATAAGGCGTGTCATGTTAATGATGTTGCTTATAAAAGCAGCAATCTGCAACACAGACATCTCGCGGATGTGAAATTAATTCATGCGTTAAATGTTATTCCTGATAAATCTTTCAAAGAAAAATTGGCTTCGTGGTTGGTAAAATCAGCTATGAAAGGCAAATTGATGACAGGCGCTGGTAATTAATAATATGGAATCTGATCGGTCGGATTTGGCTTTTGAAAGCCCCAAGCGTATTACGAGTCATAAGGTATATAAGGTGACTAATACAGCAGCGTTGATTCACGGGTGTGTTATTTTATTTCCTTAAATTACTTATTAATGCTGTTTCACAACATTTAAATGAGACAAAATATTTAAATAAAACACTAAACAAAAGAATACAGTTGTTTGATAACAGCATGTATTCTCCCTGTTCTAATCATCTAGACAAAATGAGTTACCGATTAGGCCACAAGAGCTGTATACAAAGAGGAATTTTTAAATATAACTGCAACTCTCACATTGTGATTTTAACCACGCACACTTACTTCAATGAATGGGAAACACTAGTGTTTCATGCTCGTTCCGGCTGAGCGAACATAGGTAACGCGTTGGATTATAAAGAACGTTGTACTGAAAATGTATAATAGCTGAATGCAGATGGTCTAAGGGTTTAAATAAATACAACTGTTTAAATGATGCAGTTTTAGCCAAGCGACAATAGAAAGCTTTAGAAATGTTAAAAGTTGTTTATTTAACTCTACCGAAACTCATGTATTATACTCCATTACAGTCACGTGTGCGCGCCTATGTCAATTATACCTCTCTCTACCTGTGAGAATAGCAGACGACACAAATACCTTGACGGTCATAATACAAGGGACTTAGTGAGTAGAGTGTTATGAGGGGTGGCGGACTTATCCATAAAGGATTTATCTCCTTTGAATCGTTTCAGATGTATACGAATTTTATTTTATGGCTATTTTTCTTTGAGACGCCAGATCTAGTAATATTTTCTGCAACAAATCGTATTGAAGGCCTACAAATATCAAAATATGTACTGGCTTCATTTATTGACTGAAATATTTCTCCTCGTTGGTTTCTGTATCAAATGATTTGACATGTTTTGTCCTTTTTGCGTGTTTGCCGGTTCCACCTAATTTTGCATTCTCACTTTGAGTAACAACTCGTAAGTTATCCAATTTGTTATTTTGAGGGAATCCATCAACGTGATCAATCATAAATCCGTCTTCGATTAATCCGTAAAATGCTTCATAGATGGCTCTGTGACAAAGATATGTCTTCCCCCCGGCTGTAAACATCAAGTATCCCATATTATTTACCCAAACAACCGGCTTCTTTAGTCTGTAATTTCTAACAACACAATCACGGGATGCTTCATAATTAGCAAGCACTGGGTGAGGTCTGAAATCTTGGCTCATTTGTATAATAATACTACCTCTTTAATTTATATCTGCTTTAATTATAAACCTCCTGATATAATCTTGAGGGTTTTTTATGATTTTGTCGCTGAAGGAGTCATTAGTAGGATCAATGACTGCATTTTTTATTCGTTTGTCATAATAGCGCTTTAGTTCCCTGTAACGTTTGCCGCCACAACTGAGACACAACTGCGATTTTCCCCTTACCTCCACCCCACATCGGAGGCACGGACGGGGCCAAAAGAACCGTTTTTCACGCTTTGTAAATTATACCCACAGAATTCGCTTCTGCATGTTTTGTTTCATGGAGTTGTTGATCCAATCATTAGCCACTTGTAATGGTTAATTATATATAAATTTCTTATTTAAATACTTGTTTTAATTATAACATGGAGGAGTTCAAGAGATTATCAGCAATTAAGCAATACAAAAACGTTAAATTTAATCTCGATAGAACCCTCAACGATGTGCCAAAACGGGCAATAACGGATAGAGCCCTGATAAATAAAATACTCGATTGTATTAATGAATTCAAACACGACGGTGCATCTCATAGCTGGTCGACATTTCGAATTGATGGCGTTGTTGATGCCACCATGAACGACAGCAACGCAGCGTTGATGTTATCACAACTTGGCAACAAAAAGTATTTTTTTAGAGTGAAATTCATTATCCGTGTAGAATCAGGCGGTTGGATTATACGAGACAAATTTGAACCGATTCTCAAAGACAAGAAAACAGTCGTTGTTAGCCGTGATTCTAAGCCGGGTCTGTTAACTGGAATTGACAAACCATACTATGAACGAGCATATCCTGAAACAGCAGTTGTGTATGGGATATATCCGTTAAATGAAAAACCCGATATAGGAAAACTAAAACCAATGAAACAGTCGTCGCCGGCGGCTTTGTCGCTGAATTGTGTAGCAGCACGAATAACAGAACATTTTACAAATGCATCCCGAGGGAACAAACTTACCGATCTACGGCGTAGCAAAATAGCTCAATGGGAGTTAACGGTGAAAGACTGCGGAGCAACTATTAGCGATATAGCAAAATTAGAAACGTCGCTGAGATTTCCAATAATCGTTACAACGATAACCTGAGAAGTTTTATACGAATCAAAATATAATAAAAATGGAGCCCCAATTAAAATTATTGATCATAACGAAAACGCATGCACGTCCGCGGTCACAATATTTCCACGAAACAGAACAGTAAAGCATATACCTGACGAATTCTTACGAGAATAATTTTCCAGGGATGGTTTTCTCGTTGAAGAGAAACTATTCGATGCTAATGCGCATTTGAGTAAAAACGACCCCGTGTCGGTGTGGTTACTACGCAGCACTGAAAACGACACGGATACGTTTGATCAGTTTGTAAGACCAAACGGTGAATTATACCGCACTGAAGCATTTCACAACAAAATGAAAAAAACAGCTAGTGGGTTTTTAACGGCGTGTGGCGAAGCCACCAGTGATGAAATTATCAACGACGAACAATTATTGACAAACTGTTTTACAATCTCGTCGGTTGCAGCTCATTTTGCGAGAATCAAAAACGCATGGAAACTAACACGCGTAAAATTCTTGCCAGACATTGAGGCTAGTTGTTTAGAATTTAATCATGGCGGTTTATGGAATAACAAATACGACAGTGATAATATCATTTCAGTTGATATGGCTGCTTATTATCCAGCGAGTTTTCTTGGTTATAGAAAGTGTACTGAGTATTTTAAACGATTTGGACACCCCATACATGAAATGACTCGTGCTGCAATTAATGGGCCGCTGCCTGATTTTGATTTAACTGGATTCGCTCGTGTAGTATCATTTGAGTTCGCAGCGGGACTTCATCGCTTTTGCTATATTTGGATTGGTAGACACATGTCTGAAAAGAAGTGGCTGCCAATAGCGTTATTGCGGTTCATGATTGATACAAAAATGTTAATTTCGCTGACGGTCAGTGAAGAAATTATATCATATCGGAAACAAATCAATGTCTGGCTACCAACACCGGAACGTCTTGATAGTATAATTGACGAATCCAGAAAATATATTGATGCCGACGAAGAATATATCATTGAGTGGTCCTAACGGGTATTTAATCAACGAAACGTCGAAGCAAAAGATCTCGGCAGAAGAATAATCGGAAAATTCACTCAGGGAGGAAAAAATGCGACTATAAACGATATTGTTCACGGGTGATTATGGATAACACCGAATATGACTTTGTAATCGCGGATGCAGTATCTGAAAACATATATGTGGATCGTAAAGATGCTCTTTTGTCCGATGGAACAAAATTGGGTACAGTTGTTACTTACAGCGACGGTTACATATCCCCGTATACACATTTGAGGTCGTCGATGCTGGGTTATGCTTGTATTAATTTATTTTCAATGGTAAATAGATTTCCTGACACAGCGTTTAGATTTGCCGTTGATTCATTTTACATTTACAACAAGTACGGTTGCGCAGTTGCTGAATTCACTAATTCGGATGAAAGCTGGGAATCATGGAGAATTAAAAAAGAAATGCTGAGTAATTATTCTGAATCAGCAGACGTTGAAAGTAAAAGTAATTACTTACGCGGTGATAATTTATCAGAACGTTCTAATGCACCACCGATATCCGATCCAATTTGTAGATATAAAACAGTTTATTTAAACGGCTGTGGCGGATCAGGAAAAACGACTCGGACGATTGAATTATATCAAGGTCGAGCAAATATGGTTGTGCTGACACCGACCCATAGACTAGCGCGAGAGATAAAACAACGAAACGTTGAAGTTTGCACTTACCATAGTTTTTTTCGATACAACGGCGACAAATGGACCCCTGAACGAATGGGTGAAAAATTCATCCCTGCGGTTATTATTTGGGATGAGATATGTACGGTTTCGTTAGATGTATTAAAAATGTTTCTTGATTGGTTGCTGCAAAAGAATACAGCGGTGATAATGTGTGGAGATCATGGCCAACCACCACCATTTATCGGCGCGGGTCCACATAATTGGTTAAAAGGGTTTGTTGACTATTATGAAGAAATCGATACTGACTATAGAGCACTTGACGAGCAGTTACGCGAGGTCAAGAAATTAATTAGATTACAACCGGATAAAATTCAGTGCGAAATAATCCGAGAAATAATTTCTGAAACTCCCATGGAGGAATTTTATAACACATGGAGACCAAACGATTTTGTAGTTACTAGCAGAAAAATAGTCAGAGACGCACTACAAAAAAAAGTTGTTTGAGCTTCACAAAGAAAAATTCCCAACGCGCCCAGTGCCGCTGTGTTATAGACCCTGTGATACACGGCAACAGAATATTGAAGTTGAAATTCCAGAACAAAACAAAAGACAAACACTAGTGTTAAACGATATTGTCCTGGTTGATATCAGTGTTGTCGAAGACGCATTGCACGCTGATAAATCGCCATGGACACTGGGCTATGTAACGACGATACATTCCTCGCAGAGATTAACCATCGCGGATACAATTGTTTGGATAGTCGATAATCGCATTGAGTGGTCAAATTTAGTCTATCTTGCAGTGTCTAGAGTACGGCGAATAAATCAACTTCGAAGAATTATTTTCGATGATGACATCACAATGGATGATATTGATGTTAGCATCATTAATAAAAAAAAATCTCCGGTTACAAACAACAAGACAAAAAAAAAGCAGCGAGAATTTGACATTGATGCTGAATTAATAATTACGCTGAAGCAACAACAGAATAATCACTGCGCAAGTTGCGATTGTATAATACGTTGGCAGTATTCGGATAAAGATCCTCGCCAATTTACCGTAGACAGAAAAAATAACAGTCTCGGTCATGTCAGAAACAATGTGATGTTGACCTGACTTGAGTGCAACAGACGCAACGGCGCTAGTTAAGACCATGCGGTGGCAATTGAGTATCGTCAGGAATCATTTGTAATTGTTCGCGTGTAAAACCCCGCTGAGGGGCAGTTGAATCCAATTTATAGATTGGAGGTCTACCAGTTGATCGTGTTATAGTAGATATGCTATGTGTAGTGACACTTCAAATAGGATCAGTAGCCCTTTTTTTTTACCACCTTCGAGTTCTCCTGGTTCATATAAATATCTCACGGTGACATTACTGAGAATGGGCTGAGAAACGCTTTTCCGATGTGGTTGTGGTATATACTTTTTTATTGCTTTGTTAGGTTTCATATTGATTGCTCTGGTAATCTCGTTATTTAGCGCTGCAACTACCCCTGGTAACCTTTTGACCCATTCACGGGATCGCTTTTCTTGGATTAATTCTTTTGCGTATTGATATCCAAATAACCGCTTAGCAAGAGTCCGATTAAATCGTTCAACAATTGCCTGATCGAGATGTAACGCAGTATGCCCCCGTCTGATGGTGACATTGTGATGTTTCATCGCTGATAAAACAGCGCCTTGAAATTCCTTGCCAGGATCAACTTGTAATAGATTTGGCCAGCGTAGAGGGCCTCGCCGATAAATCTTTTCAAATGCAGAAGCAACTTCAGGTGATGATTTTGTTTTTAGCGGTTCTGCTTGTTTGTATCGACTCGCAACGTCAACTACGGTTAGCGCGTATTTGTAACCGTTGTCATGTGGTAAAAACAATAAGTCAGCTTGATGAACTTCATTGGGTCCGGTAACATCAAAATGCGAGAAATTGATTTGTTTAGGACGCGGTAGATAAATTTGCCATATAGCCTGTTTGGATAACCAATTAGCCGCAGTGGCCTTTTTCACTTTTGCGACGTCGGCGAGTTTATTGATTGCAGCGTTACCCCTCCAGTATCCTTTTGGAGAATAATAAATATAACCAACGCCATTGACCCGGGCGTGTGGTTGCCTTTTGTCAATCATGCAACCGGGTTAATTTAATTGGGTTGCTTTTGATTGGTTGAATTGGCCGTAGAAAATCCGCCCCGTCGTTTCATGTTTGTGCTGTCTTGTGCCGTCCCACCATCCTCATCACAAATCCCATCATCGTTTCATTGAATATATCCATCCTTAATTAAGTTAATTAAGTATATGTTATGCCTAAAATCTGCCGCAACACTCGAGTGGAGATATATACGGCATTGTACTGTCCATTAATTAACTTAATTAAGTATATTTTATGCCTAAAATCTGCCGCAACACTCGAGATATATACGGCATTGTACTGTCCATTAATTAAGTTAATTAAGTATATGTTATGCCTGAAATCTGCCACAATACTCGAGTGGAGATATATACGGCATTGTACTGTCCATTAATTAACTTAATTAAGTATATGTTATGCCTAAAATCTGCCACAACACTCGAGTGGAGATATATACGGCATTGTACTGTCCATTAATTAAGTACATCTTGTGATGTCCCCCAAGCATATCTTCTGGGCGGTCTAAGATGATGTTTGTCACCTTAAGCCTCCCTTTCGTAGATGTATGATTTGGGGTTCCCTTGGGCTTGCATGGCACGCCCACCATCACATCGCAAATTCCATCCTTAATTAAGTAGATGCATGCCTAAAATCTGCCACAACACTCCAGTGGAGATATATACTGCATTGTACTGTCCATTAATTAAGTTAATTAAGTATATGTTATGACTAAAATCTGCCGCAACACTCGAGTAGAGATATATACGGCATTGTACTGTCCATTAATTAACTTAATTAAGTATATGTTATGCCTAAAATCTGCCGCAACACTCGACTGGAGATATATACGGCATTGTACTGTCCATAAAACAAAACGGGTCGAAAACGACCCCCAATATTTTTTAATAGAGGTAAAATGTATTATATAAATAATGGATATCAAAGATGTAAATGCTCGTGAAAGGACTTCAAAAGTCCATCAATGCTTGTTTGTACGGTAACGACATTAATGTATTTATAAAGCTATTTAGCACCGTTGAAGCAATACGTCAAAAGCTCGGCCAAGAGTATCAAAAACGAACTGAAATTAGTTCTAAGGTTTGTGATCTTAGAAAAATATTAAACGAGGAAAAACCCGTATCCTAACCACGTGAGCGTTACTATAAAAATAGGCTTTCAGTAAAAAAATTTAGCGTTTTTGTAGCATTTTATACACTTGTTACATAGGATTTTCTCCTGAAAGAATTCTCATCAGTTTGGGTTGGCTCATGCAGTTATGTGCGTACTGGATAATCTGGTCGTGGTAGCAAGTAATCACCGCGACGCCTCCATTTTCATGTAATTGTTGTTGTTGCTGCGTCGTTAACAAAAATCGTTCATCGCCGTTCTCAGATATTACAATTCTGAAACCCCCAACGATGTTATTTCTGAAACATTCGCTGATAGCGTCGTACAGTTTAACCTTGTCGGAGATGAATACGTTAGCTTGATGGTACATTATATAATAACTCAGCTTTTAATTGTGATAGTTTCACATTTGAAAAATCAGTTCACAAACAATATATGGTAGGTGAATCGCTTACAACTAGATTAGCCCGAGAGCGGCTAGCAGCAATTAAAACGTTTATACCGGTTCGAGACAGACTTCGCGAGAGACTTCAACAACGACAACAAATGCAAACTGACTTTTCTGTGTCAAGTGAACAACTGTTTACTCCGATAACAAGTGCGACCAAAGATGTGAAAAAGTTAACTGAAGCAGCGATATACGGAGATATTCCTGAAAAAGAACGAGCAAAGAAGGCGCCGCTGCTTGATACGCTTGAAAAAAAAGCAGTAGAGACCGAACAAACACGCGCAGGGATACAACAGCTATCCAGTGATATAAAAACTCAACACGAGTATGAACGATTAGCTGATATTGATGATTCTGCGCCTGAACCACAACCTGTTGATGTCACCCCAAGAGGTCTTCCCTTTATAGACAAACTCACCGAAGGGGCTATACCACAAATCAAACGATTTAAATTAATAAAACCCGAACATTATAAGATTTTTGGTAATTTTGCCGTCCAAAGCTTTCATGCCAGAAAGGACTTTTTAAAAGACGAGTATAAAAACAGTAAAATAGGCCGAGATGAATGGGCCGATTGGTTGTATCATGGGCATTGATGCATATCGAGAACTCATTGCTGAATTAGTTGAAAATCACAGAGATGCCCATGGTTATGATGAAAATCCTATGGATTTTAGCGATAGATCGAAAGCGATTACTCAAAGAGTTTTCAATGGAATTCACTATGCTAGCGTTTCATAATTGAAAACACTAGTGTTTTTTTAACAAGATGATTATACACTACAACCCGTAAGCGTCTACGTGGTGAACTCACGATTGCCTGTTTATAGAGCATATTACGGAGATGGTTTCGGCAATACCATCGCGGGGTTATTTACAAGAAAGGCCCCAAAAGTGGCGCCGTTAATTAAACAATTATCAATGAAGGCCATTGATGTTATTCGTCAGCGCTGTTGGAAATCTTGCCGGAAGGGCATTTTCTGCCGCGAAAGATAAAATAACATCATTGGTGCGAAAGAAACCAACGGTGCTGCCATCAACTACAGTGATGCCTGCAAAAATCAGCAAAACAATAAATAGCGCAGTGGAAGAAAAACTAGCGTCGTTGGCTGCTTAGGTGACTCCGTCATCCGTGGCTGCGCCGCTGGCGAACAGTAACCAAGATGATATCGCAAACATGATAGCTGGAAGTGGTTTGAAACGAAAACGAAAACGACGATGATTACAAAGAGTTTCACAATTGAAAACACTAGTATGTTAATAAGATGTTTAAACGAACAGCTGACCCCGCGTTAGATATGGAAGCCCCAGTGCGCAAAGACGATTCCGTCCGCGATTATCAATACTATTCCTATCATGCAATACAACCCGACCTACGATCGCGCATTGACCTTCAAGTCCATGATACCAGTAAATACTTTTTGCCATGTGAAGCGTTTATCGAAGTAGAAGGAGAACTTGTACAACTTACTGATACTCCTACTGTACCCGCACAGTATCCAGATGGTGCCAAAGTCGGCTTAGTCAATAATGGTATCATGTCGCTATTTGAGAGTGCAAGATATCTCATTGACGGAAAAGAGATAGAGTCTTTAGAACGTGATGTTGATGTGGCTACAACAATAATTGGGTTAGCAAGATATTCTGACGATTAAACATGATTAGCAGGTCCGTCTATGATGTTTTCAAAAGATAATAAAAATACTGCTGGACCCACTCAATTTATTGTACGACGACCAAATGATCGTGCTGGTCCTCCCGCACCTGCTGCTATCGAGGATATGATTATAAATACTGATCCCCAGTTCAATCTAGGAGCTGCAACACGAATAGCAATGTTGGCAGGACCACGTAGATCGTTTTCATGTGCGATTCCGTTGCATCATATATTTGGATTCTGTAGAAATGTACGAAAAGTTATTTATGGAGCGAAGCATACAGTAGTACTCGTGCGAAAGGGTAGTGACGATGATGCAATCTGGAGAATTTCGGCGGATCCTGCAAATCCAGATGCCGACGCTGGTAAAGTCATTTTAACTAAATTGGTCTTGTGGATGCCAGTAATGACCCCATCAATTACCACAGAACAGCGACTACTATCATTTATGGATGCGGGTGGCAAATCATTGCTAAGTTGGCTAACAACAACAACAGATGTTAAGCAATCAAATATCAATGGTACATTTACATGGCACCTGGCGTCACAACAAGGCGTTTCAGCTCCACGTCATATATTTATTGCGTTGCAGGATATGACAAGATTGGAATCACAATTGCACAGTAATATGGTATTTGATCACTTAGGAGTTACTGATGTCTCGTTGAGAATAAATGGCCAGCAGGAACCATCCGAAGACATACAACTTAATTTCGGTCAAAACCATATTGAGCGCGTGTACCATCGTATGCTGTCATATATGGGCCGTGATCAAAATGTTGATACTGGTTTGCAAATATCGCAATATGATTTTAAGAACTTGTATCCGATCTACCGGTACTACTTTTCGCTGGAACATCTTGATTTAACAAGGCAATCCGTCGTTGATATACACTTCAGAGCCAATGTCCTTCGTGGCGCTATCGCTAATTATAGAGCGGTTGCTGTCATTCTCAGTGATAAATCAATGTTGTTAGAAGGTGTTGGTGGACGAATGAGACTTATTGATGCACCAGTGGAAAATATGTAAACGATTCACAATTAGATCAATTCAAAGCACAAACGTGTTTTACAATAAAATGCCATATAGTGTTGTTAGTGTCAAACTGACTGATGGTCAGGTCAAAAAATTAAAATCAAAATCCGCTAAATAATGTGGAACCACAATAACATTAAAACCAGCGCAGATGTCCGGCGGTACACATAAAATATCATTGGCGGATCGTCAAATAAAACATTTCAATGATGCGCTAAAGAAACGGCGAGGGGTTCAAATTGTATTTTCAAAGGCTGCAGTCGCCAACATGATAAAATCAGGTGGTATATTTCCATTGTTAGCCGCAATACCAACGCTAATTGTCGCGGCTGCCCCAGCGGTGGCGAAAGCGGCGGCATTGGGAGCCGTTGGGACCGCGGCAGGGATGACGTTGAAAAAGGCAACTGGGAAAGGATATAAAAAAGGGAAAGGGTCTAAGACTACCAGGAACCCCGTATTCATGGTACAGCGGGAGATCCGTTCACGGATCCGGTCTGAGAATACCGGGAACGGTTTATTAGTTGAAAACCCAATTATCCCCATGTCCAATTTTGATTTAATTGACGCTGCTAAAAAAACTAGCGATCAAAAACTTCAGAGGGTTTTTATGAGAGATCAATTACCGAGAAAACCTAAACGCGTTGAAACCAGTATCATCAATCTTGATAACAGCAGCGGATCGGGAACTCACTGGGTTACATACGCGATTGATCCACGTGGGATTGTCTATTTCGATTCATATGGGTTAGCTCCGCCAAGCGAGTTTATGCGGTATATAAATTCTTCGATGAAACTCAAAGAGTTTCCGATTTTTTATTCCACGCTGCCAACACAACAATTGAATGATCCACCAATATGCGGCCGTGAAGTATTAAATGTTCTCGCGGAGATTTCATCGTCACAGAAACCACCTCATCTGGTTGTAAATAAATACACGAGTGGGAAATTACAAGGTAATTTTAGAGAATCAATAAATTGAAAACACGAGCTGCGCTAACAATAATTATTGATATTTGGGGACGATCTCTGTCAATGTCGAAACCCACCGCGGAAACATCTGCAGGTTCTATCAAGGATGTAAAAAATAATTGAAGATGAAATCGCTGAGACGTTAAATTTATCAAGTGTTGACCCGAACGAAATAGTTGTATTTCAAGATCGCCAGGGTAAATTGAAAAGCAATAATATATCCGCGGATGACATTTTGATACGACAACACGACGTCGCTGTAAACTCTATAGCGCTGTATTCCAGCGACGGGCGACTTAAACCAGGCGCACTTGTGTCTACGATCACCGACGCGATTACCGCCCACGGCCGTGATCTGGATGAGTATATACGAGGTTATAATACTTATAATTCTTTGGAACCCCGCTTGTGGTTGGCATGACTCTCGCTGAAATTAAAAACCTTCTATCTCCATTCTTTTTTAACAAGGAGGCGAAGAGGATGATGAATGAAAATGAAATCAAGGCAAATTATCTCGATATTTACACGGATATTTCTAAACTAATAGAAAATTTTGAAAAGGTACAAAAACCCACTAACGAAGTCGTTGGTAAGTTTTTTGGAACCCCGCTTGTGGCAGGCATGACTCTCGCTGAAATTAGCGAGTTTATTGGCAAGCATACTCACAATGCCTACGTCGCTAATAGTTTCTTTAGGGTCCCGGCTACATCTACGATGACTCTCAAAGATATTAATATGTTTATGGTGAGACAAACAACACTTAATACCATTGTGGATAATTTTTTTGGGAGAACACCTGTGTCTGGAGCCACATCTCTGACAGGGCCGACCCTCGCTGAAATTAAAAGCGCTATTGACGAACAAAAGCCTTCCAACGAAATTGTTAATAAGTTCTTTGAGGGCAGTAAACCCCAAGATATCACGACAACATTTTCTAACATCGACCGGCATATTAACAACCAAGCACGGCTTGGAATCGAAAACCTTCTGACTTCATTCTTTTTTAGCAAGAGGGATGGGAGGATGATGGTTTCTACCGAAATCAAAGCAAATTATCTCGAAATGTACAATGATATTCTTAAACTAAAAACTCTCGATGAAATTAAAACCCTTCTGATTTCATTCTTTTTTAACAAGGAGGCGGTGAGGATGATAAATACTGACGAAATCAAGACAAGTTATCTCGAGATTTACAATGATATTATTAAACTAAAAGAAAATTTTGAAAAGGTAAAAATTTCACACTGCGTAAAAACCGTTGGTAACAGTTGCCAGTGGGACCTTTGATTGGATCCGAGGAAATGAAAATAGTTTACACTTTCACAGCAAATATGGTAGTATACCGGGTTGTTATCGATTTACAATAATACATCGCCATAAATTTGATTTGGAAGTCGGCCCGATAAAATATATAAGCGGTGTTAACACAGTGACGTATATAAACGATATGATACCAGCAGCACCCGACCGAATAAGATACCCTATTAGAATTGATATAACTACATCCGACGAGTCAGTGGTTAGGGATTCGCTAGAATTTATATCCGGTATTCCCCCCACCGACCATAAATCCAAGTACACAATCGAATAATTGAAAACACTAGCAGGTTTAAAATAGTAATGACATCGATGAAATCAATTGAACCGATAATAGTCCCAGAGGTATCACAATCGCATCGATATCGATATGATACCGTGAAAGAGTTTTCCGCGAACTTGAAATCACTTTCTGAGCGCTATCGTGAAAAAATGAAAAAATACCGACGCAGCGTAGCAATCATCGACATCACCGTGTACTCGGTGTCCGGTGTGATTGCCAGCGCCGGGGTTATTTTGTCGACGGTGACCATGATGGCTCCGATTGCAGTTCCAATCGCTATCTCCGCGGCAACAACAATTTCGGCAGTCGCCACCGCGATAACTAAAAAGTTATCATCGTGTTCTCAGAAAAAACTCAGTGATTATACAGCTCGGTACCGGGTGGTATTTGACGCGTATTAGAAATTATCCGAGTTGATCTCGCTGTCGATAGATAATTCGTTCATATCCAATGTTGAATTTTCCACGATGACCCAGTTGTATAACTCCGCTATGTTGAAATTGGAAATTGAAGACAGCGTTAACAATAATGTCACTCGAACTGCTTCAACGAATGGCGGAGAATACCACTCCGATACGAACAAGCATGATATCAATAACATCAACAAACCCACAATTTAGTGTAAACTTCCCCTCTCCGATTCCAGTGCGCGAGATCGCGCTGGCAAAATTACGAGTATATCATAGCTGGCCCAATATCAGATCGGTTGCATTTGGCGGTCAGCAACCGAATAACGTACTGGTGTTCTCGCATAAGAATAAACCCGATGGCACCCCAGACTGGAACGTTATTTCGTTTCCAACTGGGTCGTACCAAATTGAGCAAATCGATGCTGAAATTCAGCGTAGAATAAAATCAATCACGGGAAAAGAATCAAAAATAGCTATTAAACTTCATGAACCGACGCTCTCGTCGTCGATCGAAATAAGCACAGAGCGATACATTGTAGATATCTATAACAGCTCGTTAAGAACAGTGTTAGGATGGACTGAAAAACCACCCGGAGCCACCACCGACTTAACCACGGACGTACAATCATATCATGAAATCAATCCCATGTATCGAGATAATTTATCTGATATTAAAATGGTAAAAATCACCCGATAGATTTATATTGGTACCTGGACGTTTCGCCCCATGGACGTTTCGGCCCAAGACAATTCGCCCCACTTCAATGGACATTTCGCCCCACATGGTTAATGGACTTTTCGCCCCATGGACGTTTCGGCCCACATCAATGGAAATATCGGACATTTATAAAAATTCACTACCATTACACTATTGTCTTCATTTTACTTTAGGGGCCTACCGTTAAGATTTAAATTTTTAAATTCTTAGATTTCAATTACATTCAGCATGCCGTTATATCAGACAATATTTTCCCTTTTTTCTTCATTTATCTAATAATATTGATCAGAAAATAATCTATCGTTTACAGTGATCAATTTCTATGCGGCAGTACTTTTATTTTCGCTGTTACTCAAGTTTTATTTTCGCTGTTACACAAGCTGATGAAAACCATTTTTTTTTACCGTTTGTAGGAAATTGACATATCGCCACTTATCAATCATGCTGTTCGTTTACCCAATCAGCGAGCGTAATTTTTTTCAAGATCGGTTTAATTTGCTTTTCATCTCTTGCCATTTATTGGCATTGTTACTTTGGATTTTTTAAAACTAGCTATAAATCTGATCTAACTACTCGACTGAACTGCTGACAGAAACTGTCCAAATTAATGTACTTCATTTCTATATCCCGAAGGTTCTTCATTACATCTTTTCAAAGCTGTGCACATAATAGCCCAACATATCGCGAACAAGGAGAAACACTGGGGGGGGGGGGAGGAATGTTAATTTTAATTAACAATAACGAGATATAAAAATGGTTTCTGAGATTTATTTTTTTGAAATATGAGGTATGTATTTGTATTTTTAAATCAACACACATAACTAGTCAAAATTACACTTCAATACAGGTTAGAAGTGTCAAATTGTGATGCGCAAAAGTATACTTCTAAACAGTAACTATCTATGATTTTTTTTAAAAAATGCATTTAAGTAAAACATCTGCTACTAAAATAAGAAATTGAAATACAAATATAATAATAATAATAATAATAATAATAATAATAATAATAATAATAATAATGAGGACTTTATAGAGCGCCTAATCTTTAGAAGCTCTAAGCGCTCTACAACATTAAACAACTGCTCTGATCCCTTGCCAAAGACCCTTTTCGAAGTCAACAACAAATGAAGTTACTTTCGATTCAGGCAACAGGTCCTTGATTGACTGAAAAACCTGAAAATGGAAGGGAAAAAGTAAAACTATTCATGGACATACTGAAGTATAGTTTAGTGTCTTTTATTTGCTTGTACAATAATTTATTTGATAACCGATTTTCTAAATCGCTTTTTGATCTGGACGTGTATATTTAGGATAAATAAATTGAAAATATATTTTATGTGATAAATACTGTTCGTTATTTTACACATTAATTTATTAAAGTAATTATCATAATCTTCTCTCATCCTCGGTACACACACACACACACACACACACACACACACACACACACACACACCCTTTTGTAATCTCTCGTCTTCTTTCCCGACATGATGCAAAATCACAGCGGTATCTGCTTCAAATCAACACCTGATCTCACAAATCCATGTATAGATAGCAGTTGATAAAATGGCTTCTTTACTAATTTGAATGTGCCATCAATATACCATGTTTTGGCCATTCCAAGAAGCTCCAGCTGTTTGTTAGTGGCAAAGATCAGGTGACGCTTCCTGCCAACGACGACATCAAATCTAAAACACGGTTCACTGATGGTCGTGTTAAGAAATCCGTCGTCAAGCTGGAATATATATATATATATATATATATATATATAGAGAGAGAGAGAGAGAGAGAGAGAGAGAGAGAGAGAGAGAGAGAGAGAGAGAGAGAGAGAGAGAGAGAGAGAGTTATAAAGACACAAGAAACAGAACGGTTCTTTAAGAGAATGCTCGATAATACTTGGCAGAATGTTATAAATAGAAATAAATAATACGTAGAGTACGAATTAATATATATAGAGAAAAAATGTTTAAATACAATGTAACCACAGATTTTATACAGAAAAAAATCATTCACTTACGGTAAACGTAAGATCTCTGGGATCTTCTGGTCTGGTTGCGGACCTGGTCCGGTTGATCATTCTAACTAGGTTCGTCTCAGCTACCCTGGATGCCTCAGATTGTAATGGTTCTCCATGAACTTCTTTCTATAGCCTCATTAACCAGTGCATGGGCTGTTTCAAACAAATTATCTTTCCCTAATAACTTGGCCTAAATGAAAACAAAACCTTATATAGTATGTATGTATGTATGTATGTATGTATGTATGTATGGATGGATGGATGGATGGATGGATGGATGGATGGATGGATATTTGTATGGATATATGAGTGACGAAATTTTGTCATTATTGGCACAGTATAACTTTTCAATACTGCATAGTTAATATAGCAGAACGATTGGAAGACGAAGACCAACATAATCTCGTTTAATGTAGACAATAAAGCGATATTTCTGGATTTAGCATACATTAATTATAAGTAAATTGATTAAAATTTAACCAACATATACTGTTAATAATATATTGATAGAATAGACCAATTATTTATACAGATTAATTATGTTCTGCAAAATACCTCGGTTTTGATTTTAACGGCTGCTAACAACCCAGGAGTGGCAGTGTGGCTATGGCTCTGATGACTTGGCAAAAAGTCGGCTTCTGTCTGTCGCACGGTTGCAGGGCATTGCGTATTCTTCCCACGCACGCTACAACGCCATTTGATGGTTCCATTCTTTAGCTCACGCTTAACAAAACTATATCCAGCACTATATATTAATTTCCTTTTTCCTCGAGTGGGTAAAAAAAAAGTCAGTTTTCCGTATAGGGACAGCCACTAAGTCAAATTACCCATGTTTTATTATTATATTTTCTTTTTGGGTACAATCAATACAATGATAATTTGTCATTGTTTTATTATATTAAATTTAATTGGGGATTTTTGCTGTTGTATGCTTGCAGATGTGTGTCGTTTCTTGCATTATCATTATACTGAGACAGAATTTGCGATTTTTTTTATTTTTATGCTTGCTGGTGTGTGTCATTTCTCTCATTACATTATATTTTTGATCATTTTGTAATGGTTGTGAATTTATATAAATGTCCGATATTTCCATTGATGTGGGCCGAAACGTCCATGGGGCGAAATGTCCATTGAAGTGGGGCGAAATGTCTTGGGCCGAAACGTCCATGGGGCGAAACGTCCATAATCCATTTATATTTACCAACAAAAACACGTTGCAATGGGATTTTATCATTAAAAGAACTGCCGACTTATCTGTTACTATTTCATTTACGCTAACTGACATCACTGGTTATTTTAATGAAATTAATCAATTACATGAAACACAACTAGAACAACTACGGCAAACAAAATCGCGAAAACACGTTGAAATACTAAATCAGCTTGTATCTGACATGGAATATATAAATGAACTAATTATTCAAACAATAACCAATGACAACAGCGACAATAAACAACGATTCCTAACCGGTTACAATATCACAGAAGCCGATCTGCGTAATTTCAAGTTTCCCGGATACAACGCGAAGGAACTAAAAGAATCTGTTAGGAATGTTATCATATTACAAGTACAAGATTCAACTATCCTTAAATATAATAATGACCCAGATGGCGGCGGTAGGCATATTATAATATGCCCCGCACAATGTAAATATTTCAACGGTGATTGCGCTCAATTTAGTATGTGATGCAATTGATGGAAGCTATCAAATTAATCTAGAGCAATCAAATCAAGCTCAGCATGGATATATTCTTTATTAGTTTGCACCAACAGCTCCTACAGGATTCCTAATTATTGAAAACCCACTTAATCCTGTCTACATGCGATGCCATAATAATTCGCTAACGAGAATTAATTTTCGACTCACTGACCAATCCAATAATTTAATTGATCTACAAGATGAGGTGTTAGCGATTAGTTTGCGAAATCATAAATGATTTTCGTCCTCGAACACGATATCGTATCGGACTTGATCAAATATTTGGTTGAAATCGTAAAAACCCATTGCAGCAGGGGGAGGGGGGGGTAGGGAGCGATGACATCGCGACAAGACCGTTTTTTTTACTAAACGATGAAAACGGTCTTGGAGTATGATTTGCGAAAAACTTATGTTTCGAGCAACTAATCCTTTTTTTTTTGGTTGAAAAAGAAGGATTCGAATTAATTCTCTCGAGATGTTTGTTAGATTTAGAGCAAATGATGTCTCGAGCAAATGTAGGATTCGCCCCCCCCCCCCCCGCTGCTACACGACCACAAATAAGTGTCACGGCGGGTAAAGTCGCGTGCATACTTGTTTTAAAACACCTAGGACAACGATAAAGTAGCAAACTAAACTAAATCAATTAGAGATACTCTCGTGCAGTTAGAGACTTTGGTTTAATGTTAATGACCTTGTATTTTCATTTACGTAGCTTTCCAAACATTGACTTGCTCTAAAGTTGGTCTGTTCGCCATCCTACCACCCCACAGATTATGATTTAAGAACTGTCCAGTGCTTCATGCTCGTGGGGAATCGTGTTGCAGTACTTCAATAAACGAATTCAAACTGTCAGATGTTAAATTACGAGTGCCAAATCCTGAATAACCCAACGCGCCATCTCATCAATTTACTTGGAAAATTAAGTCTAAACAGACTTCCACAGTTGGTCTTTTATTCAAGTTATTACATAATTCTGAAATTGCCAATCTTTATTAAATCCGACAGTCCTTTTTTCCTTAATGTAGTGGGCCATGCATATGGCAGATTAGGTATATGCCCAAATCTAACATCGTTAAAGGGGCACATTTTCAAAGTACCCAAGCTTAAAAAGAAGCCGTTTTAAACTACATTTCTCTTTTCATGTGCGTTTGTTATAAATAACATTCAACATATTAAATAAATTCCAAGCACCTTTTCCTTCCACAATGGTGAATTCAATAGATAAATTTTTTTTAAAATTTAAATTATTTTACTTAAATAAAGTACATCTTACAGCACTCACCTTTAATATCATCTATGCAAAAAAGTTGTTTATATAATTTATGTGTATATGTGTGTTAACATATTAGCTTACAGAGCCCCAAACTATATTAGTTTCTCATTTGTAATTAATTCAGTCACCCTCTAAAATAAAAGTCTTTATTACTATTATTATTATTATCATTAGTATACAGGGATGCCCTGAGTGATTACTGAATGTCAAAAGAAATTAAATGTACCGGTGAACACTTTTGGACAAGCAGAACAAACCGTGTCCATAAAGGAAATGGGGAAATATGGATAATGATAAAACTAGGTTACATCTTGGAACATAATACTGAGGTACTTTAACAAAGAATCAACACAGGAAAGATGCTATAAAATATTTAATCTTCAGACATTTGATTTAGTATTAAATATATGATAGTCAGCTGCACAGATGTATGCAGAACACAGGTCTGTTATAACGTCAAACTGAGATTGGCTTCCATGCAAAAGACTCAACACATTCTTTTTCTTCCCTCAATGGAATTTCCAAAACTTAAAAAGTGTTTGTCATTGCTGAAACAGCATCTTGACAAAACAAAAAAAATACACCGACTTTGCACAATTAAATGCCTCACAGGATATAAAATGTGAAAAATGGATCCTGTGAAGCTACTGACCTAAACAGTATGTTAAGAGTGATATGGTTACTTCATGAGGATTTGTTAGAAACATCCTTTTTAAGATTAGCAAGAAAAACATGATAACAATACTTTCCAACTCTAGTAACTACAATAAATAAAACAGTCAAAAGACACAATGCTCTACTGGCCAACAACTCTTTTCAAAGGGATTCAACATAACATCATTTCGTCCTTTTTAAGTGCACAGTGTTCAAACCTTACTCGATATTCTTCAGCAATAAAAAGGTTTACAAATAAATTGCTTTGGTGGGCATACTGGCTGTCAGGTTTGCATTATTTTCATTTATTATGTCTCTTGGTGGACAACCGATGTTGATTGGACGTTCTGTTCTAGCACAATTTCCATTTAGTACAAACTAGACATCATAATGCCTTTTTGGTGAAAGGACAGTATACTTATGGAATATGACCAGCCATCTAGCTGAAGGCGCAAATAAAATTTTCAGGATGATCCCTGTCACAGCCATGTTGGAAGTCAAATCAACAATATATTCCTTACACAACCAGACATCAGAAAAAATGAAAACTCAATGATGATATAACCGTTCATTCAACATTAGTGATGACAAGATTTGCAAGACCACCACAGAGCTCTGGATTTGGGATGACTGAACAGCAGCATTTTTATTTAGGGTCAACCAGACATCATAAGAAGTTGATTTCAAGAAACCCCTTCTGATTGGAGTAGTAATGATGGTCCTCTGAGCAGCATCAATTTCATTTGTGATCAATTAAATATTGTAAAAACTATTTCAGTGAAAACCCATGTTAATATGACCATACATTTAAGAGGAATAGAGATAACAAAGTTTTCAAGATAGCCACTGTACTGGTCATATTTAACTGACATCTAAATGCACTATTTTCATTTTGGCACCTATGCCAATAGACTTTTCCAATTCAGGAGTAGCAGTAGCATAATGTTTATAAGATGGTTGACGTGGAATTCATATTGGACCTCAGATTGCCACAATTGTCTTAGATCCAACTAGATTATGGGATGTATGTGTCAAGTTTCATGACAATCTTCAAGTAGTTTAAGACAAATGGTGATAATGAACTTGAGCTAATGGTTGGACAGACAAAAAAAAATATCCTATAAGCTTTTCTGATCTATGGCCTCATAGAAGCTAAAAAAAAATCTAGCAATTTAGCGTATCAAACATTAAAATTCTGCTTTGACAAGCAACATAATGGGATGTTTTGGAATTTTCATGAGGGGAAAATCTTTGGTGTATTGCATCTTATATAATACAATTTACAATTCTGCAAGAACATAAATAATCCTGCATATATATATATATATATATATATATATATATATATATATATATATATATATATATATATATATATACACACACATACTGCACCATATGGTTTGATCCAGAACACTAATACATTTTAGAGTCTGAAAATGTAGAATTTTAGCAATGATAAAGCCAAGGATTAAGCAGTGCTCTTTTCCTTCCCTAAGTATTAACAGATTATCACTCAAATATACAATTTATTTACATTTCATATTAAAATTTGATTTGATGAAAACAGAACACAAAACCAAACTCATAATAATAATATTAATAATAATAATAATAAAAACCATGAAAAACTTAGACAATGAAATGAGCAACTGCTTACTTCTATGGTTTGGGATGTTTATGGCATACATGCATGTGACTGACATTATATCACAGACGCTAGTCCTTATAAGGATTGCACTATTTGGTCACAGAATATGCTGTATAATATATACCCGTGACTAATGAACATTCATTCATCCATCTGTCCATCTTTTGCAACCCTATGAATGCTGGACAACATTTAAATAACTCAATAGCAAAGATTTTTACTCAACCACTGGCCAGAACACACACACTTTTAAAATCTCAGCACTAAAATAAAATTGCTTGGAACCAATATATAGGAACACACTACAATGAATCATAATGCATTTTGTATTTCGATTCTATATCTGATAAACAGCTCATAATTCAATAATGCTTTCTTTTCTAATATACATTCAAGACAAAATATTCAATTATGAGACCATCAATAATTTCCTGATGAATTATTTGAGATTGAAAATGAAATAATGTACATTTTATGACTCGAGACCATGATATACAATTGCTCGAGGGCTAAAACATAATTCGGATGGCACTTTTGGGTGAATTAAATACTGAACACTCAATGTAATTATTATAATGCTTTCAAAAAACCTGAGGTAAATTTATGACTTGGTCCAGTATGTAGCAGCAAGAAATTGAAAAAGCACCCCAATTTTCTGCTACCCTCAAATTTTGTTGAATGAATTTGATTCTTTGTAATTATTTTCTGCCACATTGTGGCTTGACACCCATTTCAAGCAAGACAACATTCCAATCAAGCAAGAAAATCTATGAGAAGAACTGAGACTACATACTGACCATGTGAACATGAAAACCTTGCTAAGAACATGTTATTTAAAAGAATAAAGCACTGACACTAAATCAAATCAAAGTCATAAACCTAGCTAACATGTCTGCTGAATTGCATACAACTGCACTTGAAAAAAACTGCTATCAAGAACTATTCAGTCTATTCCAAAGCCAAACTGGTTAATGTAAATGCTTTTTGTGCTTAAAGACTTCGCTACTAAAGAAGTTATCTCCTAATTTTAATTGAACTCTTTTTT
Organism: Unio delphinus; assembly: GCA_029339505.1. Classification (NCBI taxonomy): domain Eukaryota; kingdom Metazoa; phylum Mollusca; class Bivalvia; order Unionida; family Unionidae; genus Unio; species Unio delphinus. The sequence continues at coordinate 1,252,815 of JAQISU010000348.1, forward strand.
TTTTCCAAAATTTTAAAATAAACTTGATTAACAAGGTTTGGCAATGATATCATCTGGTGGTGGCGACTGATAGACAAATTGACAAAGATTTCAGATACTGAAACCAATGAAGATACGAACTGCAAAAGGCACCACTAGTCTAATATGTGTATCAAAATTCCAAAGACATATCATGGCATATTTTGGGAGTTATTCTCTGGCATCAAAAAGTATAATGGATTTAACGTAAATTTATATCACCACCAATGGCCTGCAATCATATGTGATAATAAAAGTCCCCACCAATGGCTTACAATGTGATAATAAAAGTCACCACCAATGGCTTGCAATGTGATAATAAAAGTCGCCACTTGATTAGTTAAACAAGACAGAACAATGAATCAGTTTAAAATGTCAATAAGGGCCCAACTTTATTCTGAAATTTAGATACAAATTGGTTTAGAAGGGACCCAAAGAAAAATGTGCTTTGCCATCAACTATATAGCAAGATTAACCTGACACATTATAAAACTTTTCAAACTTTAGCATCAATTCTATGACACAGTCAACTTTGTCATCAAATGAACACTGACAATATCACCACCACTGTCCAAGTTCTATCTTTGTCTACCTTTGCATCAAAGGCAAGACAAAAAGTATGCCAACCCATGAATAACAAAAAAGCTTATAACACTTCCAAATTGACTTTAGAAAGATGCAACAATCAGAGACGAGAACAAATTCTTAAGAGAAAAGAAATCTATATATATTTAGAGAAAAAAAAATACTGCATGTTGATATTGAAAAAGTTCCTACAATGCTATTTTTCATGAGAACATTAAGAATTAATTAAATATTTAAAACGGGGGCACTCGCTAATACTTTTACTTAGTAAAGCTATTTTTACTTAGTAAAGCTATAGTATGTTGATTGATTATGTCCACAAAAAGGCATCTATATAAATTAAAAAATTTAACTTAATTTTATCCTTCTATTTTCTGTTAAAAGTATTACTAATTGACTCCTTATAATAATCCTCTTCATGAGCAAATCTATCTTTAAAATCTGTTGGAAAGAATTTCTCATAAACACAACATGACTTTTAATATAATACTGTATTTTTCTATATAATGTAACCCAGCAAAAGGCATACTTTTATGGCTACCATGGTACACATTTACTGCTTGACTTAAATGTAAATGTGATGGATCCTAGTACGAGCTGTGATTTACCCCAGTATAAGCTGGCGCTATCATGGTACACATTCAAGGTTTCCCTGCGCATTGTTATAGTGAGGACCACATGACTTCAGTCTAATTGAGACCAGGTACAGATTCATTGCCATCTGGAAATCGATTTGTTAGCTTTACAACTGAATATGTTGAAGATGCTATGTACATATAACTCTTGATTGACAGATGCCCCACCCCTACCCAAGCCATATTACTGTCAATTGATATTAACATTTATCGGCATTTTATCTATGGCATGTATTACAAAACGTGACATTAAAATTGCAAAATTAGAAACGTGACTATTTTATGCCTTAAGACAAATGAGTTAGTTGCAGGTGGAAGTGTGATACAGATAAGTATCATGCTTTTAATTAAAAGTTCCTCCTGGCATTTTTTTCATTAAAAAAATGAAGTACAATGGTATGCAATGTCACAAAAATAGGATGACCAATGTTTTTCAGAGTATTTACAATTTTATTTTGTATCATAATGGACAAATGACAACGTCAGAGATCAAAATTGTTTTAAAAAATCCTGCCACATTCAACTTAATTACTGCACGTAGAAAAGGTGGCACATAATGCATTCAATACTATTTTTTTACATGAATAAAAATACCTTGACAATGACACATGATTTGACATTTCTGCAAAAAATACTAATACCTATTAATAAATAGATTTTAAAATACCTTGATCTTCGTAGACACTGTACATTAATGCTTTAAATCAACAAAACATGGTTCTTAATTTATGTACATATTAGGACAGGAACTCATATACAAACGAATTAAGTACTTCAATATCTACATAACATCTACTGGACAAAATGAAAATATAAAATATTGCCTGGTATCTTGATATGATTACCTAAATCAAAAACAAACAACACAGAAATCACACAGCTTTTTACTTAGCAGCCAGGTATTACCTAGGTAAATAAATATATGATGATCATGCATACCTTCTATTTATGATGCTTAAAAGAAGAAATAAACTAATAAAGTGGACAAACACCGAGATTCAAAAACAGCAAGTGTTTTAAAAAGCCACATGGTTTTGTGCCTTTTCTACATGTATTCATTTACAATAGAACATAGATGAACAAAATATCAGATTTGTTTTAAAAAATAACCAATTTACGGCACAAACATGGCATAGGAAATAAAATGGAGATCACGTCTACATATCTGTAGATGTTGCTTTTGTTAAAATATAAATCAAAAGAATGCTAAAACAGTCTTCAGTAACACAGTGTGTTCCATGTGTACTGTTATCAGGCACTATTTATATTAAATTGAAATAGATGAATGCTTCCAATAAATAGATCAAACTAAACAACTTTTGAAATTGATTAAACTAGTGTTCAACATTTGCGGATTATATCCAAGTTTGTCTTCAGATAAATTACTTCTTTCACTGACTTTATAAAATATACCTTGAAGCTTCGTTTCAGAGGATCAACCCTTCAATGTTCTTTTAAAACAAATGTTGGATCTGTGAAGTGTTAAATCATTTAGTACATGACAACTTTGATAAAAGTATACATTTTGCATTCCTACAAACCTCAGAATATTTCAGATATTTACTATGTAAACAAATTATGATAATCTACCAACACTAGCTGATTTATATATGCTAATTTTGGTCAGCAAATTCCTACATCTTACACTACATTAGTTTTATTAGAACCAACTTTAATATGATCAGCTCTATTCTGTTTTCCTCGAGCCAAATGAGACTTAGCCTTAGCTTGCATGTTTGGATTGGTAGCTAATTTCATCTGATTATTGCTCCTGTGGTTTTGATTCAAACTATTTGCTTTGTTGCCATTGTAACCACCGTAGTTACCATTAAAGCTGCCTTTGTTGTGATTTTTATTATTATGTCTGTTATTATGGAAAGAATGTGGGTTAAACGGGTTAAACCCTGCAACATGCAGATTTGGAAAGAAATTTTGTTGATACTTGAATATTTGGCCATCATGATGATTTCCCATAGTTGGAAATGGAGTGAAATGAAAGGGGATGTTCTTCTCATACTGTGGACGTGGCATGTTGATACGTGTGGTGACAATGTTGATATGTCTATTGTTCCGTTTTTGCTGCTCCTCCACTAGTCCTCCAATGTCTACTTTGTGTGCTTGGATCTCAAGGTTACCATCTTTTAAAGATGTCAACATGCAAAATGAGCCATGGGTTTCACCAAACCTGCAAAGAAGAATGAAATTCATTTTTTTAAATCAAGAACTGGTATCACCCTTACATATACTCCATAAAGATTAGTCTCACCTTGTTCAGATTACATGGAAATATGAAATTACCATGACAACAACATAAAATAGATTCATCTTATTCACGTCATATTAAGGTACACGTAATATTATTACATCATACTGACATTCGGTAGGTTGCAATTTCAGCCGTCATCAGTTTGTATGCGATTTTTTTTTTAATCAGTCCGGGTTTGTCTTAACATATTGTAACTGCTGACATACCAAGCTCGACAGTTCCTTTATACTTTAAAAACTAGTCATCTCTTAAAGTATATCCAGGTGGGAGATGGTAAAGAATTATGGAAATATAGATGTCCCATTTCTTTCACTAGACAATAACAACAAAAAAAATCTCCATGCATTCTGGCATTAGTAATAATAATTTTAAAAATTTAGTCCAAAACAATATGCAATGTTCCCACTTTTCTAAAGATAAAATTTCCAAGTCATTTCCAGAATGAAATTACATTTTTTTTCAAGGTTCTCATATGACCATTACTGAATGAAATTAAAGAACATGTTAGATTATAAAATGTGCATTTTCTAGAGGATACATCTCTTTCAATACTCTCCAAAAACATCAGTCAGAAAAGATAATCTTGTATAAAACCACAAAATGCATCACACAAATCAAGTTTGATTATATTCCTATAAACTGATATGTACAGTCATTTCGATGTACAGAATACAAATTCTAACTTCATTTTGCTGCATTTTGTTGATATGTGGGAACATCATAACGAACATAAATTATGTTGTTTCCTTCCAAACTTTAAATTCTAAAGAATTGTATAGCAATATATATACATATATATGCATCTCATAGAAAAACAAACGTAAATAATTAGAATCTTGTCTTGTCTGAGTTGGATGCAACTGCCTTGTATAAATTTGTAGATCTGGCAATGTTATTTACTCCAATGGATATAAGAACATATGATTGACATCTGAGAAGAGTTCTCAACCAAGATTAAAATGGCAAACAATAACTTGTATGACTGCTTTAGATCAAATTAACTTAAGTATATTTTCTAATTATGCTTCACATCTTGTATTGATATGGATACCACTAAGAAAAAGTATTTATGCATCAATATATCAAATGATCATTTCACCCATAATCATACACAATAAATTCCAAATGCAATTTTATTATACAACTGACCTTAACCAGCTAGTCAAAAACAGGAAAATAAGTGTCCTAATGAACTGTCTTAACAATGAATTGTTAAAAACCATACTCCAGTACAACTTGGCAATGATTGGTTCTACAATCATATGACCAGAATGCCTTGGATCATTATCAGTCTCTCCAGCCACAATCCTTTCCTCCCTAGTTGGAATTCCAGTTGGACGAATACACATTCGCCTCTATAATTTATTTTGTAGAGAATTCATTTTGTCTAGACCAACAGGTTGTTCTTGTTTATTTTCTTTTTCTAACATGACCAATGACAGAACTATATTAAGCTACGATTCGTACTGGAACATCACCTTCGTAATAGCCAGGTTATCTGGCCACTTACTATGAGGTATGTATTTTGAGTGGCACAAATGTTCTTGCATGACATCACCCAATTTTATTGTTTGAAACAAAGATTTCCAGATGTTTTCTGAGCAAGCTTTTCAATTTTTCTTTTGTTGCAAATTTCAAGGCAGATGCCTTTGATGGATAACGATATGTTTACATGTTCTACTATTTTGATAAATAATATGTACTGTAAACAATGTCATAAATATTTGAAGATTGAATAACTTGACACTATCTGCATTGTACAAAACTAATTTGTATACAGATGGCAAGAATAATTATTCTATTGGTCTACTGTAGAATACTAACCTTTTAATTATTTACCAGTGTCTGAACAGAGCACATGTATTCAGTGATGACCTCTTGATTTTAAATTTAATTGTCAGTGCATGCATGGAAAGCAGCATCAGCCAAATGCAACAATTAATTGTTCACATGTGTTTTGTTCTAACAGGGATTAATATCAATGTGTTCTAAAAGATTGGACATGATGGATCAATAAAAAAAATGATCATACTTATGTCTGGATGCAAAGTAGTCCTTCATGTAAGACATAGCATAGCACATGTTGATTTTTTTTTAGTGATATGTCTTATGATCCGAATAACAGCCTTGTGTAGTCTGTTCCGATGTCGTCGACATCAGGAGTAGTCAAAGTTTCGGGAATATCGCACATACTTGGCAACCTATACTGACACTCTTCCACTAATTTACGATACTTACTGTGCTGTTTTTATCCTGGTGGAATCAATATCTGAGACTTGCAAACGGACACATTTTCTTGTTCAGTTGACATACATTTGAATTTGTTGAAATGCAACAGTAATCGAGGTATGCCAAAGTATGTTCAAGAAGGTTCCATTCAGGAAAATGGTTCTTGAACGAAACGAAATGTTGATTGCTGTTCAAATATTTGATACTTGCGTTTCATAAAAATAAAACGGTCTTTTTGAAACCTACTTCGGCATTCCTCAGCCACCATCACATTGCAACCAATTGAAATGAAAGTCAAAGGAACATAAAAATGCCTTCATTTGCTAGTGTCCAATTTTGAGTCAATTACGATCAAGACAACAAAGTAAGTATATCAATAACTCTTAAATATGTGGATGAATGTTGATATATATTGCCAAGTATGTTATAATCATGAAAATTTCACCTCTTATTCTCCTATCAGTAGAGTTCAAAACACACAACACAGCGATGTTCGTTTGGCAGTAAGACCATGACGACCCAAACATAAATATCAGCGTCTGGTCTTATAAGTAGAACTAGATGCAAAGGATAGTCTCAATAAATTTATTAGCAGCACACGGTCAGATCCAACTGATTTACAAAGCTGATGTTCCAGCTGGGAATTGCTGCTTTATTCAGTTACTCACCACCAATTATGTCCGGAAAGAAAAGGTGAAGAACTTGTTGGTATACATTTTCAACTATTCTATTTTGGAAATAAATGCAGCCTTGCTTTTGCTGAAGCTTAAACCATTGCTGTTCTATATTCTTTTAGCAGCAGTATTTGTTTTTTTTAATTCACAACTTTGCACAAAATAAAGAAGCTGTTAGATCCAAAACCCCATAAAATCCATATCAACCAAACCTTATTATTCAGTACAAAATTCCCTGTACATAGGCATTGAAAACTGATGGCCATTTCAACTCGAGCACACAATCCACACATTAAATAAAAAGAAATTGTATTTAAAAAAAAAATATTTTAAACAAATATATATTTTAAAAAACCAGCCCCTATCCAAACGTTGATATTAATGCAATAAAATATTTACCTGCAAGACACTTCCTGAGGATCCACCCAAACTGTTAATTCCGTCGGTAAACCGAGATCACTGTATTTCAGACCACATAAAGTAGCAGCTTTTTTTAGGACTGGATCTATAGGCCCTGCTGGGTTGACACGGATGCAGCGATAACCCTGTCCTTTGTGGGGATTTTCTGCATACCAATGATTCTTGAATTTTTCAACAAGCAGTTCTGACAAGTGGTCAGAAAATTCATCTGCTTTTTCCTTGGGTATGGAATCGTTCTGTCGGATTAAACGGGCCAAAAACACCACCGCTGCTGCTATTTCTTCCTTCATATTGTCCAGTAACGCTACCTTGTATAAAGAACATAAGAACCAACTGGCCTTGAGAAATACGATACGAATGTATATCCTTTCCTTGTTTTCAATTGAAGATTTTGTTGACGGATAAATATGGAAAATCTAGATACTTCTGGCACCTGAAAAAAAAAAGAGAAAACAATGTTTCAGTCACAAATATAGAAGGCTGTGATATTTTTTTTTTTATAAAACCAATCATCCATTCGTCTACAAGATTGTTGCTTTGTGTGACTAACAGAATATAGCGCAACAAAGCAACAAGATGAAACCAGAAATCGACGATAATGGATCGTGAATTCTTTACATCCTCAGAATAATCTAACTCCATAAAATCGTTGTTAAGAAACAAGAAACACTTTTTATGCTTTACGTTGATCAATAATACCATACCTGAATTGCTGAAATGCGTCTAATTTAGCACTGAGTGTGCGAGGAATATATATATCCTTACTACGAGCTGATATGGTGGCGCAAGCGAATGAAAATGGCGTCGGGCTTCAACCAATCAAATTCTGTTGTTTTCTGGCAGGTTGTTACGTATTTGTTGACATCATTTGGCGGGAAATAGTGTCAACATTACTCATGTCAATTGTTTCTATTATATTTTATAAGCTATCAAAAACCAATATTTTCTTCCTCCTCTTGCTATCCGCTTTTATTAGAAAATACAGTATGCATAGTCCGAACCCTGCACCTAGATTAAAAAGAAACAGATGTTCAAATATAGAGCTTAGTGATAACTGTTGTTTGCGTCTTATTTAAATAAATTTTAAAGTGATTCTTCAAGAAAGAAAGGTTTCACGGAAACGGCCATTTCCTTCACGACAAAAAGTGACTTTTGACGAAAATGTTATTATTTTTTTCATGAAGAAATTGCCTTTTATACCTGAAAATATGTGGCCAATACCGTACAAATCTTTGTCATATGTCGTTGGTCAGGCAACGTACACACATACATACACCCATACTATATATATATATATATATATATATATATATATATATATATATATATATATATATATATATATATATATATATATATATATATATATATATATATATATATATCCGGATCATAACTATTTATCAAACCCATACACCCATAAGGCAATGCCCCAACCCACCCCCAATAACGTCCCTACCAGCATAACTTAAAGAAACAATAGGTCTTACATGTAGCTGATTAGTTCATTAGAATTTGCTTTTGAAAATGCCTGTGAGGTACCAAGTCAGGGGCTTATGAAATTATTATGTTGATTTCTCTTAGTTCCTATTGTACGTAGAAAGAAGCTAAACTTGAAACAAATAGTTCATGCTGAATTCAATGGGAACTTATTTTTGTCAAGAAATTGTTTTTTTTTTGGTGTTTTTTTAGGGGCACCAGACATGTGACCCCCCCCCCAATAAAAAAAAGTAAAAAAGTTTTTATGTTTATGTATATTCTCCCTGATATGTTGTTTGACTGTTGTTTATTTTTAATTTATCTCCCCATTTAATTTTTCCCCATCGGGGTTATATGTTTGAAAAGGGGTATTTTTCTTCCCTAGTGTACGTTAAGTAGATCATTACTAGATGGGTCAAGAAATTGTTCGCGGTATGGTCACTGTATTGTCCACTATTTTGTACATAACCGCGAGTTTAATTCTCAGATCAACCACAGGTCCCATATATCAGTATATCAAACTGTCCTTTGTTGCTTGTACAATAAATTGCTAAATATAACCCTTAGCAAAATACGATTAAAAAGTTACTATGTCAAATTTACGTATTGTTTTTTTTTGTCGGAAAATCACTTAGGTGGCACTAGGTCTTGTTTACACAATTTCTTTGTCCAAAAATCAAACGGAGATAAGCTGATTAACCTGGTACAGCTCAATGCCATAAGGCAATAGCGCTCACAATCAAGCGGATCAGTGGCGCAAGAGAAAGGAATGTTAATCCTTTAATTAATTGTGGTGTATGTATGTATGTATGTATGTATGTATGTATGTATGTATGTATGTATGTATGTATGTATGTATGTATGTATTGAATAATACGAATGAATAATCACAAATACAACATTATGAAGGTCGATAACCTCTTCAAGTCGGACGTATATTTAGTCTAGACGCTCGAGATCGTATCTAACCTGGCGTGGAGAGACACAGAACGCACACGTTAGGAAGAATATACTGCAACTGAGAACTCATGGGGAGTTTGGCCTAAATGAAACAGAAATCTAACCGTCCCGTTGCAGTCTTAACAGTCTTACAGCCATTCATAAATTCTGCACCCGACGGAAATTTCGCTTTAATATACATCCAAGTAATTACATTATTATTATTATTATTATTATTATTATTATTATTATTATTATTATCGTTTTTGTCAGTTAACCCGTGGCATATGCGTGTTTGTGTGTGTATGCGTGTGGGTGCGTTGTGTATACACATATATAATGTGTAAGTTTATATGTGCTTGAAAGAGTGTAAATAATATTTGTACATGCGATTAATTTGTTATATTGCATGTACAAAACTTGCCACGATCACGTAAAACATGAAGACAGACCTTTTTAATATGGTTTGTTAACCCTGCCAAAATGTTAACATGGAACATACTATCGGTGAAAGCCTAAAATGACGACTAGCTGATGCCATTGCTAGATAAAGCATTCTGAGAAAGACTTTTAAGCAATGTGCAACATATGCAGAACTGCATAATACATTACAAAAATGAAATCTTTACCAATTAAATCAATCAACGAGCTCTCCCTAATGGATTAGATTTAACAAGGATGTGCAATATGTTCATTAAAACTTCCTCCAGATAAATATACACATAGAATTCCTCTGTGAAAGGTCTAGCCATCTCTGCTTTTAAATTCATAATGAAGAACGCCATCATACAATAGAAATGTCGAGGACTTAAAAACAACAATGACATTTTACTGCTTTTAAACGAACTTGATCTTGCAGTACTGTACCTACAGGAAACAATTATACGGACAATATCACGCTTAAAAACTACTCTCTTTTTTAACACTGACTCTAAAATTGTTGGCATGGCCTCGGGAAGAGATTACGTTGTTGTTAACAATAGCGTCATAGCATCATTTCCTTAAACACAAATTTGCAAGTCATTGCCGTAAGCGTCAATCTACATCGAGTGATTACCTTTTGTTCTATTCACATTCCACCAAACACCAACGTTATACGAATCAGACAACCTTGTTCAACAACTGCCCGCCCCATTGGTTTTTGCTCGGGGATTTTAATGTCGATAACATTTTATGGGTATCAAATTGCATAAGTCACAGAGGTTAGAAGGTGAAGTATTTTATTTCTAGAGACGATTTGTGTCTGTTTAACACGAAATCACCGACATAGTTATACCCCAAAGAACGGGCACATGCATCTGTCTGGTGCTCCCCCCCCCCCAAAAAAAAAAAAAAAAATACTTACGCAAATGGTACTAACCAGAACCATCATTATTAGCTCTTTTGGAAATTTCCAATGATTTATGGACTATTGGTAATGTACCGAAACATTTGAAAGAAGCAACAGTAATACCAATTCCCAAACCACTGATCCGACAATCCATCGTCCCATTGCTCTGACGAGCTGTGTGTGTGTGAAAAAATGGAACTGGTCAATTCTTGGTTGTTAGTAGTTATGACTTATGATTTAATATCTCATTTTCAAAGTGATTTTCGATATGGCCGTAGCACCAGTGATTATTTGGTTAGACTGGAAACATTTATTCGCGATGCTGTAATCGAGAAGGAACATTTCGTAGCAGTTTCATTTATGCCTATGATATAAAATGGACGCACAGATAATGAGTAATCTGCACGATCTGGGTCTAAAATCCGTCTGTTCCATTTCATATTTCGGCAAAAGTGGCCACAAACAATGAATTACTAATAACTGAGTCACAAAAAGAAAACACACAGGGAAAAATGGAAGGATACAATCGGATAGTTCCGGTTATCAATCCGGAACTAAATATTTTCAGGGAAAGCTGTAATGGAGGAGAAACAACAGAAGCCATCCGAATAGGCTCAATTCCTCGCCCCAATAAAAACAGTCCTATTGAAAACCCCAATGAAGACTCACATAGAGTTCCAGAACAGATTTTAGGCACTTTTGGATGCGGAATCGGAAATGGGACAAGGGGAAGGGGAGCTATGTGACCTCCACTCCGATTCTCAAACTAAGTATGAAAAGCAAGTTAGGAAAGTCCAAATCGCTGTCACCATCCATTGATATGACCTCAGCAGATGAAACTTCCATACTAAAGGAAGAAAAGCAAAATATGAGAGAGAGAGAGAGAGAGAGAGAGAGAGAGAGAGAGAGAGAGAGAGAGAGAGAGAGAGAGAGAGAGAGAGAGCAGAACTTAAACGACATAAAAGAAGCAAGACAAGACGATATGACAGAAATGAAAAGTGCTGAAATACAGGACACAGAATATGACTTTGGAACTGAAGAGGACAAATATAATGGAAATGACAAGGGGAAGGACGATGACGAATGTGAACCAAATCTAACGTATTCAGAGACAGAAACAGGAATAGAGACAGAAAATGAAATTAGCAATGAAGTCGATGGGGGACCCCCCCCCCTCCCCCGACAAAACATAAATTTAAAATACTTACAAAATAATCAATTATTAGGGAAAACACTAATTATTTTATCACAATTAATAATCGAAGAATGCGGCAACCTGGGAAATACAAATGGAAGTAATAAACTTCCGGATTGCATCTATAAATACAAATGAAATAGATAAAGAAAAAAAATTAATAAAATAAGAAATTTAAAAGATTATGATGTATTTCTGCTGAAAGAAACACATAGTAACTTTACAAATGAATTAACGGAACAAGTAGTAATAGGTGAAAATTATAATTTGGTGGGGAAGCAATATATAGATTAGGGAAATTATCAACAAACGATTTTAGCTCAAAATGTCTAACAGAAATTTTTAAGGGACCATAAGCTAGTAGACATATATGGACGACTAAATATACTCAAAAAAGCATACATAAAAGGGGAGGGGGCTATGGAAGTGTCATCTACTGTTAAAATAGCAAGTAGAATACTAGCATACAAGACAAAGGGACAAGACAAAGTAGACTAGATATTTTTTAACAAAATTTGAAGATAGGATACATAAGAAAGCGGAAATCATAAACTCTAAAATATCTGACCATAAATTATTATCTCTAGAAATGACTGACTAATAGGAAAAAGTGGGGAAAAGGATTATAAAAACTAAACAATACTGTATTAGAGGAAGAGTATTTTATATAATAAGTGAGAATTGAAAACATAAATAAAAAGAATGAGAAAGGAAATAACAAAAGTAAAATAATAAGTGACTGGGATAAATTAAAGTACATTTTATAAAGTATACCAACTTATCATTCTAAGAAAAGATTGAACATACAAAAAAATAGAGAAAGAACAACTTCAAATATTACTTAAAAACGAAACCATCACAAAGGAAAAATGAGAAGTATACAAAAGGATTATCACAAATAACCACAGACAAAATGAATGGTACATAATAAGAGCAATGAAGTTTACTGACATCTATAAAACGGCAGAAAATCTATACAAAAAGGGAGCAAATGGGTGGGGAGAGAAAACGTAAGAAAACTTTAAATATACTGGATAAGAATTAACTGAAGAAGAAATAAATAACAAAAACCATAAGAGAATATTAATGCAAGCATCATACAACTCAAGATATAGAGACACAAGAAATAGAAAAATACTTAAAAGGAATTCCATGTAAAATGATATTTATAACATATAGACCTATGTGACGATCTCATTTCAATGGAATATATAACAACAACCAGGGAATTAGCAAAAGGGAAATCCCCAGGAAGAGATGGACTCACTACCAAATTTTATTTTAAAAAATTCTATGTGAGATATTTGCCGATTCTTAAAAATCTATGTAATCATATACTCTTCAGAAATACAAAAATGTCAAAATCGATGAGGGAATGGGTAATAACAATATTATATAAAGGAAAGGGGGACAGGGAACAATTCAATAATTGGAGGCCCATCTTCCTAAATATTGATTATAAAATACTAAGTAGAATGTTAGCAAATAGAGTTAAAAAAAGGAAGTAATAAAAGCATAAACATAAACCAAACATGTGTGAGAAAAGGAAGAAATATTCAAAATAATATTTTAAACATAAAAACTATAATTGATTTCGTAAACATATTGGAATCGAAAAGTGCCATGGTACGTTTTGACCAAGAGAAAGACTTTTTCAGATTAGAACATAACTATACAAAAAAAGTATTAGAAAAATTTGGTTTTGCAATAAATTTCCTTAATTGGACTAAAATCGTGTATAACAACATAACTGCAAGTGTACAGGTAAATGGAAATGCCACAGAGAAAATCGGAATACAAAGATCACTGTGAGGCAAGGATGACAACTGCCTATGCTATTATACGTAATATCAATAGAAATATTAAGTATAAAAATTAGAACTAATTAAAATAAAAAAGAATGCATAAAAATACCAACCTAAAGAAGGAGTTTAAAATATTCCAAAATGCTGATGATTGTACGAATTGTTTTCGAGATCCGAATTCTTTCCAACATTTGGAAAAGGAATTGGAAAAATTTGGTAAAGCATTAGGATCAAAAATAAATCATGATTATACGGAAATACTAAAATAGGGAACTGGAGGGGGGAACCATCCAGGACTACCTTCACATGTTATTACAGATAGAATAAAAGCCCTTTGTTCTTTTTTCGGAAGGGGAGGTGGGCAATGAAGAAAAGGAGAAATATAAAAATGTAAAAATACAAAAACAAGAAAACATCAATACCTGGGCATTAACTCCACTCTATAATGGAGTGGGCACAAGTTGCAAAAACGTATTTATACTCTAACATGACACATCTCCTTAACTCAATAGATATTAGGAATGATGTACTAGATAAAAAAGACAATGAAATTATAAACTACATTTTGGAATTTCAAAACATATGTGAAAACATCATTTCTATATAGGGATAAAGATTGGGGGGGGGGGGGGCATTACCAGGGCAGTTTTAATTAACTGAACAAATATTTTAAATAGGTTCAAGACTCTGAACATTCAACTAAACATTCCTTGGGAGGCTTTTTTATATATCGGTTTGGTTACAGTATGAGAAATAGGAACAACAATGTAACCAAGTTACTAGAAGTACCAAGGATATTTAGTGGAATTAAAGAAATGCTAGGCAAAATATAGTGATATAAAAGAATGATGGAAAATTTAAAAAAGTAAAATAGATGATTGGATTTGAGAAAATGTTACAGAAAATAATTAGAAATAAAGTAGAAGAAGAAGACATCTATGTTAACTGGAACAGAGTCTGGAGGTACTGGGCAAACATCGGCTCCCTAAAAATACAAAGTTAAATTTTTAAAAATCTACTTCACGCACGGCTAAATGGTGAGTTTGTCATTACAAGAAGCATGATAAAAATAAATGTTAAATGCCCAATGTGTAAGAAAGCCAACTTCACAAAATACCACACCATCACGCAATGTGAAGAAGAAAAAAAAGACGACCGAATTAATTTGATAATGCAGACGTATATAAAAAAGAAAAGTACAATAGGAATATTTTTTTGTATCTGTTTGATAAAAATGTATTTTAAAAAAAATACAGACTATATAAATACAACAATGAAAAATGTGGGCAAATAATCACAAAATTTAAATAAAATAATTAATAAAAATAAAATAGCTATCCCAAGATATCTTAATAATTATTTTAAAGAGATATCATAAACCCCTAGGCAAAGGGCAAAGAGAAGGTTGCCGAGAGATGAGGCTCTGGATAGCATCCCTTAAGGGTGCTGCCTATATATGACCGGAACCACCTACCTTGTTCCCTGACTCAGAGATCCTAAAAGCCCGGTGGGTAAAAGAGGGACTAATTTAAATTATATTTTTAAGGACATAAAGGGAACAGGGACCCTCAATGGGGAAATTACGTGATAGTGACGTCATGGGGCTATGTCAAACGACGCCACGCTAAGTCGACAGGCTCATGAAAAAAGTCTGGAAAACAGCCACTTTGAGGGACACTAACAACCTCAAAAACATTTACGCAAAAAACATAGTATAAGCAAATTTAGGTCTCTCTTGTATCGCTAGATACTGCTCCGATGGCCTAGTGGACAGAGCGTTCGTTTGCGGAAGCGGGAGGTCGCGGGTTCGATTCCCGGCCGAATCATACCAAGGACTTACGCAAATGGTACTAACAGCTGCCTCACTTGGCGCTCAGCAGTAAGAGGTTAGTGTTAGAATTGGTCGGCCTGGTGTCATGATAATGTGACTGGGTGGAACATCATGCTACATGTCTGTGGCATGATGCCCAATGCTAGACATCCCCATAAACTACCTCACTGCAGACATCGTTGCGATATGACTGAAAAATTGTTAAAGCTTCGTTACAAATCCTAATCACACACACACACACACACACACACACACACACACTATCGCAATGTCTTTTACTGTACAATTCCCGTATTGTACAGTCATTCCACTTGAGGGAAAATAAACTGTTTTGAATCATTGGAAGGATAAATAAATAATTTGAGGCGAAATAAAAAATATTAAAAAATATGATCTGATACAAAATAAAACTCAAAAGACAACTAGGTTATCCCTACACGAAAAAGAAAAATATACATCACGTACACAATATAGCACACATGGGATATAAGTGACCAAGGTCGACATTGCAAAATAGGCAAGCTGAAGCTGTTGTAGGGTTTAACACCATTTTTCAGCACACGATAGGATAGACATGGCGGCCAGTATTAATGGTGGAGAAAGAATCCGGAAAGAACCACCGACCCACGATAAGCTACTGGCAAGCTTTCTCACATACCCATACTGGCCGAATCTGAGACTCGAACCCACGCAGACAGAGGTAAGATGGCAGTGATCCGTAACGGAGAGCGCTTTAGACCACTCGGGGCCCCCAAACTAGGCAAGACACTCCGATTAAGGTGATATGTACCTATTCGAAATGCCAACCCTATATGTGTGATGTGATGTGATGTGATTTTTAACATAACTTTAACAATTTTTCAGTCATATCGCGACGATGTCTGCAGTGAGGCATATTATAGTGATGTCTAGCACTGGGGCATCATGCCTCAAACATGTAGCATAATGTCCCACCCAGTCACATTATCATGACACCAGGCCGACCAGTCCTAACACTAACCTCTAAATGCGGAGCGCCAAGCGAGGCAGCTGTTAGTACCATTTTTGTAAGTCATTGGTATGATTCGGTCAGGGATCGAACCCACGACCTCCCGCTTCCGCGGTGGACGCTCTAACCACTAGGCCACTGGAGCGGTTCAACTCTATAGAAAACACTAGGGAATAATTACCCCACCAAAAATTATTTGAATAAAAATTTGATCGAAATTTTGTCTTTTAAAAATAAACGAAACAAGCAACATATCAATAGACGAGACATACACTAACAAAACACCCTTTAATTTTCGATAAGTAGGAGGAACCAGACCAACAAAAAAAAAACAAAGAAATCATCGACATATTTATCAAGAAACGGGTACATGCTCGTGTAAGGCTCTGACAATTTGTTCTTCGCTGCATTTTGGATTATGATTGGAAGGTCGCTGATGACCACTTTACAATATCTCTTAAGAATATTTGCACTGCAATTGATAAAGCAATTCCACAATGGAACTTAAAAAAGGCTGACTGGGCCAAGTTTGAAACATTTGTCAGTTACACAGTGTTGTACAAACTCTTGTATACGATTTTTCACATGTTTTCACAGAGAATACCTCAAATAGAAAACAGTCAAAAACAAAGAAAATTCCAAATAATAATGGATGACTCCATAATGCAGTACAGAATCTCCGTCGGGAAATTCACAAATCGGAAAATCAACATCACAATTACGTTTCAAAATGTGTTTTTTTTTAAATTAGAAAAAAGCAATTTAATGCAATTGTTTTACTGCAACTTTTCAAGAACACTTCCTTGGTTTTATTGACTTCCTTCGAACTAGCTCTGTTGAGGTACTGAAACAAACCCATGAGCAAAATTGGGTAATTAAATGTCTTTACTTTATTTAAAGGGGACAAATATGCAAAACTAAAATTCGCTCAAACTTTTTCTATAATTTGCTATATGCTATGGTTCATTTTCTGAATTTTTTTTACCTTTCATTATTACTCGTTACGAAGAAGTTTATAAGAAACCCGATCATATCTCTGGAGCATCCGACGAAAAAATGATTACTAGGAAGTATAGCTGGGGATTGTTCGGTTTTTTAAAAATTATTTTAATGAAAAACATTAAAATTCTAACATCCATGGTTTAAACGAGTATTTTAGAAGTGAAAGAAAAAGATACTGTCACAGAGGAGACATCATGGTATACGTTTCTGATAAGCTACTTTGCAAACGTCTTAACGATTATTTTTTTTTTTTTTGCCTGTGGTGACACTGTAGTAATGTTGATTGAGATTATGTTGCCTTCGTATAAATTAGACAAAGAGGTCGGGTATGGATCAAAATACTCTCCTAATATAACCGCTCCGGTGGCCTAGTGGTTAGAGCGTCCGCCCCGGAAGCGGGAGGTCGTCGGTTCGATCCCCGGCCGAGTCATACCAAAGACTTACAAAAATGGTACTAACAGCTGCCTCGCTTGACGCTCAGCATTAAGAGGTTAGTGTTAGGACTGGTCGGCCTGGTGTCAGGATAATGTGACTGGGTGAGACATCATGCTACATGTCTGCGGCATGATGTCTCAGTGCTAGTCATCACTATAAACTGCCTCACTACAGACATCGTAGCGATATGACTGAAAAATTGTTAAAGCTACGTTAAAAATCCTAATCAAACAAACAAACAAACTCTCCTAATAAATTCTGGGAGAGGTTTAAGACTTCCATTAATGTCGTTAGTGACACTATACGCATATCGTTATGGAGGATTTAAACACTGATTTACTTGAACCTTCTGTTTCTATATTTCTGAAAATTTAATCGATTTGATGTCAAGACAATGTTTTCGAAACGTGATAGCATTGTCTACGAAATGTGATGACAACCTGGACACGAATTAGTTCTACTACCAAAACCTTCTTCGACACAATCTTTGCAAGTAGTGATATAACTAAACTTCACACACGCATTTTAAAGAAAATGATAAAGAAGCTTGTGTCCATGATATTCCGAATAAAGAATCAGTGTGAACGTAAGTGAACCTCCAAGCGACCATTTCTGGATTTACAGCAAGTGTGACTTTAAGTTATATCCAATTATATATAACCTACCCATCTACAAAATACATTGACTCGGATGTGTCGCTCATAATTTAGAAGAATGGCACCATCCAATTAAAAACTAAAATAGCAGATTAGTTTCAATTTTCTGTTACAGTGACCATTTAATACGGATCATAGAAGCAGATTAACAACATGATATTTTTATATATATAGCAAAACCACCCATGTGAAGAAATCTTCTCTTATCTGGTAAAATCTTAGAACATGTTATGTTATGTTATGTTATGTTATGTTATGTTATGTTATGTTATGTTATGTTATGTTATATTAATTATATTATATTATATTATATTATATTATATTATATTATATTATATTATATTATATTATATTATATTATATTATATTATATTATATTATATTATATTATATTATATTATATTATATTATATTATATTATATCATATTATATTATAATCAGACCCAAAGAGAAACAACCTGCATTACCATATGGTCAATTGGAATCACCCAGAGGAATAATAAATGTGGAAACACCAGCACCTATTGAAAGGAAGATACAGAAACGAAATGGAGAGGTTAAAATCACGGAGATTCCACTAGAGATATCATTAATTAATGTGGTGGAGCATTTTGCAGAAAATTTTAACGTACTATCGGCAAGAATGGAAAAAATTCCAACAACGGACATTTACGATGGAATTAGAACCATAGTAATAGAGAAGACACACCTAAAAACCATCAAAAGATCTTATTTTATACACGGAGTTTCGGCAAAAACGTGGTACAAAGGTTGCATTTATGATATGAAATGCATTAGATGTGAGAGAGCAGGACACCCAATTTAAATGTTCACAGAACAAAGAAAAGCCAAAAGAAATCACAAAACAAAAACAAAGATCAGAAGATGCAGTCCCGGATTACCCATTAGGCAGAGTAGGCAACTGCCTATGGGCCCCGCGACTTTTATGGGCCCCATCAGGGGCCCCCAGGGGCCCCCAGGGGCCCCCATGAGACCGTGACCGTGGGTCTGGGGCCCCAAAAGTTTGACTGCCTATGGGCCTCCACGGTGCTTAATCCGGCGCTGAGAAGATGCAAGAGGAACAAGATCAGATAAAACATCCAAAAGAAATAGAAACAATGAAACAACAACAAAACGAACAGCAATGAAGGAAGGAAGAACAAAATCAAAGAAAAATTACTAGCAGTACACCGAAATCCTTTATAACTAATCAGCAAAATCAGGCAATAGCAGCAATAAACGTAAAGGAAAACTAAGTTTATATCGAAAGAAAGAAAGATTGCTCGGACACAAGCCGCAGAGATCAAATCCAATAAAGACCTGGAACAGCCAAAGATAGCAGAGACTGAGATAAAATTGAAACCAGAAAAGCCCAATCCAAAACAAACAAAAGAAGAAGTAAGAGAGCAGGACAGAATAAGGAGAAAAGCGAAACGAAGAAAAGGCAAGAGAAACCTAGACGATAGTCAAGAATACTTTCAAGATGATGAACAGATTATTTTATAAAAAATATATTTTTTTTAAAAATTATATATATATATATATATATATATATATATATATATATATATATATATATATATATATATATATATATATATATATATATATATATAGATATAATGGCATACTTTTTTAAACCCAAAAAAAATGTATTAAGGGAACCACAAACTATAATAGAAACAAATAAAGGTATCAAAAACCAGAAAATATAGCAAACACCTAATATAAGGGTAGGATGGCCTACCCAAATGGTCTGTAAAGATCAAAAATGGGAGAGAGCACCCTCCAAAAAGAAAGAAAAAATAGTTTCAACGTCCCAACTATTATCCAGATCACTCCGGTGACCTAAGTTGCCTCAGACGCGCGATGTTTTTTTTTTTTTTTTTTTTTTTGCGGGTTCAAAAACCGGTCGAGTCGTACCAAAGAGTGAGACGACTAAACAATCTTGTTATCATAATTTTAAAATATCCTTTCCTAACAAAATCAGAAAGACTATCACTTCTACAACTCAAATAGTTATTGTGACGTCATTTAATTAATTATTACCTTTTTGTTGGGGGGGGGGGGCGGTAAAACTTGACAAGCCTGTTAATTTTCGTATATAGACTACAGCAATTTTACAACACATGCAAATTGAAGGAGGGGGGCAAATCTGGCATATCTCTGAGAAAGAATAGGTCTTACTTTTTTTTTTGGGGGGGGGGGGGGGCACTAGACATGCGCC
This sequence comes from Unio delphinus, assembly GCA_029339505.1. Taxonomy (NCBI): domain Eukaryota; kingdom Metazoa; phylum Mollusca; class Bivalvia; order Unionida; family Unionidae; genus Unio; species Unio delphinus. The sequence continues at coordinate 1,273,530 of JAQISU010000348.1, forward strand.
CCCCCCCCCTCAAAAAAGTAAAGAGTTTTTATGTTTGTGTGTGTCCCCCCCCCCCCCCGATATGTTGTTTGTTTGTTTTTTTATTTTTCATTTATCTCCCCCATTTAATTTTTCCCCATCGGGGTTAATTGTTTGAAAAGGGGTATTTTTTTATCCCTAGTGTTCCTCAAGTAGATCATTACTAAATGGGATCTGATCTACCCAAAACTAGTATTCTACTTTTGTTTTTTATTGTTTGACCATGGCTAGTGGTCACCTGATATCCTTGTTTTCTATTTGTGTTGGTGCTATTTGTATGATGCTATATATGTCTATACTTTGTATTTTTGTAAGGATAGCCATTTCCATTCAAATTCTTCTCATAGTTGTCTTACTTTGTGATATTATCACATCCTTCTCTTTTATTTAGATATAATTTAAGTTAATTTTGTGTAAATTGAAATGTATTTAATTTAGGTTTAATGTGCTTCAATTTACTATCTAATATTATTTAAGTTTCTAGGTCCGTCTGCCTTCAGTTAGATTTGTACTTATTTATTTAGTTGTACAGTTCCTGACTCTATTAGGACCGTCCTTTATTTATTTATTTTAATTAGTCTACAATTTTTTTTCTCCAAAATTGTTTAAGTTTGTCCTTTAATGGATGCCATGTCTATTATGGGATATAGACATGGAAGAAAAAGTATGGATATAGTATCCAGAGAAAAGGAAGTGCAAAACTGTGTTCTTTTAGAGCTAATGGGATGATTTTTCCAAACTCTGCCATAGGCCTGTTCACTTCGCGTAGCGCCATGTGATATAGCCCCACAGCGTCCTCATTATGTACTTTCCCCGGTAGTGCTTATAATTTATTTTTAAATTAAATTAAAAAAAAAAAAAAAAAAAATATATAAAATAATGCTATTATTTCCTAACCTTCGTCAGTAGTCCACATTCTATTAACGTCTTCATTATATAGTTAGTAATTTGTCGTATTAAGTTTTTATTAAAGTTTCCGTCTAGGAAGAGTATTTGACGTCTGTCGTACTTGTCTACCTTCATTATTTCATTTATAAGTTTGATCCTTTCTTCCTTTGTTTTGTCACACTGAGTCATCGTATCATTTTTTGTGAACGGGGCATTTCTGCATAGAGGGCAGCTAACAGGGGCCTGAATCATTAGTCTTCTAAGTGCCACTTCGCCCGTAAGCCAGGCGTTGTGGAGGTACGTGTAGATGACACTCTGTACCTTAGGAGAGTCGATGTCAGACCAATGCCTCCAAACTCCAGCCCAATTTACATGTGGATTTTCTATCTCTATTTTTACTTGAAGATGCATCTATATCACAAATCCAGTCATATGTCTTATCCTTACTTAGTGCCCATAGTTCTTTGTAGTCCCTATACCTATATAAAATTTCTTTCGCCCTCCTATGTGGTGTGTCTATTTTCTTACTCAATTTGTTGTTTGTGTATATGTCTTGTCAGTTTCTCATGCCAAATCCTAGCCAAAAAATGTATAGTGCCTCCCAAGGTGTTTGTGGTGTGCTGCCTAAACTTTTAAACCTATTCAATAAATTTTTACGTTTCATTAGGGTGGGATTAGGTAGGGCTAATCCCCCCCCCCTTAGTTTAAACCTATCTAGTGTTGACTTTCTCGTGTAATGTGTCTTGAAATTCCATATGTAGTCTACTATTTCATTATCAATGGTTTCTAGTGTTTTATTGTTAATGCCCACAGCGTTTAGTAAATAAGTCAAATTAGAATACATATATTTTTTTGCAACCTGTGAACGTTCTATTAGACTAAGCAGCGTGAGTGCCCAGATATTTATTACATCTTTAATTTTATTTTTAACTTTTATACAGTTTTCCTTTTCTTCGTTTACCCCAAAGAAAATCCCTTGGGCTTTTACTCTGTTCTTAATCAAGTGGGGAGGTAATCCAGGGTGGGTTCCCTTCCAGTTTCCTATTTTTCAAAATTTCCGTTTTCTCATGATTTATTTGTTTACCCGAAGCTTTTCCAAAAGCTTTATATTCCTTTTGTAGGTGAATAAGAGAATTCGGATCGTTTATAAAGTTTATACAATCATCAGCATGTTGTATACAGCATCTTGAATTCCTCTTAAGTTTGGTATTCTTATTCCTTGAATATTGGTATTACTCCTGAATTTTACACTCAGGATTTCTATCACTATTACATAAGTAGTGTATGGGGATACTCTAGCGTCAATGGGAAAATCCTATGTAAAACAGCTTGGGAACATCTAGCGTCAAGGGGAATTTAACATGGTGGGGACTATCTAGCGTCAAGGGAAATTTAACATGGTGGGACTATCTAGCGTCAAGGGAAATTGAACATGGTGGGACTATCTAGCGTCAAGGGGAATTGAACATTGTGGGTCTATCTAGCGTCAAGGGGAATTGAACAGAGTGGGACTATATAGCGTCAAGGGAAATATAACATGGGAAATAAAACAAGGAAAAAAGGGGTGGCAATGAAAGCTACTATCTTTTCGAGACTTATGAGTGGCCCTGAAAAGGGCCTTTGGATACTTCTTCTTCTTTTATTTTCTGCCATTGTTCCACCACCTTTTGATTTTACCAATAATTCCCTTCTTCTTTTTTTCGTCGGGAATCCAGTCAGGATGCCCCATAGCTCTAAACTTCTCTTGTATCTTTATCCAATTGTTATTTAATTTTTCAAAGTCCTCTTTCTTTTTTTGGTTTTCATTGTCCTTTCTTTCCTTTCTCTCCTTACTCCAGTTATCTTTTATCTTCTTCACTTCTTCTAATAGTTCCTTTCTCATCAGTTCTTCAGCTTTCTTGAGCGGGTCCAAACCCTTTTGGACATGGGGGTACTCTGTCAAGATATTATCCAAAAAACACTTGACGTTTTCGACAATATCTATTACTTGCTTCAATGTCCCCACTCTAACATAGGGTGGATTAATGCAGCCTCGTAACTTTTTGGCTTCTTCTTCTAGCATTCCTCCTAAGAGCTCCCTGGCTATTTTCAGTCTTTTTGCAAAGTCCAAACTCTTCGCAATCTTCCATTTATGATGTAGTTTTTCCACTTCATATTCCCCGTCTAATATCCAGAAATAGCTGTGTCTTAAATTGTTGAATAAACTTGATGCTTTTGCCATCTTCTATGGTTATTCCGTGGAATGGTTCTAATGTCAGTCACTTTGAGTATATATATCTTAAGCACGGACGTGAAAGTAAACACCCCTACATTCACTTGTCATATTAGATACTATTCACAAATCCTATTATATACTATCCAAAATCACACCCTATACTAACCACACACACGGGGAAGCAGCCAAAACAAACCCTACTATATACTATCCAAAATCACACCCTATACTATCCACACACACGGGGAAGCAGCCAAAACAAACCCTACTATATACTATCCAAAATCACACCCTATACTAACCACACACACACGGGGAAGCAGACAAAACAAACCCTATTATATACTATCCAAAATTACACCCTATACCATCTAAATAGAGTCAGTGTTTATAATCACACTACTCCTCTCTCACACCCATTGGCAATTGACATAGTATTTCTTTTCTTGTTATTTGGGTAGCCCTGAGAAGGACTGTTTTTAAACTTCAAATTGCACCTGGTTAATGCTGGCATCTCCCAGGTCTAGCCCCACACACACATCTCCTACTCCAATCATTCTCCCAATTCACTCTTGTGATTGGGAGTGCAGAGGGAGAATGAGTGGCTTCACTATCCCAATCTTCTGTTTGAGGGATAGTGAAAGTCTCTTCATTTCTGCCTCTATTCCGCAACCGTGGATGAGTCTGTGGTTGTTGCGTCTGAGGCAGTGGGGGCTGAACCTGTAGTGGACGAACTGGTTCTGGTGGTGAAGGTGTCCTCACCATGGGTTTGACTTCACTAGTCTGTCTCATCATGCGGTGAGGTAAGATGGGACTTTTCTTCTCCTCCTCTTCTTTCTTTTTTCTTTCCTCCTCTTCTTTTTCAATTTTGGCCTGCTCTGCTATGGCCTCCATAGCCAGTTCGTCCAGGAGACGCCTAGCATTTTCCAGATGCATTTGAAGCTCTCTTAACTTTTGAACTCTGCTCATCTTCTTTGATTCACCAACGATGGGTAGCCAGACTGATGAGTGCTTCTTTATATATAGTTCAAGCGCGGACGTGATGGAAAACACCCCCTAGATCCAAAAATCTTACAGTATCCCTATCATTACCAAAACACGTGGACGTGATGGAAAACACCCCTAGATCCAAAAAACTTACATTATTCCTATCATTACCAAAAAAAAAAAAAAAAAAAAAAAAAAAAAAAAAAAAAAAAAAAAAAAAAAAAAAAAAAAAACAAGCTGACTTTTTAAAATAAAACACTCACTCACTTTTATACTTGACTCCTAATCATTATACATTGAACAAGTTATTTTGAAAAAAATACGTTGTGCTTATAGACGCACTTCTAAACAAAAGTAAAATGAGACAGTGATTATAGACTCACTTCTAATTTTTTTCTAACTTCCTCACATACCATAAGCAAATTGAATAATTAATTCTTTTCGAGAATATTTGGGTAGCCCTGAAAAGGGCTGTTTTTTTGTGTTTGTGTGTACGAGGAAGGATGACAATCTTTTATCGTCTAAGATTGCGTCCTCGTTTGGCTACACGATAGGGTCTGCTTCTTCGGAAAGAGAAAGAGAACTCTTTCGTGTCCACACGACAGTCGACAAAACTTCTGTCTGGTTCCTGCTGCTGTTGTTGCTGTTGCTGCTGCTGCTGCTGTTCTCTCTGCTCTCTCTGCTGCTTTTGAAGTCGATACTTCTCAGTCCATTCTTCTTTCTCTTTTTGAATTTCCTCTCTGAAGAGTTCTTCTATGAGGTCTTCCGTTTCTTGTAGCATTCTCACATTCTCAATCTCTTCAGGCTTTGGCATCAGATTGTGTCTGATACGATGCAGAGTGACATAAGCTTCGTTCAGCTTAGCTAGTCTTGAGCACATCTTCGTAGGAGGATGAGTCAAACAATGGATGGCCAGACTGGAGACTACCCCTGCTTTATATGGTTCAAGCGCGGACGTGATGGAAAACACCCCTCGACGGTTTAGGGTTTTGAAACGTTGGGATAGTTTGATGTAAGGGATAGAAAGAAAAGTCAAAGAGCATTTATATCAATACAAATGTAAAACAAACGACAGACGCATTGGTTTTCAAAACACAACATTTTTATTCAAATAACAAACATTATTTCAAATAACAAACACAATTTTTTTCAACTAACAAACATTATTTTCAAATAACAAATATTTTTTCAAATAACAAACATTTTTTTTCTTTCATAACACTAATACACTCTCTTTTGACATGGTTGACAACGTTGTGAATTAAATTGAGATTTCCACTGATGGAAGTCATTGGGCCATTGATGTACACTACGTTTCCTAGCTAAAGACAACAGATAGCCATAATGGTCACAAAACCATCGATCTACTTTGTCATCGTTTCGAGACGAATGACGATCAAAATAAGTCACTAAATGTTCTAAAGAATATCCAAGACTGCGATGATGCAGATAATAGATACAATATTGTCCACACACCATAGAATCTGTGCTTTGTAATTTCACATTATTGAATCGTGTCGTCTGGGCATTTCTTCTCATAAAGTCGATGATATCATCTTCGAAAGGGGGCAATCCATACGAATCAAAATACTCCGCACAACCCTCTTGAGGAAAGTAGACAGCTACCCAGTGAGTTCCTGGAAGATGACTGTCATCTGTGTTGATGACATAAGCTTGATTCTCTTGAGGTTTGCGATGAGGTAGTTCATCTTTAGCACACACGACAGGATTCCAAGAAGCAGTGTACGAACTACGGTTTAGAAGATAATAAAGTTCCCAAGTATCCATTTGTTTCTTGTGTAGCCTTGTTTTTTTCTCTCCTTTCTTCACAGGTGATGATAAGTCATCAATTCAATCCAGACTTTTTGCTTGAAACGGTCTGACAAGTAACTGATGGTTTGCTTCGTCTCTTTACTCTGTGCCAAGAGAGCTTCGATGCGATCAATTTCTCGAGCAAACAATGGAGGAGAGGAATGATCACGTAAGCCTTTATACCACTGAAGTAACACGTCTTCTTCGGAGATGAGACTCCAAGCTTCGTTCAGATAATCGTCCAATTTTTCTTCTTGACTCATCATCATACATTTATCGTGTTGAATTTGACTGGGATGATCGATTTGACATCCATAACAATCTTTTTTAATCATGTCTCTCATTTTATCTTCCAAGTGTTGTGCAAAACAAGCCACTAACTGTTGTTCCTGTTCTGGCCATCTGGATTGCATGATCACTACTTCTTCTTCTTTTTGGTCTTCGGGAACTGCTTTTTCTGTAGCCTCCCATTCCATGGATTCTCCACTATTCAAAGAAGGACAAGGGTCTTCCATAGTGTCTAATAGTCTAGAATGACTTCTCTCAAACTGTTGATTTCTATGGTATTATCGAATTCAGCATACAGAATGACATTCACCGTGTCGGAAAGAGCCTTTTCAAACTGAAGTTCCACACGCAGTTGTCCTGATTTTATAGGGTGAAAATGTCCCTCGTCGCTGCCTTGGTCTGGAGTGAAATCAAAAGCCCACAATGTGTAACCTTCTGCATAATCGTCGTAGGAAATACCGTGACTGGTGTTGGTTCCTAACTGTCCTGTGGCTTCGTACAGTGACAAGTACGACCTCAAGTAATTCTTCGCGGTAAACTTGGGTTCGAAGGGTCTGGTACACAAAGTTTTGCCATCGCGACTGACTTCAATTTTGGATACATTGTAGTGCTTAAACTCGAAAGGATTTTGATCGTGGGCACCGTTGAAGGCTGAATTCTTGACGATACCAATGAATAAACGTTTGGGTAACTGTCCTTGGAACAGATGATCTTCGATCTTAGATTGGAGTCCAGAGGCAATGGTGAAAGTTTTGACTTCCACACGCCGTATCGGATACTTGGCTGTCGTTCTGCTCAAAGTGTGACTGATGTCATTTCCCACTTTAGGTAACACTTCCACGCGACGCACGTATAACCTGGCTTCTTGGATCATGGTTTTGTATTCGTTGGCATGAGCCATCAAATGGAAAGCAGTACTACTTCGATTCAGTCTCAAGCGAATATCTACTCCGTTCAGCAAATACTTCTCTTGAAACCACATGTCCAAATGCAAACGATCGAACAGTTCTAAACTACGATTTACAATTTTCTTATGACGCTCGATAAAACCCTCATTGCCGTCTTTTGCTTCTGTGACTACGGTGTTAAACTTATTTGCGGTGTCAGGTTTCCATACCACGCAAGCATCTAGATGAGTGTTCTTGGCTTCTTTTCCGTACGTCAAGAGATTTTCGAGGTACGCTCGGTAAGGGTAAGTATCCATGCTACTGCTGACCAGTTTGTTATTCATGTACAAATCCACTTCGCTGAACAAGGAATGCATGAAATTGTTGACGGGAGCTACTTCGTTCGCGTCTGCTACACCGTTGTTGTCAGCCGATTTGGCCACTTTCACTTTCAAATACAAGTAACTGTTATTGAGATCGATGTAATCTTCGGGTTGTCCTTTGATTTCAAACTCGATGGGAGCTGAATCTGTCAAAGAGGAGACGGGATGAAATTCAACCCATTGGGCTTCTTGCATGGTCGTCATGGTGGGTGGCATGGCAAAGAGATCTAGTTCCGACTTGGAACAGGCACAAGATTCTTGGTGCATCATTTTTTCTTTAGGTTTTTTCTCTTCACTTTTAATAATCAAAAATGTCTAAGTCTCGAGCGGTTCTTTTTTTCTTCGTCTTTCTCACTTTAGAGGTACGGAGACTTTTGAAAGGGTGCCTTCGTCGTCGCTTTCTACCTTGTCCTTGCTGTGTCGTCAGGGAAGCAGGAATGTCAGACTCGGTACCGTTCAGGGCATTTATAGGACTTTCTCGTCGACCCAAAATCTCTTTACCCGTTTGAAGCAAGGCATTTTTGCCTGCTCTCAAAAAAGCTTCTTTAGGGTTTTGTTTGTCAATGAGAACATTTTGAAGAAAATCTTTGCCGTGAGTCAATGCGGCATCTTTTAAGGCGTGCAATCCTCGTGTCACCATCGGTTTCAAAACAGGGACCACAGAACGAAAGGCTGATTTAAACATATCTCCTAAACCATGTCCTCGTTGTCGAGTGACTCCTTGGTACACAGGATACATCACTTTTTCAGTTGTTGGAGAATCGTTTTTGAAAATGGAGTTTCACTGTGACTTTCCCTTTGGTAAATGGAATATTTTGACCTAGTTCTCCTTTTATAGTAATGTTGACACTGTCGAAATACGACTTACTGACAGGCAAATAATGAGGATGTACAAATTCGCGGTGAACGTGATAGGTATTTCCACCTTCCTCATCAGCGGTGACAGAGTCCACTTTGAAAGGAATGACACGCAGTAACGGTGCAGAGGTGTGTCCTACCACGTTGTACTCTGCCACATCGGAGTACACAAACATCAAGTTGAGACCTTGGTTCAATTCTACAGGGGATCGAAAATATTTTGCAAAATCCAAGTTAGTGGTTATGCTTGGTATTTGCTTTTGCTTCTTAGCCATCTCGACGTCTCCACCCAAAATATCAAACAATTCAGGACAAAAGGTAATGCCTATCATTTTATCCTTTGAAAATTTCATCAGGAGGCGACGAGCCACTTTATGGTACTCAAAGGTAACACTTTTTTCAGTTTTGTCCAGGGGTTTACCAAACACTGTATTGAACTTGTTTGCAATCGTAGTCACTAAATGTTGACCACTAAAATAATAGCCTGAAGGGATCTTGAAATGATAGGTAGCCAGATTAGTTATGGCGTTCTGCTCTTTTATTATCCCCTCATCGATAAGGATTTTGTCTCGGTCGTTTAATGATTTTTGCAAATCCGTGTCATACACTTGTACTGAAAAAGTGTTTTGATTTTCGACGATGTTTTTGATTTGTGTCGGGTGTATCATTTCCACTAAAGCTACTTCCCAATGAGCATCTTGATCCAAATGCATGGCTTGAGGTAATTTAGCCGTGTAACAGCACAACGTGTTCTTAGGAAACACCTTCATGGAACTGTCACTGGGTAACGTTAAGTAAAATTGGTTAATAGTGTGGTTCATAATTCCAATGTTGTTCTGTCCGAGGAGTCACTCGAGGTTAAAGGAGTGTCTAAAAGAGGATTGTGATTGGAAGGGTGACTGTCAGGAGAAGGACTAACGTTGGACGCAAGGCTCCCAATAGTGTTACTGTTGTTCCCGTTGTAAGAGTATTTCAGGGAAGGATTGGGAAGAAGATACCCGATGCAACTGCTGAGTAAAATGGTCCAAAATTGTTTGTCTCCTTGTTGTAAACTCAAATTAGCAATGGCTGCACCAATGACACAATATACCACAAAGATTTGACAGAAAAAAACGATTTGGGTTTTAGGGACACGTTCTCCACACCACACCCACAAGGGTTGCTTTTGTAAATCTTGCAGAGATGATGTGGGTGAAGGAGTAGTCACTGTGGTTGCTGAAGCTGTATTGAAGGGCATGATGGTCACTTCTTTTTATAGTCGATGACTTGGGCAGCGTCAATCCAAGAATCAAAACTAGGAGGATATCCTTTCCAACGTACTTTGACTTCTTTGACACGTCGTTTTCCTACTTTACGAGTTCTTCGTTCGAGAATGCTTTCAATGTCGTACACGTCGTCTTCTTTTTTGGTGACACGTTGTAACTCAGGCAAGTAAAACGTTCCTTTTAATGCTTCTCCGTTCATGTCTTCCAATTTATAGACGGTAGGATGACGATCGCGCACTCGTCCAGTAACACGAAACAATTCGGTGGTCCAATTGGGTAAGTAACCTTTGTCGAAAGTGCGTTTGGTTTTACCAATGCGTACCCAATCTCCCGGGGTTAACACTTCTCTACCTTTCTTGGGGACAGCCCTCGTTCGGGACGTACCAAACAGACGCTCAAAAACAGTGACTTCGTTGTCAGGTGTCACCTCTTGTGGGGCACGTCCAATGCTTCTATGGTAAGATTGATTGTAGGCTTGGACTAAGTGCGGTAAGACGTCGATGTACTTGAGAGTGTGTTGATGCGTAAAATATTTCCACATGCGTTCTTTCAAGGTACGTTGAAAACGTTCCACGATACTGGCTTTGGTTTCAGGATTTTCGGTGGTGAAAAAATGAATGTCACGTTTCTTTAATTCTCGTTGGAAAGCTTGGTTTAGAAATTCGGTGCCTTTGTCGGTTTGCCATCGAAGAGGGTGACGACCACTTTGTTTCAACACCAGTTGCAAAGCTCGTACTAACTCTCCGCTCGATTTGGATGTCAATGGTACGACCCAGGCAAATTTAGAAAAGACGTCGATGACACAAAACAAATATTTGTAGCCACGATTGTAGGTGGCTAAATGAGAGACATCGGCTAAATCGGCTTGCCATTGATGATCGATGCCTTCCACTTGAGTGCGACTTCTGTGAAATTTTCGTCGAATGGGTTTGTGTAAAGTGTACGTCGCTTGTTCTTGTAACCATCGTTGTACTGTAGGTAAACGGAGCTTTTTCAAGCGAGTTTTGGCAGCACGATACAATTTCTGAATGCCTCCGTAACCTGCAGGGTGAGCTGGATCGTAATAAATGCTGGCTAAGACCTTCTCCATGGTTTAGGTTAATAAGTGACCCACTCTTCGAGGATATTGCTTTGGGTGGGACGAAATGCGGGTGGTTTGGAAACGGTTTTACGTGTCCGATGTGCCACAGGAGTTGACGTCGAGGGTGCTGGTGGTGGTGGTGGTGGTGGTGGTGGCGGAGGTAATGAGATAGCTTTGGTCTTCTTTTCTTTTCTCACCTCTGGTTTCCTTTCTTTCTTTTTCACTTCTGTTGAAGCAGGAGTAGCCATCATCTTTTTAACCCACGTTTTGAGTTCTTCTCGTGGGGGCGTGGGAGAAGGGGTCAATAAGGAAGCGGCAATCTTACTCGGAATGGGAATAGCAGTGGGTGTTTGAAAGAGATCATGGGGTTCTTTTTCTTCCTTGGGTAATGGTGGGGTGACGTCTGTTTTGGCTACTGTAGAGGGTAAAGGCGACGGATTATTCATTAGTGCCTTCAAATCGGACAGTGTGGGTAGAGCTGTTTGTTCCACAGCTTTTCGATGAAAGAGTTGTAGTCGTTGCAGAAGTTGACCGTACTTTTGCGATTTTTCGGTTTCGGACAAATCGTGGCGATGCAGCAAGGATTGCAATTCGTGTTGTAATTGGGACATCTCGTTCAAATCAGGATTGGGTGGTAAATGGGGGGTACGTTGTTCTTGCCAACGATGGTATTCCATCCATCGTTTGTAAGGAACTAAAGTCAGTTTTCGTCCTTCCATGGGCTTCCAAAGGTTACGTCTGAGATCGTGGTGCTTCATGGATCCCTTTTATCTTCTGGAAGGATCATACATATTGCTACCCATACCTCGGGGCCATCCCTTGGTGCATCCCTGGGGACATCCCTTGTGTCATCCCTTGTAAAAAACCTGGTAATATGCTGGATAGGATACCGGATTTCGCTAATCCTCCCAACACAGGAAGAAGAAAAGGTAAAAATCCTCCGCGTTGCACCAACATTTTTTTCTTTTGACGGACGGGTATTTTCTTTTCGACCATTTGACGAAGAACGTGTCGATGTTTGGCTAAGCATTTTTTCTGGTGTGAAGACAAAGGTATCGTGCCTTTCAAGACATTCAAACAACATTCGCACACGGTATCGATGACATCTTTGGAAGCCGTTTTAATGATTTGTTTTCGCATGGGTGGAGAGGCTTTGGACAGGACAGACAACACGTCTCCGTGTTTGACCAAACGAGGAGGTAGTCCTTTCCTTTTCTTTCCTTTGTGGGATGAAGAAGAATGTTTTGTGCGAGGTGACATCTTTGCTTGTTCGTTCCACAATGCCACTGACGTCCATGACTTGAAACACACCCTCTTTTATCTTTTTTTTTGTTGTGCCATCACTTGATTTATAAGTGGTATCACTTTTTCTGGAAAGAGATCATGGGGTTGGAAAAATCCTCCGCGTTGCACCAGCATTTTTTTCTTTTGACGGACGGATATTTTCTTTTGGGCCTTTGGACGATGAACGTGTCGATGTTTGGCTAAACGTCCTTTCCTTTTCTTTCCTTTGTGGAGTGTAGAAGATTGTTTTCTGCGAGGTGCCATCTTTGCTTGTTCGTTTCACAATATTACTAGTGTCAATGACTTGGTAGACACTCTCTTTTATCTACTTTTTGGGAACTAGCGCTTTGTCAAAAAGGTAACAATGTGTTTCCCAAAATTGTCAAAGGATCCTCCTTTTTGGTGTCTTTTCTTTTTCTTTAAAGGTCTACGTCTTTGGAGGGAAGGACGTTGATGTTTGGTTTTAAAGCTTTTGGTGAGATGACGAGATTGTCTTGTTCCTTTTCCTTTTTGGACGGTAGAACGTCGAGGGTGATGGTGTGCACGTTTTTGAGGAGGCATCCTTGAGTGTTCATCAGTGGTACAGAAAAAATACTGATTGACATCGTGGTTTTCAAGTCATATTTTTATACTGGAATGCGTCGCCACTGATTATCTTTGCGTCGTATCAACTTCATGGCAGGTAACACACGTCGTGAAGGAGTTCGCAATGGACTCAATCGGGACAGTTCTTGTTTGGACAAATCTAGTAAACTCTTTAACATGCCAGATCTTTCTTGGACTTTGACTTTGGGGGCAGGTACTTTATGAGCAGCTGCTACTGACGCTAAGGTGGACGAGGGTGTCTCCGGTGGAGGAGACGTTTTGGGAGACGCAGATTTCCAATGTTTCATCAAATTAGGAAAAACGGGTGTCAAATTGGGTTTGGCTGGCATCACCCGCAACGGAGAAGTGGCAGCCCCTGAGGCTACTGGCAACGTAGTCCCTGCCAAACGTCCTTGTAGATCTTTTCTTACAGGTCGTGGTTGACGAAGGTAAGGTTGTGTCCTGGCCGAAGTGCCTCTTTTGCGGGTGACCGCTTTTTTCTGTGGACTTTTCTTTTTCTGTGCTTTGGTCTTGGTACCCTTGTTCTTTTTCTTAGGGGCTTGTTTGGCTTTTTTTGTTTTCTTCTTGGGGTGAACTTTGGGAGTATTGGGATCCCATTTTAAAAGGGAACGAATGATGACACCTCCTAGAGAACCACTGCCTCCAGGTTTCAATATGATTTGCTTTTTGGTGTGAGTGTCAATGCGAGGATTGGCCAGTTGCGTCAAGGCTACTTTGTTTCTGTCAAAAAAGCGTTTGGTTTGATGTGGAATGTGAATGATGCCTTGCAGTATTTGACGTGCTGTCACCGTAAACCATCTTAAGACTTCTTTGAGACTGGCTTCTAAGACGTGAGCACGTCTTTGTGGATTTTTTTCGCGACTGATGCCGTACAAGGCACGAATCAATTTGATCGGAAGATGAGACTGAAGGGACGTCATGTTGACGATGTATGAGACCAGGTCAAAGTAACCCAAGGTTTTTATAGATTTTTTTAGTGCTTCATAGTGTTATGTCAACGAGGAGGACGTGTACACGACAGGTCCTCCGTCTTGACACCAGTCGTGAAACAAATCGGTACGAAATCGCAAATAATCAGGGGTGGTGGGTTTTAAATCCACGAGTAAATAGGCGTGTGGCGTTTGAGTGGCATCATCGTACGCATGAGTTAGCCAAGGTGTTCCTAACTGTTTGGCTAAAACTTGCACTTGTGATTTATCTCGAGGACTTTTAAACAAGACCACGTAATGAGCATTGAGACTAATGGTACGATGGGCTTTACTTTGTTGAAATAAATTTTGTGTAATGTAAATGACACTGGCATTACGATGATGCCCTTTACGTGTAAACCACAGTTTAATTTCTTCTTCGTCTTCTCCTAACATGTCGTCAAAAATAACCCAATGAGTTTGACTAGGGTCAGACACGATCCCCTCGTCTTCTTTAGGAATGCCTGCTACAAACACAATGGAATCACCTTGACTTTCTTGCAAGAGGCTGTATGCCGATTGCCACTCTTTGTAACACCACACGATGCGTTGAGGTGGACGATCGATCAAATGATGTTTATGTTCGATCAAACGTTTGACAAATTCGGTTTTGCCTGAACCGCTCGGTCCAGCAATTAACATGTTAAAAGGATGACGAAGATACAAGGCTTTCCAACTAGCCTGATCTAAGTGTTCGTCAATGACTTTGAATGTGAAGGAGGAAGGAGTAGTAGAAAGAGTAGAGTGAGCCATAGTCGTGTAGTGGTATGACAGTATTGACACAAAAACAGACAAGACAAGAGGTTTTTATACTTTTTTCAAGACACGTTTATTTGAATGTATGTTTAAATTTGAACAACACGAAAACATAAAAGCCAAATGGATAAATACAGGAATAAAATACCTAGGCAAACGATCAAAGTGGAATATAAACAAGTCACTGTACAACGTGGTTTGGGTAACGAAGGTGTCCTAGAGGTAGTATGTAATGTTCTTATAGTCTCCTCTACAGGGGGTACAGTCACATAGGTGTCTTCTCGAAAGGGTCTTTGTGGGGGAATGTCCATGACAGTTATGTCTTGAACAGAAGGGTTGTCTTGGGCCATAGATTCTTTTTCTTTTTCTTCTTCTGGTACTGTTACTAACACAGGATTAAAAGTGACTTTTTTCACACGACGATGCATTTTAGGAACACAACGCTTGGGCATAATGGGATACTTCGTTTGTCCAAGCCTCAAAATCCCAACTTTTCCAGTCACGTACATCTGTCCAATGAGGGTGTAAATCACAAGCTACACACACATCTTCGTACACTGCTTCCGTACGTAAAAGTTGACGAATCTTTTTTTCTTGGAAAGGTCGAGACGTATCCAGATGAAAGCGTAAGGCTTTGAACAGAATAAGTCTCTCGTGGACATTTAAAGGAACCACCATACTGTCTTATTTTTTTGATAGGTAGTGTTCGTAAAGTGTCCACAAGGAATCGGCAGGTAAACGAAATCCCAGAAAGCAAGTCACTAAAACACACACGACACGTCGACCCCAATTCATAGGGTATAGTTCTTGTAATAAGTGTTCGTAATCTTTCACCGTGTGAATCTTCTCATTGATATCCTTCCACGGAATCTGTTGGATCACCAATGATAAAGGTTGTGGCATGGTCGTTCTCTTTTATACTTCTTTAGGTCAAAGATTACAAGTGTAGATTCAACCCAGAATTAAACATAGAATTAAATTTGCTCAAAAAGCGAAAGTGATTAATATAACGTGTAATTTCGTCCCACTGCCATTCAGGGTAACGGTTAAGAAGGATCAAAGCATCTTCAGAGGTGAACGTAGTAAATTGGTAACAGAGCAAAAAAATACCCTTGATCCAGAGAAATCTAATACGTTGGTTAATTTTTGTCACTTTCCTCTTGTGAATTTCACGACACAAAAGTTCTACAGTCACCCATTGCGATTTTTCTTTAGCAAGACCCTGCCAAACGTCCTTGTAGATCTTCTCTTGCAATTCGTGTGGTAATCCTTGAATATAATGTTTTAGAGAGGGTTTATATACTGGTCTAGGTGTGTTACACGACATGGAGTAGTAGTGTCACTTCCAATCACTAGGTCCCACTAAAGGTAGGTATTGACAATTCGGAGACCATCGAGCATGTTCCAGGTAAGCGGAATCTTTCTTTTCCCACTCGTAAATGGATACACCACAACTGAAACACTTGACTTTATCCCCTTCGCCCAAGTAGAAAAATCCAGCTCTGGCTAATTCTTCAGGAGTTGGTCCAGGCAGATATTTTGGCCATTTATCTTTGAAGGTTTGAAATCGACTTTTAAAGTGGCAGTATTCAGGCAAACTCGTCGGGAACGAATATTCGACTCTCCTTACTTCTGTTCGATGCAGGTACGGTGAAATTCCTAGGAGTCCACGATAACGTGTCGCACCGCTTTCGCATCCCTCAGGTTTGACACGCACAGCATCACTTTCCAGGGTAGATATAGGGGTAGTAGTCATAGCAACGTTCCTACGATATCCTGCTGAATCGCTAACGTCACAGAGCCTGGCATCACTACAATCGCAAGGTTTAGCATCGCACTCCACTTGAGAATTCCCAAATTTGAATGATGTCTGTTTAAATGGATTCATCTTCTTTTCGCTTAGCTGTGTTAGTCACAATGAACTATTGGTCTTGGACAATGTCCCTTTTTATATGCTGCCCGATTTCGATGTGACCGTACGGTAGAGTGAAGTGATTGGGAAGTCGTACTCTCTTTTGGTACACGATTTGGTAGACTTTTTCCAAAGGTCGGCTAACGATTTGGTGTGTGGGTAAACGGACAATCTTGTGCGGTTCGTGGGTAGTCACTTGAAACGTTTCATCCTGTCCCGACTGTAAGGCTTCTTGAAGCACGTCAAAGTTCACCACTTGACTGGTGCGATAATTAAGAGTCAATCCTTTCACTTTACATTTGGTGTGCATTTTTCCTTGGGGGTCTCGGTATTCGTAGCCGTAATTTTTAGGACCGCCACTTGCAAAACTTAGAATCTTGTCGTCGGGATGTTCATCGGTCCAGGCTCCTAAACGGTCTCCTTCGATGACAGGGTTACAATCGTTCGGTCGGTGAATGTAGATGCAACTGTCTGTGTCAAAATACAACACGCGATCTCCTAACAGTTCTAACACTTCGTACAATTTTAAGCGAGCGTGGGCTGTCACGTAAGCCGCAATGATGACATTTCCAAATTTGTCGGCTTCTACAAAGTCTAGTTCTTCTTCGTAATTGACTAAGATCAAGTCCTCACGAATGACGTCCACGTGTTTGATGACTTTGGTTAGGTCGTGAATCATCTGGAAGTAGCGAGACGGTTCGGACAAATACTCCGTCTTGGGTAAAGACGGACGTTGTGCCATTTTACCCCACAAACAATTGAGCATCACTTTGGCAAACGAACGCCTTCCTTCGTTTTTCTCGATGTGGTCTAAAGTGATACCTTCCTGCTCCCGATATTTTTCTTTGAATATCTTTTGGTCTTCGGGAGTGTGACACCAGGAAGGATAGCCACTATCTTCTTGTTTTAGTTTTAAAAAGGAATCCACGTAGTCTGCAAAAATACCTTTCTGTCTCTCGTCGCCCTTGCAGTATTGTTGTGTTTTGGGAAAGTGGTAAATTTCGTACACTTCTAACAGTTGGTATCCCATGTCCAGAGCTTTAAACAATTCCACACTCACCCACGTTCCTGTCAAGGTACGTTCTTCCTGAGTGTGATGACAAGGTTGGTCTTGGTTGCACGTTTCAGCACATGTGCGACACAAAGGAAACATCAGTTTTCCTTGGCAATGGTGAGGTAAAACGGGATGGTACAAGTCTGTGGGTGGCAAGACTTTACACTTGATCAATCCTTCGTACTGACGAATGTGGTCCAAGTCAATGTGTTCTGTCATCAATTCTGGATGCCCTACGGGAAAGTGACAATATTTACACACGTAAGGATACAATGAACACACGTCCAAGTATTTGATTTCTTCTTCTCCTTTCTCCTCGTCCGCCTGGTACAGCAAACAAGTGGCATTCGTTCGTCCTCCGTACAAACTATCCCGGGGGTTCAATGGGTCCACCCACTTGTAACTTTCTACGATGCGTTTAAACTCGGGATCGGTTTTCAAACGCTGATCGTACTCGTGTTCCCACATTTCCACTACCTGGTATCCTTGTTGTTCTAACTTCAAACGTCGTTGACACGTGGTCTGGTACAAATCTTCCATAGTTCGTTGTAAAAACTGATTTTTGATGTCACGCTGAGGGTAGCACATAGGACATCCGTGAAATAAGCATCCGTTAAACTCGTACACGATCTGAGGGTTTTCTAAGTCCCAACCATCCACTGAATACGTTCCAATAATCTTTTCGCCTCCTCCGTTGCGAGCGTGTTGGATCCATTTGTCTTCCTTGTCGCACAAGTAATGGAGCCAGCGCAGGGCTTTGACTGAGTATTGACGTTTAACAAAGTTCGTCGTTTGAGGACTGATGACCGCTAGAGTATTTTCAGGCATAAAGCGTTTTCGGTACACTAAAGAACACGCTTTGGCAATGGTACAAGCTTCTTTCAAAGGATCGATCCCTCCGTACTCCATGAACAATTCTCGAAATTTTCCACAGCAACGTCGTAAAATGTCCACGTCAGATCGACAGTACTTTAACATTTCTTCTTGAAAGTCAAAAAGGTCCGAGGCATGAGTCTGGTACCAAGCGAAGAAAGCTTCTCGTTGTTCGGAACGCATGTTGTCAGGGTCGTAATAGTGAGCCTCCGGCAAATGGGGTAGAACGGCATATTGATTGGCTTCGGTATTGAAAAAGTGTGGAAAATAACCTTTAACCAATTCTGTCATTCCAAACGTTTTAGGCATGCGACTCAATGGCATGGCCAAGTAACACATCGAATCTTTAAACTGTACTTGTCCTACTTGCATAGAAATGATTTTAGCTCCGTTCAAAGTCACTTGAGGTCGTTCGGTACATTGTTCCGCATAGTATCTGAGCAGAAATTGCCCATCGTATCCCGAAAAATTGTGAGCCATGACCGTAGCATGGCAATGACAATTACCGTAACGTTCGATGTCTTCTGTACTCCACGTTTCGTCAATGGGGTTTAAGATCCATCGGGCAAACTTGGCTAACGTGTTTGACCCTCGAAAGATTTTTTCACGTCCTCCAGGAATCTTGTTGCAGTGAGGGCAATAACTAAAGATAGGTTCTTGGATGCACTGTTCGCACGCACGGTGAGCTACGCAGAAATTGGGAATGTGAATACCGGTTTCTTGCATGCATTCGAAATCAAAAAAGATAAAATTCCCTTTCTTCTGGGTATCTTCTGAATGGGGTTGGTATTTTTGAATGAAGCATTCGTGTTCCAAGTCCACGATTTGGTGACAAATGTGACATCGTTTCTTCCCTCGACAAACGTGAAACTTGGCACTATTGGTACGTATGCCTTGTCCACAAGTAGGGCACAATCTCAGAAGTTGACAAGTGTTTTTCTGCTGTGAACCTTGCATCTTCAAATGTTGTTGGTAACAGGTAGGACTGACAAAAGTGCGCTGACACACAGGGCAATGCACTCTTTCTTTTCCTTGGTCCAGACAAGGTTGTGAGGCTAAACATCCCTCACATTTTGATCCACAATGTTTGTGTTGTTCTCGATTGTTATAACCATAGTCACATTTTTCACAGTAGTAACCGTATCCCAGGAATCCAGTGATACTAGTAATGGTATCAAAATGACCATCGTGATGATAGACGTGAATGTATTTTCCGTCTTTGAAATCGTGGCCTCGAAACAAAAGAGGTCCACGCACTTCTTGAGGGTGTACTTTCAAGGTGTAACGTGGAGCCAAGACGTCTTGTAATTGTTGCATTTCTGGAATGCCACAAGGAGTGTCTTTGGATATCCCCGCTTGCTGTAACAGGAGTTCTGCTTCACTTCGTTGTTTGGCTCGGTCCGATTGTTGAATAGTTTTCCAGGCTCTTTTCCATTCTACCGTGTCGTTCTTGTTGGCATACGTTCGTCCCACGACGACAGCACGGGCTAAACACATCTGGTCTTGAGGATTGTTAATTCGGACGAGACTTAGTTTGGTGCTGCGAAGGCTGTCGACCAATAATACTTTTTTGCGTCCTGTCCCCTGGGGAAGAGACACGTGGGTCATGAACAGTGTGGCTTTTCCATCGTCAATGTGAAACTTGTCATTGGATTGTTGCACATGTTGAATTTTGTCAATGACTTTAGAAGGTGTCAGTTCTGATGGACTAGTAAATTCGATCCAAACGGGAGACTTTAAATTATCGTGATGAATAGAAAGTCTCAAGCGATCGTCTTCTTTGGCTTGACATTGCTGTTTCAGTGCAGTTAACACAGAATCCCACACCTCAGTAATGAACCCTTCTGTATTCTCCAAAGGTACATTGGACTTGAAATCTTTAAACTTTACGGCATACGTGTAAGCCGTTGTTCTAAATTTTCGAGAGGAACGCTTTTCTGTCTCTCGAATGTGATAGTAATTTTCAGGGTTTACTAAGGGTAGTGTACTTTGCTTGGACGTCGATTGCTTAGGTGTAAATTCGGGCTCACTCATGTCATCTTCAAAATCACTGGCATGAATTTGAGCCAAGACTTCAGCTACTGTACTAGGCGATACATTACGTTTCTGTCTCTTACTGTCTTTTCCTTTCTCCACAGCATGATGTGACCTTTTCATCTTGTCTGCAAAAAGTCAAATGACTACCTTTTAAAGACCATAACCCCTATATATTCATGTTCGATCCGTGCATATATAAAGGGTTAGTGTCTAACGGTTCAGTATTCCTTTCACTCTCACATTGACCAGAACGATGGAAGAACCTACACAAGTGGAACTTCTCATTAGAGCTTTACGTGGGGTCATACGAAAGTTTTCGTCAGACCAGCCGACAGCCTACTCTCCCTCCTATCGAGATAAAAGTCAAGATACTTGCTATATCTGTAAGAAGAAAGGACATTGGGCTACAGAATGTTCAGATCGTAACAAAAATAAAAAAGGCTACAATAGAGACAAAAGTCAAGATACCTGTTATTATTGTAAAGAGAAAGGACATTGGTCTCCAAACTGCCCTAAGAAACAACAGGAGCAGGAGGAGGAGGAGGAGGTGGAGGAAGAGGAGGAGGAGGAGGAAAGAAATTCTGAACAGGAGGAGAAAGAGGTACCCTCCTCCAAGGAAGAACCCCGTCACGTTCACAAAAACAAGAAAAGAAGACGAAACGAAAGTGAAGAGGAAGAAAAAAAAGCTGTGACAGTAAAGAAAATGAAAAAACAGAAAGAGTGAAACAGAAGAAAACCTATGAACTTTTTTAAAGTGGTCTTGTGTTATGTTATGTTGTGATATTGAATTGTGTCGTTTGTACTAGAATAAACTAAAGAGAAAAAACGTAAGTGTCTCTTGGTTTTGATTTGATAGTATAATTACCTACACTCACACATTCATTCACTCACACGTACATCATGGGTTTTTAAAAACATAAAGGACTTTTGAGTTTTCATTGAAATAGGCAATTGACATAGTATTTCTTTTCGAAATAATTGGAGTGGTCCTGAAAAGGACCGTTGGTGTTTTGTGTATTTAAAACAAAACAAACTCAGAAACGGGATGAAATCCTCTTGAGCTGTCTTAAGCCTTTGCCACGGCCAAGGCCTACTTCGGGACTGGTGGTTCCTGTCAATGATTTGGTAGAAATCACTAACGGTGGTAAGGTAGACGTAGTCACAGAGAGATCGGGTTGTTTCGCTCGAGAAGGTCTTTTTCTCTTCGGTCGTGATAAAGAAGTCTGATACATTTGTTTCAGACTCTTTAACTCAGCTAAAATATCTAAAAGTACCGTCGTAACCGTTTGATTTTCACTATTTTCTTTCTGTCCTTGGTCTTCATTCTTCTCCGTTGCTGCTACTGTTTCTTCCTGGTGTTTTCTTCTTGCTTCTTCTTCTTCCTGCTGTTGCATAAGAAAAGCTTGTTCTTCTACTTTCTGTTGTTGTAAAAATCGCTCCAATGCTTCTTTTTGTCTCTGCTTAAAATCATCGACGTGTCCATAAGAAGATACAGAAGGCAACGAAGGTTCCGGAATAAATTCTTGCGATGTTAAAAAATCCACAATATCCCAGTTAAAATCCACTTCTTCTGGATGTAGATTTGTCATGACTTTAGTAGTCACTGTTGGTCCATGACTTGCTGTCTCTACTCCTGTCTCACTCCAATTCATTGTCTTCTTACTGTCCGCCATGATTGACAACTCTCTTGAATCGATTGACTGCGCACAGGCGCTAGTACCTCTATATAGAAAAGGTGACGTCACAGACTGCTCTCTTCCGATTGGATGGCTGTGTCTGACTTTTGTAACGCACGTTTGGATTGGTGGATACACTCAAGCCGTTTCAATCCGCTCTTCCCCTATAAATAACCGCAGTACACGGCATTCAATTCACCTGTTCTCATCAGAAGATGTGGACTAATGTTGAATCGTCAACCCTTGTGTCAAGTATGCTGTTTAGGACTGACATACCCATGTATGTCAGATCATCATGGAGTGTCATTGATAGGACGGAGACAGCCTATTGGAAGAGAAGAGTCTATGTGGAAAGACAAGGTTGCTTGAAGAGAGTTCTCTTCTATGGACCCACAGTAAGGAGAAGTTTAAGGAAGAGAAGAAGATCTGTAAGATGTCCTCTGTGTTAACAAGACAACGTTAACATTACACCTAACGGTCCTTTTCAGGGCCACTCATAAGTCTCGAAAAGATAGTAGCTTTCATTGCCACCCCTTTTTTCCTTGTTTTATTTCCCATGTTATATTTCCCTTGACGCTATATAGTCCCACTCTGTTCAATTCCCCTTGACGCTAGATAGACCCACAATGTTCAATTCCCCTTGACGCTAGATAGTCCCACCATGTTCAATTTCCCTTGACGCTAGATAGTCCCACCATGTTAAATTTCCCTTGACGCTAGATAGTCCCCACCATGTTAAATTCCCCTTGACGCTAGATGTTCCCAAGCTGTTTTACATAGGATTTTCCCATTGACGCTAGAGTATCCCCATACACTACTTACATATAATAGCATTGATAGTGGGCAGCCTTACCTCACTGATCTTTAAATTTCAAATTTGTCTGTTTTCGCCCCATTTACTTGCACATTTGCAGTTATTTTATTGTACATTATTTTAGTCCATTTTTGGAAGTTATCTCCAAATCCAAATTTACCCAGTACTTTTTGCGTATAATTGTGTTCCAATATGTGAAAAGCTTTCTCCTGGTCGAAAAGTACCATTGGACATTTCGAGTTTGACTCGTTTATGAAGTCTGCAATAGTCCTAATGTTAAGTATATTGTTATGTATGCTTCTACCTTTACCGCCGCATGTTTGATTAGTGTTTACTATCGGGTTTATCCCGTGTTTAACCCTAGTCGCTAGAATTATACTCAGTATTTTGTAATCAGTGTTAAGGAGGGAGATGGGCCTCCAGTTTTTTTTTTAAGTCGGTTCTGTCTCTTTTCCCTTTGTAAATGATATTGATCAAGTCCTCCCACATTCAGTCTGTCATTTTGTCATTTTTTAAAAGTATATTACTAAATAAAAATCCTAAAATTGGCGCCACTTCACTTTGGAATTTCTTATAGAATTCCGCCGTGAGGCCATCTCGCCCTGGTGATTTACCTTTTGCAAGTTCTTTTATTGTGGTTTGCACTTCCTCTACAGAAATGAATTCATCACACAATTCCTTGCGTTCTGATGAAATCTTTTCACATTGTATTGAATTTAAGTGTTGTGTTATTATGTTATTGTCTATGTTTTGAAATCTATATAGTGTTGTATAAAAATTTTGTATTTCCTTCATAATTTCTGCTTTAGTTGTCACTTCCAACCAGTTTATCATTAGAGTGTCTAGTGACTTCTTCCCTCTTGTCCTTTTTCTTCCCTTTTAAATAATTCCTTAGCCTGTTTGTATAAGTGGTGAAATTTACCCGTCCTTATTTCTGTTCCCTTTGTCTCCCATTCTTCTAGCTTTTCTAATTGTTTGGACTAGCTCTCCTTATCCCTTGTAGATGTTATGTCTTCATTTAGTTTTATTTTAATTCTAATATCTCCATTTTTTAAAATCCTTTTACGTTTAGTTGAGTGATATATTGCTAATTTTTGGGTAAAATTCCATATTTGTTGAGTGTTTTCAGAGGTTTCTGCGGGATGAATTTCTTTGTTGTATTTCTGGGTGTTTGAAAATCGTCATCCTCTTCCACCCTCACAGTTTCAACAGTCCTCTCAGTTTCATTTTATCCCATACTTTCTTCAGGAATTAAAGTCTCCTCTGGTTGATCCGTACCCTTAACTTTAGAGGTATACGTATTTGCGGTATGCAGAGAACTCGCCCCATGGAGAACTCGCCCTGGGAGAACTCGCCCCATCGTATCGGGAGAAGTCGTCCCACATCGTATGGAGAAGTCGCCCCAAATCCCAGATAACCTTTTTATAGCAGAATTAAAACATCTTTTACGTGATTCATATTTAGATTTTTATTTAAACTCGATCACAAAAAAAGCAATATTATAGTAATATTTCTAAGACGAAATTCAGTTTGCATATAATATAATGAATGACGACAGTATAGTGTTGGTATTGAAGTGCTTGTTATGTGCTCTGTTTGCAAATAGACACTTCGATGATTTATCGGTAATTGTAATGAATAACGACAGTTTAGTGATTAAAAAGAATGATTAGTCAAACACACATATTATTATGAATCAAGATTATTTTAAGTAAGTTGAACGTCAATTAAATGATGAAAACTACTACAAACATTATGGCGAAGATCCGTCAATGGAAATTAAATTTTAAAAAATCAACATGCATTAATGAGATGGTAAAATAAATAATTCCGTATATGAGGAATTTGATACTTTCTCTCTTAACATGCGTACACTTCAATTCTACATGTTTCCCAAAACTCATAATGATACAACAACTTTCATTAAAAAGTTGAAGTCTATTCCACAGCTAGGATTTCAATCCTGGTATTATTAGATGTAACATCACTATATACCAACTTTCCGCATGCAGTTGGTATTGAAGTGTGTACAAATTTTCTTGATTACAATCCTAATAATAGCCCACTATCTCGTGAAGATATTTGTATAATATTAAAACTTATCTTGGAAAATAATTATTTTCAATTTAATAATACGAAATACATATACATAATGGTACGGCAATGTGTATTAACATGGCTCCTTCATACGCTTTCCTTTCATGGGTAAATTTGAAAAGGACTTTCTTCAAAACGAAAAGTTTAATCCATCTCTTTAGTTCAGATTTTTCGATGACATGTTTATATCTGGAAGCAGTCAACCGAAGAACTGTACAATTTTATTGATCGCCTAAATCATTTTCACCCGACAATTAAATTTACTAATAATGCATCTAGTACGCATGTTTCATTTTCAGATGTAAATGTGATATAAAATATTGATAACACTATCTCTGCAAATATTCATCTCAAGGAAATTAATATCCACCAATATGTGGAATAATCTTCATGTCATCCCATGTCATGTAAAAACGGTATACCACATAGCCAGTCGAAAAGATACTGACGTATTATTTCAGATGATTGTCAATTACAAAATGCGTTGAATAAATTCCAAACATATTTACAACACAGAAATTATCCTACACATATAATTAATTCTGCGCTGAACAAAACCCGTAATATTACTCAACATTGGGCTTTAAACAACGAGTTACCTTTAATGCGTTATTGGTACAATTAGATGTCATTCCTTTCACAATACAATCGAATCCTTCATTATCTAATATACGTCGTATAATTAATAATTTTTAGTCTCCTAATTTTATAAAATAAATTTATCAATTTACCAGAGTAAAAATACTTTACAAAAATAAATCAATTATCGCTTAAAGAAGACCCAATAATTTGCAAGATATTTTTTATTAGTACTAAATAGACAGAAAAGAACAAGAAAACGTATATGTGGTCTTTAGTACATATAACATAATATAACTTTAGCGGCTTATCCTGGTTGTACTTGATGTTTTTGTTTAATACTGAGAATTGAAATATGGCGGCATGACACCTTTCATCATGCTAACTTGGTCGGCTATCATCAAGTTTTCCGTAGTGTGGTATATCTTTGTCACGTATGTATCGGTAACGTAAATATTATTAAGCATTATTTATGTTAAAATTAGTCGAAATATATTACTTGATAGATTTATCAAGATATAATTTTCAGACATATATGAAACATGATTACATTTCTGAAGGGTTTATTAAATCCAATGATTTTGATTTCATATTATTAGGACCAAATAACATAAGTTACCCATATTAAAAATGATATGCATCAACAATAACCATTTATTTTGTCGTATTATTTATAATAAAACGTACAAGTCAATTTTGAGCGCCTTTTATACTCACAAACCCCTTGTTTCCCCCCCCCCCAAAAAAAAAAAAACCACCGCCGTGCATAAAAAGTGTTACTTATGAATTATGACCTTCTTGGAATGATAGGCATATATTGATAAAGAAAAAATGTATGCATTATGGAAAGAAACGTACATAATGAGTTAACGAGTCAGCGACATTTTTTGTGCCTCATTAGTGAATTTGGGTCTAGTACGCGTGATCATGGTGTTATTATATATTAATAAATTACGTAATCTTGTTTTTACACCGGTAATTTAGTAGCCAACTATTTTTGAAATTTCTCTTTGAACTTGAAATAGTTTTTTATTATTAAGAAATAATAAAATTACGAACACTGACAAAAAAGAAGAAATAAACTAAATGATGTAGTACGACTGATCTTTCAGAAATGGTCCGAATTCTGCGCATTAGCCATGACGATTAACTCGATAGCGACCGCATTTCTTGAGTAGTCATCAATAATGTGTTGTGTTGTTTTTTTTTTAATTAAGTTCAAGTATCATTTGTTGATGGTTAGCAAATCTCAATGAAAAATCTGATTAAATTGTTCATTTAGTGAGATAATAATATAACACTTTGGCTTATTGACGGTCAGCGCCAATTCAGTCGATTTGGGGTTATAAAAGTCAATGTCATAACGTCATCTCAGGATGACTTAGGTTATTATATTGGAACCATTTTATCTCTAAAACTGCAGACATCCCATCAGGCTTAGATCCTCTCTTATTTTTCCAAATAAAACGCATCTAATGATTTGAAGAGCAGAGCGAAAGGGACACATAACACTTATTTTTTGTTAAGCACAGAAGCGGAGTTGATCAAATGGAAAAGTTGAAACAAAATTGCAAATTTTATAGATTCAATAAGTTACTAAGTTGAAGAAAAAAAAACAATAAATAAAGCTTTGACAATAATGTGGGGAAATCTCAGAATTATAATATATTATCCTTTGGGCGACTTCTCCAGGCAAAGTGGGGCGACTTCTCCGACTACTATGGGGCGACTTCTCCTGACACCTGGGATGAGTTCTCCCAGGGCGAGTTCTCCATGTGGCGAGTTCTCCCAGGGCGAGTTCTCCATGGGGCGAGTTCTCCGCTATTCCGTATTTGCATTTGGATCCTTGTTGTATTTTGGTAGCTGACAATTCCTTGGAGCATGTCCAATTACTTTACACCGTGGACATGGTCTATCACATTCACAGCCTTTATACCATGACTTCACCAAAAACCCCATGAAGTAAAAATGCGATGGAATTTTCTTTGCCTCTGTGATGGGAACTTTTATGATCCTTTCCCCATTATATATTCCGTCAAAACCGTAGCAGAGTGCCCTAATTTCTTCTGCGATCTTGATTTTGTAGACACATTAACTTGTCTATTATGACAGTCGAACTCACTTCTAAAGGTAGACCCGAAATGAAAACGTCTGTATTTTTGGGTTCAATATCTCTCACAATGGGTTCCGTGTCCCTTATTTGAACTCTATGTCCTTGAATTTGCAATTCTGCCTGATTCAGAAGGTTTTGTTTTGTTGTTTGGGTAAAGCGTATACTTGATTCTTCCCCCATACTGAAGTCCGTCAATCTCGTCAAGATTAATTCCTAAAACCTTCATAGACATCAATACCTCTGTTTGGCGAGGTAATTTTTCTATCTCTCCGAAGTCAAGGGTCTGGCATCCCAGTTTCTGGTTTCTTGGTGTTCCTTCGACACACTTGTTGACAAAGTCCGAGATTTTCCATCTCGTGGCTTCCATTTTGCCCGTAATTTGCCAGTAATTGTCAAGTTTGCCCTAGCGGGTGCAGATCTTACAATTTTTACAATTCTAACTACATGACAAATGAAAAAGCAATGCAAAAAAGTGTACAAATTAGGTAATTTAAAAAAGGGTGCTAAAGAAAAGAAAATTTACAACAAAAAAATTCAAAGTTTGCTAAACTAAATGAAAAAGGTAGTAAAGATAAACACTCTATGGGGTCCCCCGTGAGTACTTCCCAGCACTACTCACAGGTTATACCTGTATGAAAAGGAATAAATCCAAGTAATCCTTGAATTGAAATCACATAAATCTCATGAATCCAGTGGACTTCCTTGAGAGCGCACAAAACACGTCCGCTCTCCTCGACGTCTAAACCAATTAGACAAATAGGTCTTACATGTAGCTGATCAGTTCATTAGAATTTGCTTTTGAAAATGCCTGTGAGGTACCAAACCAGGGGCTTATGGAATTATATGTGTTGATTTTTCTTAGTCCCTATTGTACGTAGTAAGAAGCTGAACTTGAAACATATAGTTTATGCTGACTTTAATACTAAGAGCAACCACAGGTCCCATTATCAGTATATCAAAATGTCCTTGTACATTAAATTGCCAAATATACCACTTAGCAAAATACATTTGAAAAAAAAGTTACTATGTCGAATTTACGCATTGTTTCTTTGTCGGAAAATCACTAAGGTGTCACTAGGTTTGTTTACACAGTTTCTTTGTCCAAAAATCAAACATAGAGAAGACGAGAAGCCAGAAGGCAATAGCGCTCACAGTCAAGCTGATTAGATGCGTTTGAGAAAGAAATGTTAATCCTTTTGTTAATTGGGGAATTAAGGTTCAAAGATTTGAGAAAGGAAAATTAATCCTTTATTTAATTGGGTGGATGGATGGATGGATGCACGTATGTATGTATGTTTGTGTGTATAATTGCATCAGTACAGTACAGTACAGTACAGTACAATACAGTACAGTACAGTACAGTACAGTACAGTACAGTACAGTACAGTACAGTACAGTACAGTACAGTACAGCACAGTACAGTACAGCACAGCACAGCACAGCACAGCACAGTACAATGAATAATCACACACAAAAAAAACATTGCAACAAAACGCGAAGGTCTCTAACAACTTTAAATCGAATGGACGTCCAGTCGAGTCCATCGATATGGTACCTATTGAATCTAACCTGGGGTGGAGAGACATAGAACGCAGAAGTTAGTAAGAACACTGCAACTGAGAACTCGTTGGGAGTTTGGCCTAAATGAAACAAAAGCAGAGTAGCTGGAAGCCGAGGAGAGCAGACGTGTTTTTCTGTGCCAAAAAAAAAGGAAATCAACAGTACTTGCTTCGGCAGTACATATATTAAAATTGGAACGATACAGAGAAGATTAGCATGGCCCCTGCGCAAGGATGACACGCAAATTCGTGAAGCGTTCCATATTTTTAAAAAACACTAGGGATACTAAAAATACCCCGTATCAAATATACAACCCCGATGGGGAAAAATTAAACGGGGCGCTAAATGAAAATAAAAAACAACAAACAACATACCTGGGGGAACACATACATACATAAAAACGTTTTACTTTTTTTGATTAGGGGTCAGGGGGGCATCTGTCTGGTGCCCCCCCCCCCCCCAAAAAAAAAAGGAAATCAACAGGATTATAACTTTGGATAGATTCAACATACCCAGGTATAACCGGTGAGTGGCGGTAAACAATACTCACCATTTGTGCCAGGTAGTAGTACATGTATACTACTGGCAAATAGACTTTTCAAAATATTTATTTTTCAGTATTTAGATTTTTTCATTTTTCAGCATTTATATTTACCTTTTCTATTTTTCTGCACCCTTAAGTTTAAAGTTCATTTTGTACATTTTGTTAGAATAGTAATTGTATTCTTGTCAGTTACGCCCTTTTAGGATGGACTTGACAAAACCAGACTTGAAAATGCAACCAACGCAATTCAGAATTAGTGACTTCTTCAACAAGCGTGTTGGGGGAGAAGTTGGAAACCAGACATTGGCTATTTATCATATGGAAGGATGTCACACACTAGACTTTGGTGAAATAGACAAATTACCAAGACAGACGGAAGTTTTAACGTCCTTGAAAATCCTTGGAATAGACATAGACGGAATTTTTGGTCTCCAGTATGGGGAAAAAATAAATACAATCTATACCTAAAGCAATGCAGACCACAAATCAAGCAATCAGAACTGCAGATACAAGGACATAGGGTCAAGATCTCAATAACAGAACCAATAGTCAGAGAGATAGAATCGAAGAATCTAGATGTGTTCATATCAGGACTCCCACTTGAGATAAGTTCTGCAGTAGTGATAGACAAACTGATGTGTGTACATAAAGTACACATCACACATGGAAAAAAAAATCCAATTCCTATTGTTTTGAAAACATATTAAACGGAAAAAGAATACTAAAGGTTCCGATAGAGGAGGCGAAGAAAATACCAGCATATTTCTATATTATGGGGTTCCTAGTGAAATCATGGTACAAGGGGTGCGAGGAACACAGACCTTGTCCTAGTGCCGCAATATAGGGCATACCATAAAAAACTGTACTATGCCAAAAACAGAGAAACACCAATGCGGATATGTATGCTTCTAAAGTAATAGGGGTTCCAAAAGAAACAGACGAAACAGAAGAGAAACAAGTGGAGAGATCACTAGAAATTGTGGCAACGGAGGAAGAGGGCTTTCAAACGCCCAGAAAAACGACGAAAAAAATCGTACCCACATCTCCTCTAAATACAAACATGCAATATTAACAATTGAGGAGGAAGAAGAAGAATCAGAAGAAATGACCGAAACAATATGCGAATCTGATCTAAGTGGTTTACAACCGATCACATCGACACCACTACCACCCCAACGCAAAAAGAAATGCAAAACCCTGTCGGGATCATCATCATCTAGCGAAGAGATAGAATTCCCGACTACACAAGAAATTTTTCAGAAAAAAACGGAGCACAAACAAAGGAAGAGGATAAGGGAACGGATGAAAAATCCAAATCAAGAACTAGCCATATCTGAATCTTCAGAACTGGAAAACTCAAGTGAAACCAAAGATCCACAAATACCAAACTCAAACACGGAAATTGAAACTGAAATAGAAACGACACAGACCACTGACATTAGGGATACAACGGACAACAGGGAACGGACAGACGAGGGGCCAATGCCCCCAACTTAATTAATATCTAAATAACAATAATAATAATAATAATAATAATAATAATAATAATAATAATAATAATAATAATAACAAGCATCATAATTTATTGTAATAAGTCGTTTAAACTAAAATTGTAAAATGAGCCAACTGGAAAATCAAAAATGGAAGAACTAAACACCCGTATTACATCTACATCAACCAACACTAACGGAATAGATAGGGAAAAATTGCACAACTTATAAAATTAAAACAGTTTGACATGATATTAATTCAAGAGACCCACAACAAACTATCCAAATCATTGATAATTGAACTCGAATCGAAAATGGATGCGCTAGTTGTTACAAATGATGCTAACTACAATGACACTAAAGCGGGCGTAGCCATAATAATAAGATATAGAAATAGGCAAAATTGGGAATTTATAAAAGAAGATAGTAGTCTAAAGGGGAGAGTAATACATTTAAAGCTTAACAAACTACACATTATGACCATTTATTGTCCAGCACCAAGGGAAAATCACCATGACTTCTTAATAAATCTAAACAAATATTTAAGTAGCTTAACTGCAGAGTGTCCGCTGATGTCCAGTGTCTGGAGTGTCCCAGCTGTGGAGCTGTCCAGTATCTGGATTATATAGTATCTGGAGTATCTGGTGATGCCTAGTATCCGGGGATGTCCAGTATAGGGAGTGTCCAGTATATGGAGTGTCTAGTATATGAGTGTCCATTATCTAAAGTGTACATTATCTGGAGTGTCCGGTGATGGGAGAAAATGTAGATCGAACTGGGAAACTAACAACCAAAGACTTATCATCAATGACAAATATGGGTAAATTATTAAATGTACATAAATTAACTGATGTGTATATACGTTTAAACTTATTAAAAACGGAATACACACATGAATATGTAAGACAAGGGATAAAAGGATCAAGTAGAATAGATACATTTTATGTATCTGATTTTGGCCATAAAACATATAAAAAAACACACATTTTAGATTTTAAAATATCAAACCATAAACAAATAACTTTGGAACTAGTGATCAAAAATTGTAGATGGGGAAAGGGAGAGTGGAAACTAAACAACTCAGTTTTAGAAGATGAGCAATTATTTAGAGAAATAAAAGAAGAAATCCCTAAAATACTCACAAATAAAAAGGGAAAATATAACTGATATAATAACTGATTGGGATAAATTTAGGAAAAAGTTATAAAAAAAACTAGCAATATATCACTC
Source organism: Unio delphinus (assembly GCA_029339505.1). Classification (NCBI taxonomy): domain Eukaryota; kingdom Metazoa; phylum Mollusca; class Bivalvia; order Unionida; family Unionidae; genus Unio; species Unio delphinus. The sequence continues at coordinate 1,305,805 of JAQISU010000348.1, forward strand.
AACTAAACGTAAACGGATACAAAAAAATGGAAAAATTAGAATTAAAAAGAAAAATAAATGAAGACACAACATCAATAATGGATAAGGAGAGCTACTCCATACAACTAGAAAAGCTAGAAGAATGGGGAACGAAGGGAGAAGAAATCAGGGCGGGAAAATTTCACCATCTATACAAACAGGCAAAGGATTTATATAAACGGGATTTTAAAACGGGAAGAAAAAAGGAAGGGGGGGGGGAGTCACTAGACACATTATTGATAGACGGGGTGGAAGTGACAACTAAAGCAGAAATCATGAAGGGAGTACAAGATTTTTACTCAAAACTCTATACTTCTCAAAACATAGACAACAACACTATAACACAATACTTAAATTCAATACAGTGTGAAAAGATTTCAACAGAACACAAAAAACTGTGTGATGAATTCATTTCTGTGGAAGAAGTGCAAACCACAATAAAAAAAAAAACTTGCAAAAGGTAAATCACCAGGGAGAGATGGCTTCACGGCGGAATTCTATATGAAATTCCATAGTGAGATGGCACCAATTTTAGAAAGCTTATACAATGATATATTGCTAAAAATTGACAAAATAACTAAAACAATGAGGGAGGGATTGATTACTATCATTTATAAAGGGAAAGGTGACTGAACTGACTTAAAAAAAAACTGGAGGCCCATCTCCCTCCTTAACACAGACTACAAAATACTAAGTAGAATTTTAGCGAATAGGATAAAACACGGGATAAACACCATAGTAAACACTAATCAAACATGCGGTGGTAAAGATAGAAGCATACATAACAATATACTTAACATTAGGACAATTATAAATTTTATAAACGGGTCAAACTCGAAAGGTGCTATGGTACTTTTCGACCAGGAGAAAGCTTTCGACAGATTAGAACACAATTATACGCAAAAAGTACTAGAAAAATTTGGATTTGGGAATAATTTCCAAAAATGGACTAAAATAATGTACAATAAAATAACTGCGAATGTACAAGTAAATGGGGCGAAAACGGACAAATTTGAAATTCAAAGATCAGTGAGGCAAGGCTGCCCACTATCAATGCTATTATACGTAATAGCGATTGAAATCCTGAGTATCAAAATCAGGAGTAACACCAATATTGAAGGAATAAGAATACCAAACTTAAAAGAGGAATTTAAGATGCTACAACATGCTGATGATTGTACGAACTTTGTAAATGATCCAAAATCCTTTCAACACCTACAAAAGGAATATGAAGCCTTTGGAAAAGCATCGGGATCTCAAATAAACCATGACAAAACAGAAATTCTAAAAATAGGAAACTGGATGGGAAACCACCCTGGTTTACCCCCACACTTAATTAAAAATAGAGTAAAAGCCCTAAGAATATTTTTCGGGGCAAACGAAGAAAAGGAAAACTGTCTAAAAGCTAAAAACAATATCTGGGCACTCACGCTGCTTAGTCTAATAGAACGTTCACAGGTTGCAAAAACATATATGTATTCTAATTTGACTTATTTACTAAACGCTGTGGACATTAACAATAAAACACTAGAAACCATTGATAATGAAATAGTAGACTACATATGGAATTACAAAACACATTACATAAAAAAGTCGACACTATATAGACCTAAAAGGGGGGGGGGGGATGGGGGGGATTAACCTTACCTAATCCCTGCTTAACCTAATGTAAAAACATAATAAATAGGATTAAAAGGTTAAGTACCACACCATAAACACCATGGGAAGCATTATACATTTTTTGGCTAGGATTCGGAATGGGAAACAGACAAGACATTTACACGAACAACAAATTAGTTAAGAAAATAGACACACCACATTTATAAAAGGGGACTAAAATTTTTTTTATATAATTATAGGGACAACAAAGAATTATGGACACTAGATAAAGACAAAACTTATGACTGGATTTTAGAATTAGAAGCAAAAAAGACCAAAAATAAAGTAGAAGATGAATACCCATATATCAACTGGGACAGAGTTTGGAGGCATTTGTCTGACATCAACTCTAAAGGTACAAAGTATCTTATACACGTACCTCCACAACGCCTGGCTTACAGGCGAAGTGGCACTTAGACGACGAACGATTCAGACCCCTGTTAGCTGCCCTCTATGCAGAAATGCCCCGTTCACAAAATATTATACTATAACACAATGTGACGAAACAAAAGAAGAAAGGATCAAAACTAATAATAGAAATAATGAAGGTAGACAAATATGACAGACGCCAATTACTCTTCCTTGACGGAAACTTTAATAAACAATTAATACGACTTATAACGGACTATATAACGAGTACCGGTACTTTAATAAAATGTGGACCCCTGATGAAGGTTAGGGAATAGCTTTAAATTTAAAAAAAAAAAATTAAAGAAATAATAAAAAAAATATTTTTCATCTATACTTCAAATATTATGTCTACTAAAGGGGAATGTACATAATGAGGACGCTATGGGACTATATCACATGGCGCTACGCGAAGTGAGCAGGCCTGTGGCAGAGTTTGGAAAAAATACCCAAATATTTTCATTTAGTAATTTTTGTGCACTTCTTCTTCTACCTAAACCCATACTTTTCTGCCATGTCTATCTCCCGTAATAGACATGGATCCCATTAAAGGGACAAATAAACAATTTTGAAACTTTATTACAATTAACTAAAATAAATAATTATAGGACGGCCCTAATTGAGACAGTAACTGTACAACCAAATAAATTTGTACAGGTCCTGACTCAAGGCAGACGTACCTAAAAAATACTAAATATTACTAGAGATAAATTGAAGTACAATAAATCTTTAAATTAAACACTTCAATTTATACAAAATTCAAAATCAAAATAACATATAATAAACTAAATATAGGAAATGTGTCATCCCATGAGGGAAAACACAAATTAAGACAACTATGGAAATATTTGAATAGAAATGGGAGGGGGGGGAACACAAACAAACATAAAAACTTATTACCTTTTTTTACTGGGGGGGGGGGGGGGGCACATGTTTGGTGCCCCCCCCCCCCAAAAAAAAAAAAAATGAAACAAAAATCTAGCCATCCCGCTGCAGTGTTAACATTGTTACAGCCAGTCATCAGTTTTGCACCGGACGCAAAATTTGCTATAATATCAAACCACCTAATTACATTATTATTATTATTATTATTATTATTATTATTATTATTATTATTATTATTATTATTATTATTTTTGTCTGTTATCCCGTGGCAATTAGTTTAATATTTTTTTTATAGTTCAGAACCTCTTGGCATAATTATACCGGGATTAAATGTATTTTCTTGACCATGGAGAACGGTTGTTGATCTCTTTCGCCACGTTGTGTTCTCGTCCTTTGTTCACAATTTTGAATTAGGTCAAAACGTCCTGGTTCACTATGGGAAAGACAAAATAACACTCTCTTTTATAACTTTGTATAGTTATATCTCTTGTTGTGTTGTAAATTGCCACCAGTGATTATAACATGTCGGTGTCCAGAAATGTTAATTAAGTGTTTGTTTTATATCTGTAAATGATATTTCTACTGCCACCATCAATTATTTTAACAAACTTAAATACATATGTAATTACATTCTGGTATCCAATCGGCTATGTGCGAATGAAAATCACATGAAACATGAAGGCAGACTCGATCCTATGTGTTGTGAACCCTGTCAAAAAGCAAGCAACACGCAATACCCGCGTACCATTGGTGAAAGCCGAAAATAAAGACGACAAGCTGATGCCTTTGTTACAAAAATGAAACTTTAAAAACTGAAATCATTAAACAATCTGTCGTTAATGATTCTATTTAACAAGGATTTACGGCACGGGATCGGATGGTGCGCCTTTGATGCATGGAGTGTCGCATTTACCGGTACTTGAAGAAACTTGATCCTATTTAGTTGGAATGCATTGTAAGTGTATTTACCATATTACCAAAGTGGCAAAATCAAGATCGGTGAATGTAAATAAGGTTTGTTCAGCAAAAAGGTAAACCAAGAAAGAAAAAAAAACTGCTGTGGGGAAATCAGCTGCTATTCTTATAGTTTCTTCAAACTACCTGATGAGACATATAGAAGGGTCGAATCACGTTTGTTCATGAATATATATTATAAACTAAAAATTAATAGGTTTCCATCAAGTATGTTAAAATGTCAAAGAAACTCGGGATAGTTTCAGGAAGCTTGATATTAACAAACAGTACGATTTTTGGTTCAGAAACAACATACATTATTTTCAGTTTTCTAGTAAATACGCAGCGATATTAAATTACTTATATTATTTTAATTTTTAACATAATTGTTTTGAGCGCTGCATGTCTTATAAAGCCAAAATAAAAACAGCAGCAGAGGAGGCGAACAGACCAACTTTTTATAGGCGTCGATTCAGCAATCCAATGCTTCCTCGTAAATGCTTAATAGAAGCGTCCATTTGGCAAAATAGAATCGAAAGAAAAGGACGCCAATGCCGTTGTCGCGCCCCTCTGCTGCTATGGGGTTAACATTTTTTTTAGGATTTCACAAACAAACTAATTTGTAGGACTTCACCTCGTAAATAAATCAGATTATTGGACCGGTCGGTGAGTCGGAAATTGATTCTCGTTAACGAATCATTATGACATCTCATATAGACTGGATTAGTTGGATCCTCAGTTATTAAAAATCCCGGAGGTTCTGTTGGTGCAAACGAATATAAAATATATCCTTGCTGAGCTTGATTTGATCGCTCGAGATTTATTTGATAGCTTCCTTCGATAACATCGCATACTAAATTCAATGCAATCACCGTGGATATATTCACATTTTGAGGGGCGATATGTATGCCGCCTCCGTCTGGGTCATTATTATGTCTGAGGATTGTTGATGTTTGTGATTGTGGCAATTTCTTCTATGCGTCGTGAATTTTATTAAAACCGGTATCGATCGCGTTGTTTAGTTTTGTTTGTAGCTCAGGTACATTATATCCGGGCAACTTAAACGCGGGGATTTCTTCAACGCGTATGTTATATTGTTTTGCAAATTCTTCTCCCGCACTATCTGTTACAGCGGATATTACTCGTTCATTAAACACCTTCATGTCGGCGATAATTTTATTGCATGTTTCTACGACGCTGATAAATTCATCTCTGGTGAGGATACCAGACTCAAGAGATACCAACAGCAACAATAAATCATTATTGAACGCTGCGAAATTTTCAGCGATGTAGAGTTTGTTGGGTGTATCATATATTTTGTCATCGGGGTACCTAGGAAGAAACAAAGATGATCAACAAGTCTTACTGGAACATTACTACCTAGTTTTAGCATAGATGTAAAAAAAAGTCACCCCGGTCTTATCGTCATCGCGATAACTTTTCGTTGGATTATCAGATTTTTCTTTATCGGTAATATAATCAGATTTTTTTTTTTGTTCAGGTGGTAAATAAACGGGTTCTCGTCGAGGTGGGGTTTCAGGCCATCCTAGCACGGTTCTTATAGAACTCTGATAAATATCTACGACATACCCGGGTGAGTTTATCTCAATGGCACATGATAGTGTTGGTTCATGAACCGTTATAGCGATTTTTGGTTCTCGCCCAGTAATGGATTTTATTCTACACTGAAATTCAGCATTGATTTGTTCGATTTGGTAACACCCAATTGGTAGCGAAACAACGTTCCAGTCTGGAGTTCAGTCTTCGCGATTCTTATAAGCGAACACCAAATAATTATTCGGTTGTTGGCCGCCAGATGGTGCCGATCTGATACTAGGCCAACTATGGTATACTCGTAGTTTTGCTAACGCGATCTCCTTCACGGGAATCGGAGTAGGGAAATTCACACTGAATTCAGGATTGGTTGATGTTATTGATATCATGCTTGTTTTCACCGGGGTTGTGTTTTCCACTATCCGTTGAAGTAGTTCTTGCGGGGTTGCCATTATTACTGTCGCGATCTAATTCTAACATAGTTGACTCGTACAACTGAACCATTCTCGAAAACTCATCCTCGCTTATTATCGTGTCGTCGATCGACGATGAAATCAATGATGTTAATTGCGAGTACGCGCGAGATGCCGTAGCATATTTCACAGTGTAATCGTGTAGTTTTTGTGTCGAGCATGATTATATTTTTTGCTATTCCGGTAACAACACTCGCGATGGTTCACACCACGGCTATACAAACCGGAATAACAGCAGGAGCGGTCATTGTAACCGATGATATAACAACACCAGCACCGGCTATTACACCAGACAGCGAGTATACAGTTACATCGATGGCAGTGATTCTTCGTCGGTATTTTTTAAAATTTTTGTTCGATATTGTTCGGAAAAAGGTTTGAGTTTTGTTATGTATTCCTTGACGGTGTCATAACGGTATTGTGATGCCATGTTATTTTCAAATCATTTACAATTTTAATTTAGTTGTTTACTCAAATCCGCTACGAAATCCACATACCACGTTGTTGAAACCCTAGTCAGATTTTTATCAGTGGATTCTATCGTGAACTGTTCAGTTGTATCTTTGTCGATGATCGTTGATATCGTATTGTTGACCCCAGATTAACTCGACGATGGTATATTAAAGTGAGTCGGTGTCACTAGTGTTAATCGATAAATACCTTTGACGGCCACAGTGATATGTAAAATGTTGTTTGTAGATGTTCACGTAAATGATCCGTATTGAATCGTGTATACTACGTTATTGTTTCATTCGTGAGGAATTTTTGTTTTTCAAGTATTTTTATCATATTCTCCGCATCATCTTTGATTCTCTTGGTGAAGTATTTTGTATCTTCGATTAATTTTTTAATATCGGGGAGTTTTATGTCAATTTTATCCAGTGTGGTTGCAAAGAATTTCTCAATGATATTTTTATGAAATGATGTAAACTTTTCAACGTGATCTGCATATTTGCTTTGAAGTGTTGCTAGTTCCAGCATAGAATCTTTTATCGTTGTGAGCTTCGGTGTGGTCACTGGTGGATTACCAAAAAATTCTACTACGGGTTTATCAATGTTGTCCACGATGGATTTTTGTAAATCGGTAAATTTATTAAATGTCTTTATATGATCGTTGTATTCATCGCGTAGTGTTTTTAATGGTTCTAAATCATCAATTCGTTTCATAATAGTTGAAATAAGTGCATCCGGTTTGAATTTACCCTGATCGGAAAATACCGCGATGGCGCCTTCGGCTGCGTCTCGTTGTTTAACAAAAATATCATCAAGGGAAATATTACTGGTTTTCAATTTACCCTGACGATCTTGAAATACAACTATATCATTGGGATCAACACTTGCTAAGTTCAACGTTTCAGCTATTTCATCTTCGATGAGTTTTTTTATTTCACCGGTTGCAGATATTTCCGTGGTTGGTTTCTTCGACGGTGATAGAGGTCGTCCCCAAATATCGATCATGTTATTATAAAACTAATTATCTCTCTAAAAAGCGACTACTCGTGTATTCATTCACGACCACATGTGGCGGTTTTTCAGATGTTGAAATAGCATCAATGACATTCAATACTTCGTTGCCGCATATTGGTGGGTCATTTAATTGTTGTGTTTGCAGCGTGGAATACCAGCGAGGAGTGTTTGAGCGGTTTATATAACGCATAAATTCCCTCGGCGGCGCTAATCCATATGAATCGAAATAGACGATTGCACGTGGATCAATCGCTTATGCGACCCAGTGGGTTCCGGGTCAGCTGCTGTTATCAAGATTAATGATACCGGTTTCAACACTGTTTGGTTGTGCTGGCAACTGATCTTTCATAAAGACACCTCTGAAGTTTTTAATCGCGAGTTTTTTAGCAGCATCGAGTAAAACAAACTTTTACATCGGCGTTATCGGTATTAATAAACCGTTCCCGGTATTCTCAAACCGCTTCCTTTGTACCATGATACGGGGTTCCTGGTAGTCTCAGACCCTTTCCTTGTTTCCTTTTTTATACCCGCTCACGGTTGCTTTCTTTAGTGCCATCCCTGCCGCGGTACCAACGGCTCCTAACGCCGCCGCTTTAGACACCGCTGGGGCCGCTGCCGCAATCAACGCTGGAATCGCAGCTAACAACAGGAATATACCGCCTGATTTTATCATATTTTTGATCGCGGATGCAGAGAGTGTGATCTGAACACCTTTTATCTTTGAGCGCGTCATTGAAATGTTTTATCTGACGAGTTGTAAGTGACAATTTATTCTGACCAACAGTCATCTGATTGGGTTTCAGCGTTATTGTGGTTCCATATTTTTAGCCGATTCCGATTGCAATGTTTTAATCTGACCAGGGGTCAACCTGACACTAATATGACTATATGACATTATACAATAACAGATTGATCTAATTGTTACATGTTTTCCACTGGCGCATCAATTACTCTCATTCGTCCACCAACACCTTCGAGTAGCATTGATTTATAACTGAAAATGACAGCAACTGCTCTGTATTCTGGGATAGCACCACGAAGCACAGTAACTCTAAAATGTATATCAACGACGGACTGTCTTGTTAAGTCAAGATGTTCCAATGAAAATTAATAGATCGGATATAAATTCCTAAATTCATGTTGTGATATTTATCAGCAGAGGGGGGGGGGGGGCGAATCGGACATTTGTTTGAGACATCATTTGCTCTAAATCTAACAAACATCTCGAGAGAATTAATTCGAATCCTTCTTTTTCAACCAAAAAAAAAGATTACTTGCTTGAAACATAAGTTTTTCGCAAATCATACTCAAAGGCCGTTTTCATCGTTTATTCAAAATACGGTCTCGTCGTGATGTCATCGCCCCCCCCCCCCCCCCCCCTTGCTGCTACAGGTTAACAATTTATTTCAACAAAATATTTGATCAAGTCCGATACGATATCGTGTCCGAGGATCATGTAAATTTATTGTTATAAATCCATGCGGGGTTGACTGAGCTTTACTAAAGAAATTTTTAAATTGATTGAAGTCCATATCGGAACACCATGTCTGCCAAATATTTCGTAGCGTATGTGTATCAACGCCGTTAAACACAGCAAGAATATTACAGTTATCTCTGATCACTTTTGGAATCTGAGTGTATCGTTGAGTGACATATATCATGTCAGTGTTTTTGTGCCTGCCTCGGGAAAATATTCTAGCTGGATTTTGTTGATTGTCTAACATCATATCGTCGTAGACGACTAAATTGTTAATGCTCCCATCAATGTCATCCACGGATGGCGCCTCGTCAATATCAGTTATAAAATCAATGGCGTTCTCACCCTTAATTTCTGGTGCATTCTCGTTAAAATCCTTTAACACTTCATAGCATCGTTGATCATCTACGCTAGGAGCAGCTAAATACATCTTATCCCACTTCATCCATCTCACTATTAAATTGAGCAACAATTGCGTCTTGCCGGATCCAGATGGCCCGATTATAATTGCGCGGATAGAGTTTGGTAGCGCTGTATGATGCTTAACTGGTTCTCTTGTTTTAGTCGCTGAAAAATCAATTATATTCATATCTCTATACATAAATTATGGATCTATATTGTGTGAAGTGTAAAACGCGTACTAACACAAATGATGTGACGACGATTACAACTAAAATAACAGATCAGCACTTACTGATAGATGTGCAGCATGTGGTACAAAAAAATTTAGATTTGTTTCTATGAAATCCGGAAATGTTTTTAAAAAAAACGAGGAGGTGATATCGCAGCCAAAATTGGCAAAGCTCCCTGGAACCCCATGGGCTAAGTACCCCGGAGAAAAGCACCTTCCAGGATATAGCTACTGTGGCCCCGGAACACGATTAGATATCAGACTTGATGATCAAAATCAACCCCGATCCGGCGAGTATCCGATAAACGCTATTGATAAGGCGTGTCATGCTCATGATGTTGCATATAAAAGCAGCAATCTGCAACATAGACATCTCATGGATGTGAAATTAATTCATGCGTTAAATGCTGTTCCTGATAAATCTTTCAAAGAAAAATTGGCTTCGTGGTTGGTAAAATCAGCTATGACAGGCAAATTGATGATGGGCGCTGGTAATTAATAATATGGAATCTATTTATTATTCTCCGAGGGGATACTGGAGGGGTAACGCTGCAATCAATAAACTCGCTAACGCCGCAAAAGTGAAAAAGGCCACTGCGGCTAATTGGTTATCCAAACAGGCTATATGGCAAATTTATCTACCGCGTCCTAAACAAATCAATTTCTCGCATTTTGATGTAACCGGACCCAATGAAGTTCATCAAGCTGATTTATTGTTTTTACCACATGACAACGGTTACAAATACGCGCTAACCGTAGTTGACGTTGCGAGTCGATACAAACAAGCAGAACCGCTAAAAAAAATCATCACCTGAAGCTGCTTCTGCATTTGAAAAAGATTTATCGACGAGGCCCACTACGCTGGCCAAATCTGTTACAAGTTGATCCTGGCAAGGAATTTCAAGGCACTGTTTTATCAGCTATGAAAGATCACAATGTCACCATCAGACGGGGGCATACTGCACTACATCGCGATCAGGCAATTGTAGAACGATTTAATCGGACTCTTGCTGAGCGGTTATTTGGATATCAATACGCAAAAGAATTCATCCAAGAAAAGCGATCCCGTGAATGGGTCAAAAGTTTACCAGGGGTAGTTGCAGCGCTAAATAACGAGATTACCAGGGCAATCAATATGAAACCTAACAATGCAATAAAAAAAATTATATACCACAACCACAGCGGGATAGCGTTTCTCAGCCAATTCTCAGCAATGTCACCGTGAGATATTTATATGAACCAGGAGAACTCGAAGGTGGTAAAAAAAGGGCTACTGATCCTATTTGGAGTGTCACTACGCATAGCATATCTACTATAACACGATCAACTGGTAGACCTCCAATCTATAAATTGGATTCAACTGCCCTTCAGCGGGGTTTTACACGCGAACAATTACAAGTTATTCCTGACGATTCTCAATTGCCTCCGCGCGGCCTTAACTAGCGCCGTTGCGTCTATTACACTCAAGACAAGTCAACATTACATTGTTTCTGACATGACCGAGACTGTTATTTTTTCTATCTACGGTAAATTGGCGAGGATCTTTATCCGAATACTGCCAACGCATTATACAATTGCAACTCGCGCAGTGATTATTCTGTTGATGCTTCAGCGTAATTATTAATTCAGCATCAATATCAAATTCTCGTTGTTTTTTTTTTTTGTCTTGTTGTTTGTAACAGGAGAGTTTTTTTTATTAATGATGCTAACATCAATATCATCCAATATGGTGTCGTCATCAAATACAATTCTTCGAAGCTGATTTATTCGCCGTACTCAAGACACTGCAAGATAGACTAAATTTGACCACTCAATGCGATTATCGACTATCCAAACAACTGTATCCGCGATGGTTAATCCCTGCGAGGAATGTATTGTTGTTACGTAACCCAGTGTCCATGGCGATTTATTAGCACGCAATGCGTCTTCGACAACACTGATATCAACCAGCACAATATCATTTAATACTAGTGTTTGTCTTTCGCGCTGTCCTGGAATTTCAACTTCAATATTCTGTCGCCGTGTGTCAGCGGGTCTATAACACAATGGAACTTTTATCAGGGGATATTTTTCTTTGTGAAGCTCAAGCAACTTTTTCTGAAGTGTGTCTCTGACTATTTTTCTGCTAGCAACTACAAAATCGTTTGGTCTCCATGTGTTATAAAATTCCTCCATGGGGGTTTCAGAAATCACTTCCCGAATTATTTCACATTGTATTTTATCGGGTTGTAATCTGATTAATTTTTTTACCTCACTTAATTGTTCATCAAGTGCCCTATAATCGCTATCAATTTCTTCATAATAGTCCACGAATTCTTTCAGCCACTTATGTGGACCCGCGCCGACAAATGGTGGTGGCTGTCCATGATCTCCGCACATTGTCACGGTCGTGTTTTTGTCAGCAGCCAATCCAAGAACATCTTTAATATTTCTGTTGATACTGTGCATGCCTCATTCCAAATTATAACCTCGGGGATGAATTTATCTCCCATTCGTTCAGGTGTCCATTTGTCACCACTGTATCTGAAAAAACTATGATACGTAAACGCGGAAACGCCTCGTTGTTTTATCTCTCTGGCTAATCTATGTGTTGGCGTCAGCACAGTCATGTTTGTGAAATCCGTAGGATATTTCCCAAGAAATAACTCAATCGCGCGAGTCGTCTTTCCTGACCCGCCACAGCCGTTTAAATAAACTGTTTTATATCTACAAATCGGATCTGATATCGATGATGCATTAGAACGCTCTGATAATTTATCAGAGCGTAAGTAAATATTTTTAATTTCAACGTCTGCTGATTCAGAATACTCACGCAGCATTTCTTTTTTAATTCTCCATGATCCCCAACTTTCATCCGAATTAGTGAATTCAGCAACTGCGCAACTGTACTTGCTGTTAATGTAAAATGAATCAACGGCAACTCTAACCGCAGTGTCGGGAAATCTATTTATCATTGAAAATAAATTAATACAAGAATAACCCAGCATCGACGACCTCAAATGTGTATACGGGAATCTATAACCGTCGCTATAAGTAACAACTGTACCCAATTTTGTTCCATCGGACAAAAAAGCATCTTTACGATCTACATATATGTTTTTAGATACTGCATCCGCGATTACAAAGTCGTATTCGGTGTTATCCATAATCAGCCGTGAACAATATCGTCTATAGTCGCATTTTTTTCCTCCCTGAGTGAATTTTCCGATTATTCTTCTGCCGAGATCTTTTGCTTAGATGTTTCGTTGATTAAATATCCGTTTGGACCACTCAATGATATATTCTTCGTTGGCATCAATATGTTTTCTGGATTCATCAATTATACTATCAAGACGTTCCGGTGTTGGTAACCAGACATTGGCTTGTTTCCGATATGATATAATTGCTTCACTGACCGTCAGCGAAATTAACATTTTTGTATCAATCATGAATCGTAATAGCGCTATTGGCAGCCACTTCTTTTCAGACATGTGTCTACCAATCCAAATATAACAACAGCGATGAAGTCCTGCTGCGAACTCAAATGATACTACACGAGCGAATCCAGTTAAATCAAAATCAGGCAGCGGCCCATTAATTGCAGCACGAGTCATTTCATGTACGGGGTGTCCAAATCGTTTAAAATACTCAGTACACTCTCCATAACCAAGAGAACTCGCTGGATAACAAGCAACCATATCAACTGAAATGATATTATCATGGTCGTATTTGTTATTTCATAAACCGCCATGATTAAATTCTAAACAACTAGCCTCAATGTCTGGCAAGAATTCTACGCGTGTTAGTTTCCATGCGTTTTTGATTCTCGCAAAATGAGCTGCAACCGACGGGATTGTAAAACAGTTTGTCAATAATTGTTCGTCGTTGATAATTTCATAGGTGGCTTCGCCACACGCCGTTAAAAACCCACTAGCTGTTTTTTTCATTTTGTTGTGAAATGCTTCAGTGCGGTATAATTCACCGTTTGGTCTTACAAACTGATCAAACGTATTCGGGTCGTTTTCAGTGCTGCGAAGTAACCACACCGACACGGGGTCGTTTTTACTCAAATGCGCAATAGCATCGAATAGTTTCTTTTCAGCGAGAAAACCGTCCCTGGAAAATTCTTCTCGTAAGAATTCGTCGGGTATATACTTTATTGTTCTGTTTCGTGGAAATATTGTGACCGCGGACGTCCATGCATGTTCGTTATGATCAATAATTTTAATTGGGGCTCCCTTCGCTTTATATTTTGATTCGTATAAAACTTCTCCGGTTATCGTTGTAACAGTTATTGGAAATCTCAGCGACGTTTCTTATTTTGCTATATCGCTAAAAGTCGCTCCGCGGTTTTTCACCGTTAACTCCCATTGAGCTATTTTGCTACGCCGTAGATCGGTAAGTTTGTTCCCTCGGGATGCATTTGTAAAATGTTCTGTTATTCGTGCTGCTACACAATTGAGTGGCAAGGCCACTGACGACGAAGTCGCCGGCGACGACTGTTTCATTGGTTTTAGTTTTCTTATGTCAGGTTTTTCATTTAACGGATATATCCCATACACAACTGCTGTTTCAGGATATGCTCGTTCATAGTATGGTTTGTCAATTCCAGTTAACAGACCCAGCTTAGAATCACGGCTAACAACGACTGTTTTCTTTTCTTTGAGAATCGGTTCAAATTTGTCTCGTATAATACAACCACCTGATTCTACACGGATAATAAATTTCACTCTAGAAAAGTACTTTTCGTTGCCAAGTTGTGATAACATCGACGCTGCGTTGCTGTCTTTCATGGTGGCATCAACAGCGCCATCAATTCGAAATGTTGACCAGCTATGAGATGCACCGTCGTGCTTGAATTCATTAATACAGTCACGAATTTTATTTATCAGGGCTCTATCCGTTATTGCCCGTTTTGGCACATCTTTGAGGGTTCTATCGAGATTGAATTTAACATTTTTGAAAGGCTTAATTGCTGATAATCTTTCGAACTCCTCCATGTTATAATTAAAACAAGTATTTAAATAGAAAAATATAGTATAATGAATCACTGCAAATGGCTTAGGATTGGATCAACAACCCCGTGTAACAAATCATGCAGAAGCGAATTCTGTGTATATCATTTACAAAGCGTTCGCAACGGTTCCTTCGGCCCCCTTCCGTGCCTCCGATGTGGGGCTGGGGTAAGGGGAAAATCGCAGTTGTGTCTTGCTTGTGGGGGTAAACGATACAGGGAACTATTATGACAAACGAATACAAAATGCCGTTATTGACCCTAACGATGACAAAGTCATCAAAACCCCTCAAGATTATATCCAGAGGTTTATAATTAAAGCAGATAATAAATTAGATAAGTAGTATTATTATACAAATAAGCCAAGATTTCAGACCCCATCCAGTGCTTGTTAATTACGAAGCCTCCAGTGAAGGTGTTGTCAGGCACCGCAGACTAAAAAAACCGGTTGGATTTCTGAATAATATGGGATTTCGCTGTTTAGTGTTAGAAATAAAACATATCTCTGTCATAGAATTGTTTTGAATGTCATAACGGATTGATTAAATATGGCTTTGTGATTGATCACATAAATGGCGTGAAGACTGATAATTGTCTTGAGAATCTTCAATCCATCTCGCAGCGCAATAACCTTTTAAAAAGCAACGCTGGTAGGCACTCAAAACGCCCTAGGGGGGTCAAATCGTTTGATTTAAAAACCAAAGAGAAAATATTTCAATCAATAAATGAAGCCATTAGATACTTTGACATTTGTAGGACTTCAATACGATTTACTGCAGAAAATATAATTAAAACAGCTCTTTCAAAGAACAATGGCCAGAAAATAAAATTCGTATACACCTGAAACGATTCAAGGGAGATAAATCCATTATGTATAAGTCCAACCACTCATAACACTCTACTCACTAAGTTCCCTTGTATTATGTGTCGTCTGCTATTACCTGTAGGAGAGGTATAATTGACATGTGCGCGCCCACGTGACTCTAATGGAGTATCATGAGTTTCGGTAGAGTTGTATTTATCAACTTTTAACATCTTTTTAAAACCTTTTATTGTCGCTTGGCTAAAACCGCATCATTTAAACAGTTGTATTTATTTAGACCATCTAAATTCAGCTATTAATACACTTTTAGTACTGACGTTTTTATAATCCAGCGCGCTACCTATGTTCGCTCAGCCGGAACGAGCATTGAAACACAAGTGTTTCCCATTCATTGAGGTAGGTGGGCGTGGTTAAAATTCCTCTGTATACAGCTCTTTGTGATCTAATCGATAATGCATTTTGTCTAGAGAATTAGAACAGGGAGAATACACGCTGTTATCTAACAACTATATTATTTTGTTTAGTGTTTTATTTAAATATTTTGTCTCATTTCGATGTTGTGAAACAGCATTAATAAGTAATTCAAGGAAATAAAATAACACACCCGTGAATCAACACTGCTGTATTAGGCGCCTTATATATGTTATGACTCGTAATAAGCTTGGGGCTTTCGAAAGCCAAATCCGACCAATCAAAACTAACCAGCGCCATTAACACGGGCGTGTGGTTGTCTTTTGTAATTCATGCAACCGGGTTAATTTAGTTTGGTTGGTTTTGATTGGTTGGATTGGCCGTAGAATATCTGCCCCGTCGTTTCATGTTTGTGCTGTCTTGTGCCGTCCCACATCATTACATCACAAATTCCATCATCGTTTCATTGAATAATACCTTCCTTAATTAAGTATATATGGAATTGTGTCGTCCCACATCATTACATAACAAATTCCATCATCGTTTCATTGAATATATCCATCCTTAATTAAGTTAATTAAGTATATGTTATGCCTAAAATCTGCCGCAACACTCGAGTGGAGATATATACGGCATTGTACCGTCCATTAATTAACTTAATTAAGTACATGTTATGCCTAAAATCTGCCGCAACACTCGAGTGGAGATAAATACGGCTTTGTACCGCCCATTAATTAAGTTAATTAAGTATATGTTGTGATATTCCCCAAGCATATCTTCTGGGCGGTCTAAGATGATGTTTGTGACCTTAGGCCTCCCTTTCGGAGATGTATGCTTTGGGGTTTGTTGTGATGCCCCCCAAGCATATCTTCTGGGCGGTCTAAGATGATGTTTGTCACCTTAGACCTCCCTTTCGGAGATGTATGCTTTGGTGTTCCCTTGGGCTTGCATGGCACGCCCACCATCGCATCACAAATTCCATCATCGTTTCATCGAATAATTAACTTAATTAAGTATATGTTATGCCTAAAATCTGCCGCAACACTCGAGTGGAGATATATACGGCATTGTACTGTCCATAAAACAAAACGGGTCAAAAACGACCCCCAATATTTTTTAATAATTAGAGGTAAAATGTATTATATAAATAATGGATATCAAAGATGTAAATTCTATAATTGCTGAAATCTCAAATTTGAAGAATCGAGGGATAGTATTATCTGAAGATCTCGACTGCGACAGGATTGCCTCGGAATATGAAGACATTGAGTATCAGTTTAGTAAGGGTCGTTATGTTTTATCTAAGATGTACAGGCTCGTGAAAGGAATTCAAAAGTCCATCAATGCTTGTTTATACGATAACGACATTAATGTATTTATAACACTATTTAGCACCTTTGAAGCAATACGTCAAAAGCTCGGCCAAGAGTATCAAAAACGAGCTGAAATTAGTTCTAAGGTTTGTGATCTTAGAAAAATATTAAACGAGGAAAAACCAGTATCCTAACTACGTGAGCGTTACTATAAAAATAGGCTTTCAGTAAATTTTCAGTAAAAAATTAAATTTTTTTTAGCGTTTTTTGTAACACTTGTTACACTTGTCACATAAGATTTTCTCCTGAAAGAATACTCATCAGTTTGGGCTTACTCATGCAGTTATGTGCGTACTGGATGATCTGGTTGTGGTAGCAAGTAATCACCGCGACGCCTCCATTTTCACGTAGTTGTTGTTGTTGCCGCGTCGTTAACAAAATTCGTTCATCGCCGTTCTCAGATATTACAATTCTGAAACCCCCAGCGATGTTATTTCTGAAACACTCGCGGATAGCGTTGTACAGTTTAACCTTGTCGGAGATGGATACGTTAGCTTGATGGTACATTATTTAATAGCTCAGCTTTTAATTGTGATAGTTTCACATTTGAAAACTCAGTTCACAAACAATATATGGTAGGTGAATCGCTTACAACTAAATTAGCCCGAGAGCGACTAGCAGCAATTAAAAAGTTTATACCGGTTCGAGACAGACTTCGCGAGAAACTTCAACAACGACAACAAGCGCAGACTGACTTTTCTGTGTCAAGTGAACAACTGTTTACTCCGATAACAAGTGCGACCAAAGATGTGAAAAAGTTAACTGAAGCAGCGATATACGGAGATATTCCTGAAAGAGAACGAGCAAAGAAGGCGCCGCTGCTTGATACGCTTGAAAAGATAGCAGCAGAGACCGAACAAACACGCGCAGGGATACAACAGCTATACATTGATATAAAAACCCAAAACGAGTATGAACGATTAGCTGATATTGATGATTCTGCACCTGAAACTCAAAGAGTTTCCACACCTGAACAACAACCTGTTGGTGTTACCCCAAGAGGTGTTCCCTTTATAGACAAACTCACCGAAGAAGCTATAACACAAATCAAACGATTTCAATTAATAAAACCCGAACATTATAAGGTTTTTGGTAATTTTGCCGCCCAAAGCTTTCATTCTAAAAAGGACTTTTTAAAAGACGAGTATAAAAACAGTAGAATAAACCGAGATGAATGGGCTGATTGGTTGTATAAAACGAATAAAGGGATTGACCGTTTAAATAAAAAAAGAATTGGGATACAAAAAATTTAGAAAGGGAATTGATGAGTATGATGAAACTGATACAACAAAAAAAGTTACTGCTAGCGGATATTCGATTAAACACCTTTAGATTTCAACGCAACCATGACATGTCCTGGTAACATCCTCAGTGATATATCACGGTTGGAAGTTCTCATCGGGGCGAAGCGATCCGTAAAATAACTCTCCGGAAATAATTAATGAGGCCGCTGGTATTTGCAGGCGGTTTTTTGCCGGTGGTATCATGGACATTAATGTATATCGAGAACTCATTGCTGAATTAGTTGAAAATCACAGAGACGCCCATGGTTATTACAGCGATTGATCACTAATTGAAAAACTACTAGTTTTATAACAAGATGATCATACACTACAACCATGATAAACCCGTAAGCGTCTACGTGGTGAACTCACGATTGCCTGTTTATATATTACGGAGATGGTTTCGGCAATACCATTGCCGGGTTATTTACAAGAATGGCTCCAAAAGTGGCGCCGTTAGCTAAACAATTATCAATGAAGGCCATTGATGTTATTCGTGATAAGGGAATCAGCGCGTTTGGAAATCTTGCCGGAAAGGCATTTTCTGCCGCGAAAGATAAAATAGCATCATTGGTGCGAAAGAAACCAACAGTGCTGCCATCAACTACAGTGATGCCTGCAAAAATCAGCAAAGCAATAAATAGCGCAGGGGAAGAAAAACTAGCTTCGTTGGCTGCTTCGGTGACTCCGTCACCATTGACGGATTCGCCGGCAACAGATAGCGTTATCATGAACGCGATAGCAGCAAGTGGTTTGAAACGAAAACAAAACGACGATGATTACAAAAGAGTTTCACAATTGAAAACACTAGTATGTTAATAAAATGTTTAAACAACAGGCTGATCCCGCGTTTGATATGGAAGCCCCAGTACCCAAGGACAATTCCGTCCGCGATTATCAATACTATTCCTATCATGCAATACAACCCGATCTACGATCGCGAATTGAACTTCAAGTTCAAGATACCAGTAAATACTTTTTGCCATGTGAAGCATTTATCGAAGTAGAAGGAAAACAAATAACAAACGATGCTGATCATAATGATCCACCTTATGCAGATGATCCAAATATCCGAGTTGGTTTTGTTAATAATGGCATAATGGCGTTATTTGAAAGTGCAAGATATCTCATTGATGGAAAAGAAATTGAATCAATAGACCGTGAAGTTGATGTTGCAACAACAATAATCGGGCTAGCAAGATACTCCGATAATTATACAAGATCGGCTGGTCCATCTATGCTGTTTGCAAAGGATACCTCTGATAACACTGACCACCTTCAATACATTAAAGTGTTGACAGCAAGAGATACTGCAGAAGCCGATCAACAAGAAGCAGCTAATCCAGAACGTCGAGCTAGACCCAGAGCTGCGTTTAATATTATCGGAGGCGTTAATGGTAATTTCAATTTAGGATTTGCAACACGAAAAGGAGCATTGCACGGACAGCAGCGATATTTTTCATGTGCGTTTCCACTCCATCACATATTTGGATTCTGCAGAAATGTCAGAAAAGTTATTTATGGAGCTAAACACACAATTGCGTTAGTGCGAAAAGGAAATGACAACGAGGCAATTTGGCGTACTGGTGCCGCTGATGGTAAAGTTGCTTTGAGTAAAATAGTATTGTGGATGCCAGTAATGACCCCATCAATTACCACGGAAGAGCGGCTACTCTCATTTATGGACACAGGCGGTAAATCATTGCTAAGTTGGCTAACAACAACGACTGATGCCAAAGAGGATACTGTTAATGGTACATTTACATGACATTTGGCATCAAAACAAGGCGTTTCAGCTCCACGTCATATATTTATAGCGCTGCAGAATCGGAATCGATTACGCTCCCAATAACGCAGTCATATGATCGATTAGGGGTAAGTGAGGTTTCGCTGAGAATAAACGGACAACAAGAACCATCTGAGGATATACAGCTTGATTATAACAATAACCAAATAGCATGTGTGTATCATCGGATGCTGTCATATATGGGTCGTGATCAAAATGTTGATAATAGTTTACAAATATCGCAACTTGATTTTAAGAACTTGTATCCGATTTATTACTTTTCGCTGGAACATCTTAATTTAACAAGGCAATCCGTTGTTGACATACATTTTCGAGCTCGTATAGCCCCTGGTGGTGTTGATTATAGAGCGGTTGCTGTTATTCTCAGCGACAAATCAATGCTACTTGAAGGTGTTGGTGGACGAATGAGAATCGTTGATGCACCAGTGGAAAATATGTAAATGAAACTTGAAGAGTTTCCAATTAGATCAATTGAAAGCATAAATGTGTTTTACAATAAAATGACATATAGTGTTGTTAGTGTCAAGCTGACTGATGGTCAGGTCAAAAAATTGCGATCAAAATCCGCTAAAGAATGTGGAACAACAATAACGTTAAAACCAGCGCAGATGTCCGGCGGTACACATAAAATATCACTGACGGATCGTCAAATAAAGCATTTCAATGATGCGTTAAAGAATAAGAGAGGGGTTCAAATTGTATTTTCAAAGGCTGCAGTCGCGAACATGATAAAATCAGGTGGTATATTTCTATTGTTAGCTGCAATACCAGCATTGATTGCAGCGGCTTCCCCAGCGGTAGCGAAAGCGGCGGCGTTGGGAGCCGTTGGGACGGCGGCAGGGATGGAGTTGAAAAATGCAACTGGGAAAGGATATAAAAAAGGGAAAGGGTTTATGACTACCAGGAACCCCGTATTCATGGTACAGCGGAAAAGGTCTGCGAATACCAGGAACGGTTTATTAGTTGAAAGCCCAATTGTTCCCATGTCTAATTTTGATTTAATTGATGCTGCTAGAAAACTAGCGATAAAATACTTCAGAGGGGTTTTTATGAGAGATCAATTACCGAGAAAACCTAAACGCGTTGAAACCGGTATCATCAATCTTGATAACAGTAACGGATCGGGAACTCACTGGGTTGCATACGCGATTGATCCACTGCAATAACTAAAAAGTTATCATCGTGTTCTCAGAAAAAACTCAGTGATTATATAGCTCGGTACCGGGTGGTATTTGACGCATACTCGAAATTATCCGAGTTGTCGATAGATAATTCGTTCATATCCGATGTTGAATTTTCCACGATGACCCAGTTGTATAACTCCGCGATGTTGAAATTGGAAATTGAAGACAGCGTTAACAATAATGTCACTCGAACTGCTTCAACGAATCGCGGAGAATACCACTCCGATACGAACAAGCATGATATCAATAACATCAACAAACCCACAATTTAGTGTAAACTTCCCCTCTCCGATTCCAGTGCGCGAGATCGCGCTGGCAAAATTACGAGTATATCATAGCTGGCCTAATATCAGATCGGTTGCATTTTACGGTCAGCAATCCAATAACGCACTGGTGTTCTCGTATAAAAATAAACCCGATGGTACTCCAGCGTGGGAAACTGTTTCGTTACCAACTGTGTCGTACCAAATTGAGCAAATCGATGCTGAAATTCAGCGTAGAATAAAATCATTGACTGGAAAAGAATCAAAAATAGCTATTAATCTTCATGAACCGACGCTCTCGTCGTCGATCGAAATAAGCACAGAGGGATACATTGTAGATATCTATAACAGCTCGTTAAGAACAGTGTTAGGATGGCCTGAAAAACCACCCGGAACCATCGCCGACTTAGCCACAGACGTACAATCATATCATGAAATCAATCCCATGTATCGAGATAATTTATCTGATATAAAAAAAGGAAAAATCGCCGATAGATTTATATTTACCAACAAAATAAACATTGCAATGGGATTTTATCATTAAAAGAACAGCCGACTCATCTGTTACTATTTCATTTACGCTAACTGACATCACTGGTTATTTTAATGAAATTAATCAATTACATAAAACACAACTAGAACAACTACGGCAAACAAAATCACGAAAACACGTTGAAATAATAAATCAGCTTGTGTCGGACATGGAATATATCAATGAACGAATTATTCAAACAATAATTAATGACAACAGCGACAGTAAACAACAATTCATAACCGGTTACAATATCACAGAAGCCGATCTGCGTAATTTCAAGTTTCCCGGATACAACGCGGAGGAACTAAAACAATCTGTTAGGAATGTTATTAAGGTATTACAAGTACAAGATTCAACTATCCTCAAGTATAATAATGACCCAGATGGCGGTGGTAGGCATATTGCACCGCACAATGTAAATATTTCAGCGGTGATTGCGCTCAATTTAACATGTGATGCTATCGAAGGAAGCTATCAAATTAATCTAGAGCAATCAAATCAAGCACAGCAGGGATATATTCTTTATTCGTTTGCACCAACAGCTCCTCCAGGATTCCAAATTATTGAAAATCCAATTAATCCTGTATACATGCGAAGCCATAATAATTCGTTAACGAGAATTAATTTCCGACTCACCGACCATTCAAATAATTTGATTGATCTACAGGACGAGGTGTTAGCGATTAGTTTGTTTGTAAAGTCCTAAAGACTCGATCAAATATTTATTTGAAATAAATTGTTAACCTGTAGCAGCAGGGGGGGGGGGGGGGGGGGGCGATGACATCACAACGAGACCTTATTTTGACTAAACGATGAAAACGGCCTTTGAGTATGATTTGCGAAAAACTTATGTTTCAAGCAAGTAATCTTTTTTTTTGGGTTGAAAAAGAAGGATTCGAATTAATTCTCTCGAGATGTTTGTTAGATTTAGAGCAAATGATGTCTCGAAGAAATGTCCGATTCGCCCCCCCCCCCCCCGCCCCTGCTGCTTATTTGTAGACCGGTATCAACATTGTGATCGCGTCCCATATATCACAACAGACGATGATAAACTGGTGCAATATGGTTTTCACCGTAATTAAGTTGTATATCCTCGGATGGTTCCTGTTGTCTGTTTATTCTCAGCGAGACGCCAGTAACACCTAATCGATCAAATATAATATGGCTGAGGAGTTGATTGCCAACTCGAGTGTTATCCTGTAACGCAATAAATATATGACGCGGAGCTGAAACACCTTGTTTTGATGCCAGGTTCCATGTAAATATACCGTTAACTGTTGATTGCTTAACATCTGTTGTTGTTAGCCAACTCCATAAATGATAGTAATCGTTCTTCTGTTGTGATTGATGGAGTCATTACTGGCATCCACAGTGTTAGTTTTGTTAAAATGACTTTACCGGAATCATTTTCCGGATGTGCAGCATCTGCTGGAATACTCCAAATTGCGTCATCGTCGGTACCTCTTCGCACGAGTGCTACTGTATGCTTTGCTCCATAAATAACTTTTCGAACATTTCTGCAGAATCCGAATATATGTTGTAGTGGAATCGCCCATGAAAATGATCTACGCCTCCCTTCCAACATTGATATGCGTGTTGCGTCTCCTAGATTGAAATTCTCATTAGCGCTTATAATCATATTCTCAACATCAGCATTAGCATTACGAGCAAAATTCTGTGGTCGTCCTACAACAAATTGATTTCTTCCAGCAGTATTTTTAGCATCCTTTGCAAACATCATAGAAGGACCTGCTGATCTTGTATAATCATCAGCATATCTCGCTAGTCCTATTATTGTTGTGGCCACATCAACATCACGTTCTATCGACTCAATTTCTTTTCCATCAATTAGATATCTTGCACTCTCGAATAGCGCCATGATGCCATTGTTGACAAAACCAACTTGAGTACCATCTGGATACGGTGCTGTTACAGCAGGAGTATCAGCAGCTGTTACAAGTTCTCCTTCTACTTCGATAAATGCTTCACACGGTAGAAAGTATTTACTGGTATCATGAACTTGAAGTTCAATTCTTGATCGGAGATTTGGTTGTACTGCATGATAGGAATAGTAATGATAATCGCAAAAGGAATCATTCTTGAGCACTGGGGCATCCATATCAAACGCTGTATCAGGTGACCGTTTGAACATTTTATTATATATTCGTTGATCTAAATCGAATGACAAAGTCATTAATGGAAAATCTTCGATTTTCATCGTCGTCGACCCCGTCGTGGTTTCAAGCCGCTTCCCGCTATCATATTTGCGATATCATCTTGGTTGCTGGCTGTCAATGACGCTAGTTTTTGATCTATTGCGTTATTGATTATTTTAGTAACATTTGCAGGCATCTCCGCTGTAGACGGTAGTGGTCCCAAACGCGCTGGTGGTTTCCTTCGCCGTCGAACTAGCGCTGCTAATTTATCCCGAGCGGCCGAAAATGCTTTCCCGACAACATCTCCAACAGCGCTAATACCCTTATCACGAATAACATCAATGGCTTTCATTGATAATTCTTTTGTGATCGGCGCTATTTTTGGGGCCATTCTTGTAAATAAACCCGCAATGGTATCACCGAGATCATCGCCGTAGTACATTTTATACTGGAGCAATCGTGAGTTTACTACATAGACGCTGGTTGGTTTATCATGGTTGTAGTGTACTATCATTCTTATTTAATTGTTATTTATCTAATCGCGAAATTCGACGAAGTCATCAGATTAATCGCTGTGATAACCATGATGCTCGGCTAACCCGTCAAGGAGATCTCGATATATTTTGATATCCATGATACCACCTTAAAATAACCGCCTGCAGATATCAGCTGCTTCATTAATTATTTCCGGTGAGTTATTTTCAGTTCGTTTCCCTCCTACAAGAACCTCTAATCGTGCTATATCGCTGAGAACATTGCCAGGACAATGAATAAGACCACTACCTGATACCCCGCTTGGACCACTGGAAAATCCACTAGCGGTTTTTACATCTGTACCAGTTGATTTGTTTTAGTTTTGATTTTGTATAATACATCAGCCCAATGTTGCATACTTTTAATATACCCGTGTTGTTCTGGTTTCAGCATTTTTTCCCTGTTTTCATAAGTCGTAACAACAAGCGCAGGAGTTTGTGCTAGGTCAGTCTTATCAATTGCTGCTAACCCCTCCTCGTTAAATCTCGTGCGTATACCCTCTACTGTTTTTTGGATCAGAAGGGAGTTTTGTTAACAGCGCTGATGTTTTTTCAGTTTCCGTTGCTATTTTATCGAGTACATTAATCAGAGGTGTCTCTTTCCTTGGTGGTTTCCATTCCTCGGGAACATCTCCCCATATAGCTCGCTCAGTGGCTGATATTGCTCTCTTCGTTGCCATGGTTACTGGTTTAAATAAGTCGTCAGATCCTGCGGCAAAGTCGGTCTGAAGACTCTGCCTAGTTTGTAATTTTTCTCTTACAGAGTCGCGCACGGGTACATATGTTCTAATTGCGACTAGTCTCTCACGAGCCAATTTGGTTGTTAATGCTTCGATTACCATTATTGAAACAGTAAAGCAATTTTCCAATTTGAATCTCAAAGAGATTTCAGTCTCAATGCAGTGAATTTGTCACCCGAAAAATGATTGGAAAATCTTCGATTTTCAGTGAAAAAAGTCTCGAGAAATCTCGTGCACCCATCCAAGTGGCACTATCATTGAAAATTTCATTAGAAAGTTGATTTTCTCTAAATAAAATGCAGGGGGTTTCACCGACGGTTTTTTTTAGTCATTGCTCGTCATTTTTTGGTCATTTAGTGATTTTTTTTTTACTATTTTGGTCATTTTTGGCCATTTTTTGATGAAAATTTCGTTGAAAAGTTGATTTTCTCTAAATGAAATCTGGGGGTTTTTACCCTAAACAAGTGACCAAAATCAGTCAAAATCAGACAAAAAATGGCCAAAATCAGACAAAAATCGACTAAAATCATTCAAAAAACGACCCCAAAAAAATGTATTTTACTAAAATATTTCAGAATTAACAAATAAAAAAAATTATTCTACTATAGCATTTACAACTTCCTGGTTGTAAACCATTCATTGATAGCGCAGCCAGTATAGAATTTCACGGCTATTGTTTACTAAAACCACCTTGTTGGTTGAACGCGCGCATACCTATATTGTGATTCAATACATTATACATGTCTGTTAGCTGTTCAAACAGTGAAGTATTTTACACACAGTTTATACAACAGGGGCTCTTAAAGGAGTTTTTCATGTTGTTCAAATAGCGCCCTTATATCCCTAACCTTCGAATTGATCATCCTTTTAGGTTCATATTTCTGCCCAAAATCTCTTCTAATCCTTTCCACGATAGTACATAACGGGGCAAACACACTAACATCATCACAGAATACAAGAGAGTCACGGATAGAATTCTGGATTCTTTTTATTAGCGCATACTTCTTTGAAAGGACATATTTATTATTCATAGTAGCGAATTCGATATCCTGAAAGTCAGACATAATTTGATCGCAGTTTAAATTATTAGATAATTTAACCCCTCGATTTTTAAAAACTGAAATTTCGGTTATGATTTCATTGATATTTTCAGAGTTCATATTATATATAATTATATATTTCTAATACAGAATAAAACAAAAATTGGGGGGCAATTTTGACCCTTTTTTTAGACAGCACAATGCCATTACCTCGTTTGTAGGGAGGTTTCTAGGCACATTACATATACTTAATTAAGGACAGCACAATGTCATTACCCCGTTTTGTTAGTGGGTTTGCTAGGCACTACGAGTATACTTAATTAAGGACAGTACAATGCCATTACCCCGTTTTGTTACGGGGTTTGCTAGGCACTACATGTATACTTAATTAAGGACAGCACAATGCCATTACCCCGTTTTATTAGGTGGTTTCTATGCATTACAATTAACCCCATTTGGAACCCCTTCGGTGTATTTATACATCAAAGGCGCCCAGAAGTTACATATACGACAATACATCTCATGAAACATATTCCACTGCGAGTTGGTCTAATGCGCCAAATAGCGGGTTAGACCAAGAAGAGGATATATTTGATGAATGGACGGCACATTATAACCCCAATTCGAGTGTATATGGTGGTTGTACACAATGAATGGACGGCACATACATCCCCAATTCGAGTGTATGTGGCGGTTGTACACAAAGAATGGACGGCACATACAACCCCAATTCGAGTGTATATGGCGGTTGTACACAGTGAATGGACGGCACATACAATAGATTATAGGATGATATGGTATATATACAATGACAATGGATGACGCGCACCCTACGTCCAAGTTATGAACCAAAACAATCCTACAAAATCAACCTGGTTTGAATGAAAAATTCACACAACGTAACGGTGTGGTTTGTTTTGGTTCACGATTTGAATTTCGGGTGCTAAAATGCATTATTTTAACTCTGCGTAACAGCTGGTAGATTTGATAAAGAATTATCAGTCTTAATACCATTTATGTGATCGGTAACAAAACCATCTTCGATCAATCCATGAAAACACTCGTATGCGATTCTGTGATTAAGACGTATTTTTCCTCCAGCAGTAAACATCAAATACCACATATTATTCACAAAACCGACTGGCTTCTTTAGTCTGCGGTGTCTGACAATACCATCACGAGACGCCTCGTAGTTGCTGATTACAGGATGAGGTCGAAATTCTTGGTTCATTTATATACAAATACTTTTTGTCTAATTATTTAATTGCTGGAAGTATTACTTTAGAATCTTTTAATGTAGTCTTGAAGAGTTCTTATGATCGTGTCATTGACACAGTCAGAGGTAGAGTCATTGATGCAGTTTTTATTTCGTTTATCATAGTAACGCTTCAACTCTCTGTATCGTTTGCCACCACAACCGAGACATAACTGTGATATTCCTCTAACCCCTACCCCACATCGTAGGCAGGGTAGGGGGCCCAAGACTCCCCCGACGAACACTTTGTAAATGATATCCACAGAATTCCTTTCAGCATGATTTGTTACACGGGGTTACTGATCCAATCATAAGCCATTTGCATTGATTCATTATATAATAATTTTCTTATTTAAATACTTGTTTTAATTATAGCATAAAGGAGTTCGAGATATTATCGAAAATTACGCCTTGGAAAATGCTAAATTCAATCTCGATAGTCTCTGATAAACCAAAGAATCTGATAGGTGATATAACCATGATAAGTAAAATCCGTGATTGTTTTAATGAATTCAAGCGCGATGGAGCATCTCACTGTTGGTCAACATTTCGAATTGATGGCATTTTTTAAGAGTGAAATTCATTATTCGTTCGGAAAACCGAAGATTGGATTATCAGAGATAAATACGACCCCATCTTGAAGGATAAAAAACTATCACTGTGAGTCAAGATTCCAAACCAGGAATTCTAACTGGAATTGACAAACCTTACTACGAGAGATCTTATCCTGTAACAGCAGTTGTTTACGGAATATATCCGTTAAATTAAAAACCGAGTATTGAAAAACTAAAACCAATGAAACTGACATTGTTGAATTGTGTAGCAGAACGAATAATAGACCACTTCACAAATGCGCTGCGTGGAAACAAACTGACTGATCTAAGACGCAAAAAAGTAAATGAATGGGGACTAACAGTGAAGGAGCGCGGAGCAACAATTCAAAATGTGGCAGCGTTAGAACGAATACTAAAATTCACAATATCAGTAATGACGATAACCGGGGAAGTATTATACGAACCGAAATATAAATCGAGAGGAGCTCCAATCAAAATTATTGATCATAAAGAACACGCATGGACACTTGCAGTAACAATATTCCCGCGAGAACGAATAATAAAGTATATACCCGCAGAGTTCTCCCCGGAATTCTCTGAAGAGAAATTATTTGATTTTATTCACCAGCTGAGTAAAAACGATCCTGTGTCAGTGTGGTTACTTCACAGTTTTGAAAACTCCGAGGGCAAATTCGATCAATTTGTAAGACCCAATGGAGAATTATACCGCACTGAGACTCTCCATGATGCGATGAAAAAACTAGCCAGTAGTTTCTCAATGGAACACGACGAACAATTACTAACAAACTGTTTTACAATTCCGTCGGTTGCAGCTCATTTCACGAGAAAGAAAAACACGTGGAAACCAACAAGAGCCGAATTTCTCACAGACATCAAATCAAGCTGCATTGAGTATGGCCATGGCGGATTATGGAATACAAAATACGACCGCGACAATATTATTTCTGTTGATATGGTTGCGTGTTACCCCGGGAGTTTTCTCGGGTACGGAGAATGCGCTGAGTACTTTAAGCGATTTGGACATCCCACACTCGAAATGACCCGTGTTGCTATTAATGGCCCATTGCCTAATTTTGATTTAACCGGATTCGCTCGTGTGGTATCATTTGAACTGGCTACAGGACTTCAACCGTGTTGTTATGTTAGGATTGGTAGACACATCTCTGAAAAACACTGGATGCCAATAGTGCTATTACGGTACATGATTGATTGTAGCATGCTGATATCGCTGATTGTCAGTGAAGCGATTATATCATATCGAGCGCAGACCGAGGTTTGGTTACCACAACCTAATCTAGATAGTATAATCAGCGAAAATAGAAAACAGTTTCCCGATCTCGACGAAGAAGATATATTGAAATGGTCCAAACAGCTATTTGAAATTGAAAATAGTCAAGCAAAAGAACTCGGTAGAAGAATAATTGGTAAATTTACTCAGGGTGGCAAATATGACAATACAAGATATTCTTCACGATTGATTATAGATAGCGTTGAGTACGATTTTATAATCGCGGATGTAACGAGTAAAGGTATATATGTCAATCGTAAAGACGCTTTCTTGTCTGATGGAACCAAATTGGGTACAATTGTTACTTACAACGATGGATACAGTCTTCAGTATACACATTTGAGGTCGTCTATGCTGGCATATGCTTATATTAATCTATTTACGATGATAAATAGATTTCCTGACACCGCAGTTAGAGTCGCCACTGATTCATTTTATATAAGCGTGAAACACAGCAAAGCAGTGGCTGAATGGAGAATTAAAAAAGAAATGCTGCATGATTATATCGAATCAGTAGATGTTGCGATTAAAGATAATTACTTGAAAAATAATCAAATATCAGAACTATCTAATGCACCGTCGATATCTGATCCAATATGTAGATATAAAACCGTTTATTTAAACGGTTGTGGCGGGTCAGGAAAGACGACTCGTGCGATCGAATTATTTCGTAGAAACGCTAGCGTTTCCAAATCAAACATGATTGTGCTTACACCGATCCATAGACTTGCCAGAGAGATGAAAGAGCGAGGGGTGAATGCTTGCACTTATCACAGTTTCTTTCGATGGAAAATCGACGAATGGACTCCTGATCGAATGGGTGAGAAATATATTCCTGAAGTCATCATTTGGGATGAGATATGCACGGTGTCGTTAGATGTAATACAAAGATTTATTGATTGGTTGTTACTGAAAAATACAAGCGTGATAATGTGCGGCGATCATGGCCAACCGCGTCCATTTGTCGGTTTGTCTCCACATGATTGGTTGAAGAATTTTGTAGATTACAATGAAGAAATCAATACCGATCATAGAGCACTTGATGAACAATTACGCGAATTCAAGAAACTAATCAGATTACAACCGGATAGAATCCAATGTGAAATAGCCCGTGAAATAATTTCGGAAACCCCATTAAAAGATTTCTGGGAAGCGTGGAGACCAAACGATTTGATAGTGGCAAGTAGAAAGATAGTCAGAGACACATTTCAGATGAAGGTATTTGAATTGCATAAAGAAACATTTTCAACACTTCCAACGCCGTTGTGTTATAGACCCAAGGATACACGGCGACAAAATATTGAAGTTGATATTCCTGGGCAGCATGAAAAGCAGATTCACGTGCTAAATGATATTGTGCTGGTTGATATCAACGTCGTCGAAGATGCATTGCGCGCTGATAAATCCCCATGGACGCTAGGTTACGCGGCGACGATACATTCTTCACAGGGATTAACTATATCAGATACAATTGTTTGGATCATAGATAATCACATCGAGTGGTCGAATTTAGTTTATCTCGCAGTGTCCAGAGTACGAAGAATAAATCAACTTGGAAGAGTTGTTCTAGACGCTAATGACACTACAATAAGTGATATTGTCAGCGATGATGTAATCAGAAAAAAAGTCTCTGGTTATAAACAACAGGATAAAAAAAAATAACAGAGAATTTGATATTGATGCCGAATTAATAATTACATTGAAACACCAACAGAATAATCACTGCACGAGTTGCAATTGTATAATGAATTGGTGCTGGTCGGATAAAGATCCTCGCCAATTTACCGTAGACAGAAAAAATAGCAGTATTGGTCATACCAGAGACAATGTGATGTTGACTTGTCTTGAGTGCAACAGACGAAGAGGTGCTAGTTAAGACCACGCGGCGGTAACTGAGTATCCTCGAGTATTACTTGTAGTTGTTCACGAGTAAACGCTCGCTGAGGGGCGGTCAAATCCAGTCTATAGATTGCTGGTATACACGTAGATCGTGTTATATTAGATATCTTATGCGCGGTGACATTCCAAATAGGATCAGGAGCTCTTTTTTTGTCACCTTCGAGCTCTCCTGGTTCATATAAATACCTAACAGTGACATTGCCGAGTATTGGTTGTTTTGAAAAATCATTTTGTGGTTTTACGGGTATATACTTTTTCTTAATCGCATTGTTAGGTTTCATGTTGATTGTTCGAGTAATCTCATTATTCAGCGCGGTAATCAAAGCTGGTAATCTCTTAACCATTCACAAGATCGTTTATCCTGAATAAATTCCTTCGCGTATTGATATCCAAATAACCGCTCAGCAAGCGTCCGATTAAATCGATCAACAATTGCCTGATCGCGCTGTAGTGCAGTATGCCCTCGTCTGAAAGTGACATTATGATTCTTCATTGCTGATAGAACCGCAACCTGAAATTCCTTGCCAGGATCAACTTGTAATAGATTTGGCCAGCACAGCTGACCGCGTCGATAAATCCTTTCAAATGCAGAAGCGACTTCAGTTGATGATTTCGTCGCTAGCGGCTCTGCTTGTTTGTATCGACTCGCAACATCAACTACGGTTAGCGCATACCTGTAAACACCATCATGCGGCAGAAATAATATATCAGCCTGATGAACTTCATTAGGGACGGTCACATCAAAATGCGAGTAGTTAATTTGTTTAGGCGGTGGTAGATAAATTTGCCATATCGCCTGTTTAGACAACCAGTCTGCTGCAGTGGTATATTTCACCTTCGCGGCGCTAGCGAGTTTACCGATTGCTGCTTTACCCCTCCAGCATCCTTTTGGAGAATAATAAATAGATTCCATGATGTTATTAATTACCGGCACCTAAAATCAATTTACCTTTCATTGCCGATTTTAATAACCATGAAGCCAACTTTCTTTGAAGGATTTATCAGTGATAGAATTCAACGCATGAATTAATTTCACATCTGCGATATGTCTGTGTTGCAGATTGCTGCTTTTACAAGCAACATCATGAGCATGACACGCCTTATCAATAGCATTTATTGGTTCTTCACCACGTCGAGGTTGGTTTTGATCATCGAGTCTGATATCGAGTCTAGTCCCCGGTCCACAATAACTATACCCTGGAAGGTGTTTTTCTCCTGGATACTTCGCCCATGGGGTTCCTGTGATTTTACTATTTTGTCTGCAATATCACCTCCTCGTTTTTTTTAAATCCTTAAAAATAAATCTAAATTTCTTTGTACTACATTGTACACACTTACCAGAAAGTGCTGATCGGTAATGTTTAGTTGTAATCGTAGTCAAGTCATCTGTGCCAGTACGCTTCTTACACTTCACACAATATAGATCCATTATTTATTTATATTATATGCGTATGAATGTAATTGATTATTCAGCTATCCGACGACGGGAACCTATTAAACACCATGCGATGTTGCCGAATTCAATTCGTATGATTATAATCTGACCATCTGGAAGTGGCAAGATGCAGTTGTTACTTAATCTAATAACGAGATGGATGAAATGGGACAAGTTGTATTTGATTGCTCCTAGTGTAGATGATCAGCGATGTTACGAAGTGTTAAAGGATTACAACGAGAGAGCAAAATTGAAAACCAATGAAGATGTTATTGAGTTTATAACTGATATCGAAGAAGCACCGAGCATTGATGATATTGATGGAGGTATTAACAATTTGGTTGTATATGATGATATCATGTTAGACAATCAAAAGAACCCCGCTAGGGTATTTTCCAGAGGCAGACATAAAAACACTGACGTGATATATGTCACCCAACGATACACACAAATACCAAAAGTGATCAGAGATAACTGCAATATTCTTGCTGCATTCAACGGAGTTGACACACATACACTACGAAATATTTGGCAAACTTGGTGCGGCGGTGATATGGATTATAATCGATTTAGAAATTTCTTTAGTCGTGCTCAGTCAGTCCCACAACGGATTTGTGACGATAAATTTATCAGATCCTCGGACGCGATATCGTGTGAGACTTGATAAAATATTCGGTTAACCCCATAGCAGCAGTTGGTTTGTTCGCCTCCTCTGCTGCTAAAACTATTGCATGGGATCGATAATGATAATGTTCCCTTCCTTTACGGCTCGTACACTCGACTAAATATCAACAATAAATCAGCGCGTGCACACACACACACACACACACACACACACACACACACACTGATTATATTGGACGGTTTTAGAGTATAAAATCACCCAGAATGATTAAACTGTACATTTTACGAGACTTCCACTCATTCTTTAAGCTGTATGTTTCTGCTATTTCGAACAGATTAGACTCAGTTCAGTGTTCCTGGATTTATTCAACAGAAACTATCAAACAAGGGACTGAGCGGAAGTTCCATCAGATTGGTTACTGTATATGGACTCCGATCACAATTGTTTTTTCCAATACGATCATCACATTTGTTTCGTAATATCGAATTTTCCAAATCCTAATAAATAATAATAATAATAATAATAATAATAATAATAATAATAATAATAATAATAATAATAATGAGGACTTTGTATAGCGCCTAATCTTACGAAGCTCTAAGCGCTTTACACCATAAATAATGATATGACTACACTACAGAACAACAAATGAAAAAACAATGAAATTGGAAAACATAAAAACATGCTGAAAACATATAAGGTGCAAAACATGATTAAGGTCGCTAAGTTTGTCCCTGCAGTCGAAACAGATGAGTCTTAAGAGCACTCTTAAAAGGGACCACTGTGTCTTTGTATCTAATTTCAATGGGCAATTCGTTCCACGTCGCCGGGCCCTGGTGTGCAAAGGAACGTTGTCAATATGACTTTATTTTTACCTTAGGAACAATGAGTATACGATTATCAGAAGAAGAGCGTAAGGATCTAGCTGGTGTATACATATGGGTGAAGCTGGATAGGTATGTTGGACTGGAGTTTGTCATTGAAACATAGCACAGAGAACAAATTTTGTGTTTGATTCTGTATCGAATTGATAGCCAATGTAGGGTACAGAGCAGTCGTGAGGTTTGCTCTGATCGATGTACTCTAAAGATGATCCGTGCAGCTGTGTTTTGAACTTTTTGAAGTTTCTGGAGTAAATATTGTGACGAACCAGACAGAATTGAGTTACAATAGTCCAGTCTTGAAAGTACTAATGAACACACACGTGTTTTAGTGGCATCAACTGAAAGATATTTATGAATGGAACTGATGTGTCTCAGCTCAAGATATGCAGCCTTTCATATGTTCATGACATGTTGGTGCAATGTGAGAGTACTGTCTAGAGTAACGCCTAGGTTCCGTACTGACTGTGAGAATTTAATGTTGGTGTTGCTTATATTTATTGTCTGAGGTAAAGGATGTGAATGAGAATGTCTTTGTGTTGTGATCATAGCCTCAGTTTTATCATCATTCATCTGCAGCTTCATAAATCATATGTTAATCAAAATTACCTTCAAATGAACTCATGGTGAAGTTTTTTTTATCAAGGTTATCCTGCATCTTTTAAAGGCTAGACTGTGAACAAGGCACATACAATGGGTCACAATTCACTTCTGGGTCGGTATCAATACTTCATTACTCACAATTCACTGGTCCCCGCAATACACATAGACAACAACACAATAATTCTCAATATTCTAAAGAATAAGGAAATACCTGTAAATCAATACCAAAAATGCTCGCATCTAACTCTTGTATCACCACAAAAATGAGAGAATAAAAACGTCTAAATAAAATAGACTGAGACTTCATTCGTGGAATACTAAACCGGAATTAATACATGTGACTAGAGTCCGGCTGATAGAATATTAATATGTAGCCATCAACGTGAAATTGGTGAATGTAGGTAGGTTTCCGCGTGGATTTAAAACTTACTAAATATTGTTCAACTACATATTGTGTAAATATCGCCGAAAGAATACCTTTAAGCGTCAAAAATGTATACCGATGAACCAGGGGCGTAGCGAGGGGGGCGGGGAGGAAGGTACATATGTCCCCGGGCGCCAAGGTACAGGGGCGCCATAATGAGGCTTGTAGCGTTACATTATAATAAGAAAACATGGGTAATAAATCTGTCACAAGATCGCTGGGGCGCCAATTTTATAGTTTGTCCCCGGGCGCAAAATATCATCGCTACGCCTCTGCGATGAACGATGTGTTGCAGTTTTCACTGTCACCCAACTTTTATCATCTGTGTCTACGTTACGCCGTAAGCCCAAAACTTATCGGGACTGTGCCCTACTATAACCAGTCTACGTTACGCCTTGGGCCCAATAGTTCTGAAGACACAGTCCTCTAAACCTACTGAAAGAAGATCGATCGATGTAGATGTAGAGGCTGGCGTAATTGTATACAATTATACAAATAAATAAGGGACTTACCCTTGCAGAGCAATTCAGTTTAAAAAGCCACTTAAAACGAGATTGCAAGACTATAATAAGATCAAAAAGATACCATATGTATGAGCCATTGACTGTTTTAGATTAATTAAAATTAAAATTAAACTTTGACACCTGTGATATAACAGTCTATAAAATCAATGAAACTTTTTGGTTTGAATGCTTACATAAGTTTTAATTCTTAAACCTTTAGTAAATCTCTTGCTAATTATGTTACACGTGTTAAAAACATTCTTTTCCTTCTGTTTTTGTTAGGCGGACAGACAATTCAAGGCATCTTTTATATAAACACATCCAGGATTTGTAGAATTTAGCAAGTTTAGGTACACAAAGAATAATTAACATTGTATCCGATATGATGTTTTGTTCCGTTGCTGTTAACATTTTAAATCTTTCAAAGTGGCTGTTTTACGTTTTCCATAATTGTGTTTCCTTTTATAATTTATCACAGCACTTCCTCCAGATAAATATGCACGTATAATTCCTCTACGAAAGGTCTAACCTAAATACACCATCTCTGTTTTTAGTTTCATAATGAAGAATTCCATCATACAATAGAAATGTCGAGGACATAAAACCAACAATGACATTTTACTGCTTTTAAACAAACTTGATCCTGCAGTACTATGCCTGCAGGAAACAATTTTAAAAGATACCGACAATATCAAGCTTAAAAACTACTTTCTTTTCAAGATATACTCTAAAATTGTTGGAAAGGCCTTAGGAGGAGATTCCGCTGTTGTGAACAATAGCGTAATAGCGCCATTCCCTTAAACAGAAATATGCAAGCCATTGATATAAGCTTCAAAAAAAAAAACGTTCTTTTTATATTTAAATGTTTCCCGCAAAGGTGTTCATGTCTGTATTATTTTTTATAAACATTTCCACAACAAGAATTTGTTTTATGGGGTATTTTCAAACCCTAAAGGGTGGCCCATCCGTAGTAGCCTAGTGGACAAACGCTTCCCCCTTTTTTCTTTGTTACCTGTGCCATTGGTCCCTAGTTCCATGTCTGCTATATGTGTTTTCTTATTTGCTGCGAGTGTTATAGATTTTGTTGAAGAGACGGATTTTTTCTCCGAATCTTGTTCCGGTTGTCCTATCGTTTGGGGGCTTTTTTTATAGATAA
Organism: Unio delphinus; assembly: GCA_029339505.1. Taxonomy (NCBI): domain Eukaryota; kingdom Metazoa; phylum Mollusca; class Bivalvia; order Unionida; family Unionidae; genus Unio; species Unio delphinus. The sequence goes on from JAQISU010000348.1 coordinate 1,343,116, forward strand.
AGTTGGTTGGTCTTGCCTCAAGGATCCGCATTTTTCCCCCATATGCTTCCCTTGTGGCTTGACCAGTTTCATACCTTATTTCAGTATTGCCAAAATTAAATATTTTTATTATTATTCAATTATTTTAGAAAAAAAGAAGTATTGAAACATTTTCTATCATTTAAGCCCCGTGTTCATGTTGTTCAAACAGTTCATATTCTGTGGGAAGAGTTTTTCAGAGACTCTCTCCACGACCTATTCACTTCGCGTAGCGCCTTGTGACAGTTCTGGGATGTCTAGACCCCTTCTTTACTCTCACACATGTCCCTGTTCCCTTTATCATTTCTCTTACCCTAAGGGAAAAAAGATATTTCCCTATTGTTATAACTTGTCCACACGAAAGCATGGCACTTGTAAGGTAACTTATAATGTTGTATTATACTTTTCTGTTAAAGTCCCGTCTAACTATACTATATTCTCCTTACTGTATTTTCACTGTTTTTTTTTATTTCTATAATTAATTCATTTCGTTCTCTCTAGTTTTTTTTATATTGAAATATTACGTGGTGTTTGATGTAAGAAGCACTTTTACACTGAGGACATTTTGGCGATAATATGATCATATGCCGTCTCACTGCGACCTCCACCTGTCAACCACACATCATGCATGTATTTGAAGGAGAGGCTTTATATTTTTTTTAATCCTAATTTTTCCCCGTTTTTTCATTTCCTCCCCCAATAGATTTCTATGTGCTCTTGTTCCATTTTGTATTTTAAGTTTTTGTTACGTCTTCTCTAATCCATTTATATGTTTTTTCTTTCTTTTCCCCCCCCCCCACAATTCCTCCCAATTTCTATATCTGAACTAATACTTTTTTATTACTCTGTTTTTTGTGTAATATTTCTAACGTTTAACAAATTCGTTATTTCTCATTGTAAACCAAACCAGTACATATATAGCCCCTCCCATGGTGTCTTTAGTTCTTTATTTCAAGTTTTAAATATGTTTAAAATATATTTGCAAACCAATGCCGTAAGCGTCAATACACATCTTTTGTTCTAGTTGAATACCACCAAACATCAACCTACAACCAGACGAATCAGACAACCTTGTTCAACAACTGCCCGCCCCATTTGTTTTGCTCGGATTTTAATTTTAACATTTTATGGGTATCTTAATTGCATGGGTCACAGAGGCTAGAAGGTAAAGGATTTTATTTATAGAAACAATTTGTGTTTAACACGAAATCATCGACATATTTGCACCAAAGAATGGTTACATGCATGAAATACACTACCAGTTTTTGAAAAACTAACCAGAACCATCATTATTAGCTCTTTTGGAAATTTCCAATGATTTATGGACTACTGGTAATGTACCGAAACATTTGAAAGAATCAACAGTAATACCAATTCCCAAACCAGATAAAGATTGCACGGATCCGACTAACTATCGTCCCAATGCTTTGACGACCTGTGTGTGTAAAATAATGGAAACAATGATCAATTCTTGGTTGTTAGTACTTATGACTGATGATTTATCTCATTTGCAACGTGATTTTCTATATGGCGGTAGCACCAATGATTATCTAGTTAGACTGGAAAAATTTATTCGCGATGCTTTAATCGAGAAGGAACATTTCGAAGCGGTTTTCTTTAGACTTATGATTCAAAATGGACACACAGAATAGAGAATAACCTGCACGATCTGGTCTAAAATCCGTCTGCCCTATTTCATATTGAACTTATTCTCAAACAGGGAATTCAATGTGTCAGTGGGTTTCGCTCCCTGATATATGTAAGAACAAGAAATAGGAATGCCCCATTGCAGCATTTTATATCTGTAGCTTTTCAACATCAAAATCAATAGTATCACCAATTGTTTTGCTCCTGGTGTGGATTGCTCCATATATGTTGGTGATTTCCTAATATGTTATCAATCAAAGCACATACATGCCACCTAAAAACAACAAATATAAACAAGATTCAAAATTGGAATAATGTCAGCGGTTTCAAATTCCCAAAATAGGAAAACGCACGCATGCATTTCTGTCTTTTACGAAAACATCACGATGAACCTAAACTCACGCTGGACGGAACACGTATACTAGTTGTTGAGGAAAAGAACGTTTTAGGTATTACCTTCGACAAAATCTGACATTTAGTTCACACTGAAAATGTTTGACCCAGTTCACCATCAAAACTCACACAGGTAAAAGCATTCTCTCTGAAGCTAACGAATCAGCTTTATTCGTTCTTAAAGAAAAGCTTTCAATACAATATGTTGTCAAAATTAAGACCAATCCCTCTTAACCCTGCTTTTTCAACTGTATTTCAATCCAAATACAAAACATTATACGAAAATAAATCAAAATGACATGCCTTCTTTTTGCATGATAATATCATCCAGCCTTGACAATATAAAAATTGATCTTTCTAAAAGTAGGATACGTCCATCTCCGAAATTCCTCCCTGGCTACGTAAGCAACCAAAAGTACTTTTTACAATGGAAACAAAATCTGAGACAAATCCTTCCATCTTCCACAACTCACTCTTATCAGGAACTCACACTGATGAAACAAAGGATAAGGAAAAGGCCGATGCAGCGTTCGTTATAGGAAAATGTGCAACAAAAGTTTGCTTACAAAATGATACATCAATGTTTTCAGCCGAAATCAGAGCAATAGACCTTGCTCAGCAATATATCGAAAGCAAATGTATTTTAAACTGCACTTTTTTCTCCGACTCACAATCTGTAAATCAGTCACTATACAATAAAAATTTGAAAACCCATTACTAACCAATATACTCGTCAAACATTCCCCTTCTACATTTGACTAAACCAAATGTCTGTTTCTTCTGCAAAATAGTGAAATTGACTTTCTGACTTGCGCAAAGTTTCGCAAAAGTTCAGATGTTAAAAACTGTGATAAACAACTGAAAATACCTTAACAAAGATAATTCACAAAAAGAACGAATTTTTGATAGTGCGGAGAAAAACTACTTTTGTTCACCAATACAAATAAGCGAATAAAACAGGACTGCTATCAGCAAATGAGGGTCCAATCTGGATAATTTTGGCGAGCCGTCCATGTGAGAACAACCTTTGGAAATAAATTTGTAAAACCAGTTTTTATATGATATTGACCTTTATAATGTCTTCCATTGCTTTAAAATTACTTTCTCTCTATAGATATATATTTTTAAATTACTAACCCGTGTGGGCTGATTGGCGAAAATCGGTCCAATGGACCTAAGGCCGTCCCTGATTACAAAACGTGCTTTTCACATGAACATAATACGAGTCTGCAATTTACAGAAGCAAATAAATATATCATTAACCAGAAACTTTTATACAAAAATCATCCATATCACCTTTGCAATGAAAACATATAATATATTTCACTACATTTTCTTAAATTAAAAACATAAAATGAAGTACCATTGGTGTAGGAGATATTAGACCAGTCTGAGGGCAATAAAACGCACATGGCCAGCGTATCTATGTACAAAGTATAAACTGCAGTTATTAAAAATCACTTTGTTTCTAGGGTTCTGATCATCTAGAATATAGTTTAGAATAATGACATTTGTTTATCCACTGTTTGTTAACATGATTTTATTATTACTTGAATAACTGTATAAATAAAATGTACGTTACATGATATTGACGATTTCAAATTTGCTTAACTGGTTGTCTGTTTTTTTTCTTCTTAAAAGGACTCTCTCTCTCTCTCTCTCTCTCTCTCTCTCTCTCTCTCTCTCTCTCTCTCTCTCGTTATGCTTGTATCTGGTTGTACTATGAAAGGTGCATTAATAAATCAAGTTGTCTTTTTACATCATTTTATATTGTCGTTTTTTATGTGGGGGGGGGGGGAAAGTGGATTCGAAAATCAATCACTATTATTTTTATAGCAAGCAGATTTATATAACGTTTTTTTTTTTGTTCGCAGGATATGTACATTTCCTTGATTTTGATACAGCGTCCGTCACATAAACATACGAAGATTGTGATTATTACCTAAATTTGCCACACACATGTGACTATCAGTGCCGGATTACCAAATAAGCTGAGTAGGCACCGGCCTATGGGCCCCACTCTTTTTAGGGGAAGTTTGGCAGGGACTTGCAAGAGTACAATATCAATTGGTGACTGTAGAACGTTTGTGTCGAGAAATTCACAAGAGGAAAGTGACAAAAGTCAGCCAACTTGTCAGATTTCTCTGGATAAATGGGGCCTTCGTCCGATTATTTCGCGTTACACCGTTTACGTCAAAAGATTTTATTACCATTCTTGACTGTTAACCCGAATGGCAGTAGTCAGAAACGTGGATATAGACACTGGCTGACATGATCATGGAGACTTTACAAAAGAACATTCATGGTTTGCGCAAAGAACAATCGCACCTGTTACGTCATTGATGTTTAAACCATTGGTACCTGAATGCTATATGAAGCCTGTTTCAACTGAAAGTGTTAAAGTGTAAGACATTGTTAAACTGGATAAGGACCTGAAGACTTTGGTTGCTACTCATTCATCTATTACTTATGTGCTTGCCATACCACAACGAGTTCCAAAGAAATAGTTAGAGGATTACCAAAATAGTTTATGGTATCAAATTGTGTCTGTAGAGAACAATTATGTGCGATGTGTGGTGTGTAAACTGGTGACTAAAACTGTTGGATTCACCACTGGATTACAATCAGTTCTGTGCAGAAAGTTACACTTATTACTTACGACAAAAAGTGGTATAAAACGGTCTATCATGCCACAACCTTTATCACTCGTAATACAAAGGATTACGTGGAAAGATATCAAAGAGAGTATTAAAACGGTGAAGGATTACAAAAACTTATTGCGAGAACTGTGTCCCATGAATTGGGGTCGACGTGTGGTGTGTTTTAGTGATTTGCTTTCTTGGTTTTCGTTTACTTGCCGATTCCTTATGGGCACTTTACGAAAAATAATTACCACCAAATAATACATGAAAGTGGAACCTTTAAATGTCCACGAGAGACTCATTGTGTTAAAAGTCTTGCGTTTTCACCTGGAAACTTCTCGACCTCTAACGGACACAAACGATTCGTCAGCTGTTAGGTACTGAAAATGTGTTTGTAGCTTATGACTTACATCCTCACTGGACAGTTGTACGTGACTGGAAAAGTTGGGTGTTCGAGGATTGGTCCCAAGAAGTGACCAATTCTAAACAAGAGTTGTGATCCTAATTTCAAACGTCCAGTTATCAAAGGAACTTTTAGATCTGTGTTAGTGACAATTTTAGAAGAAAAACCCGTCACCGAGAACAACCACTCTCTTCAGGACCGGACTGTCATAGACATTCGCGAAAAACCGTTCGGGTAGGATACCGGTGTGACTGTACCCAAGTTAGAGACTTTAAGAACGTTACACCATGTTCCACTAGAACACCTTTGTCACCAAAGCCCTGGTGTACAGAGACTTGTTTATATTTCACGTTGATCGATGTCAAATATATTAAATTGCTGTACTTAACCATTTGGCTTTAATGTATTTTTGTCTTTCGTGTTGTTTCATTTTAGCTTGCAATACATATGTCCTGAAAAGATTATAAAGCTCTTGCATTGTCTGTTTTGGTGTCAAAATTTACAATATCCTTCACTATGGGTACCTCAACTGTCTTTCCTCTTTCTTTCTCCACTTTCAAAGTCATCGAAAAACACATAAATCGTGCGAGTTGTGAGGCCTTGTATCTTAGCCATCCTTTTAACATGTTAATTACCGTACCTAGCGGTTCAGGCAAAATCGAATTTGTCAAACGTTTGATCGAACATAAACATCATTTGATCAATCGTTCACCTCAACGCATCGTGTGGTGTTACAAAGGGTGGCAATAGGTGTGCAGCCTCTTGCGAAAACATCAAGGCGATTCAATCGTGTTTGCGTAAGGCATTCCTGACGAAGACGACGGTATCGTGTCTGACCCATATAAAATCCATCTGGTCATTTTCGACATGTTAGGAGAAGACGAAGAAGAAGTTAAACCGTAGTTCAAGCGCAAAGGCCATCGTCGTAATGCCAGTGTCATTGCCATCACTCAAACTTTGTTTCAACAAACTAAAGCTCATCGCACCATTAGTCTCAATGTTCAATACAAGATCCGTGAGCTAAATGGCAAGTGCAAGTGTTTCCCAAACGGTTTTGGCAGACTCCTGCGTACACCAATGCCACTCAAATACCACATGTATATTTACTCATGAATTTAATACCCACGTATCCACCCCAATTATTTGCGATATCTAACCCATCTCTTTCACGGCTGTAGCCAAGAAGGAGGGCCTGTTGTGTACAAACAAATCTATAAAATCCTGGACGTTTAGGATCTATCTCACACAGCGTCAATATGACGTCCATTCAGTCTTCTTATCTTCCCGTCAAATTGATTCATGCCTTTCACGCCACGAGTCGTAAAACAAATCAACAGACACACGCTCGCATCTTAGAAGCCTATCTCAAAGAAGTCTTACAGCACGTCACCAAACGCTTTTTATTTAGAGAAACAAAGTAGAATTGACGCATCCTCGCATCGACACTCAAACCATAAAGCAAATCATTTTGAAACATGGAGGTAGCGGTTCTCTAGGTGTTATCATTCACTCTCTCTTAAAATGGAATCGCAATTTCCCCCACCCTAAAGTTCTCCCCAATAAAAAAGGCCACTCCCCGACCCAAAGGAAGCCAGAAGAAAAAAAGTATGGTGGTGTCAAGACCAGGTCACAACCCCAGGAAAAGAAAAGTCCCTAAAAAAATCCCACAAAAAAGCCCACATAAAACAGCTTCTACCCGCAAGAAAGTTTCTTCGGTCAGGACGCAATCGTACATTCGTAAACCACGACTTGCAGAGACGGTGACTATATCCCAAGCATCTTCAGGATCTTCCACTCCTCCATGCTGCTGATGCCAGCCAAACCCAATTTGACATTCGTTCTTCCTCATTCGATAGAACAATGGAATCCACGTCTGCAAACCTTTCTCCTTCAGTGGTAACACCCTCCTTTTCTTTAGAGTCCGCTGCACACAAAGTGTCTACCCCAAAATCAAAGTCCAAGAGAGATCGGCATGTTACTTGATTTGTCCAAGCAAGAACTGCGATCCCAGTGTGTTACCTGACATCAAGCTGATACGACATAACGACACTCAGTATAGACGCCTTCCAGTATAAAAATAGCTTGTAATAAACAATGAGAATTAGTGTTTCAATGCTGCTAAACACCCACAAAAATCTCACAAACATGCACATCGTCACCGTCTTCGTTCTCTTGTCCAAAATTCACAAGAAAAAGGACATTCTCGTCGTCCGAACAAAATCAGTTAACCAAGCATCGCCGTTACCCCAAGATAAGACAAAGTCGTCCAAACAAAAAGAGGAGCCGCCAAACAGGAGAATCCTTTGGCTATTTCGGAACACACATTATCACCTTTTTGACGATGCGATAGTGCCGAAAAATATAAAAGGACGTGTGCCAAGTCATCAACATCAATGTATGTTTGTTGTGTGACACGGAACAAACAGACCAACCAAGAAAGATGTCACTACCCCCTACCCCACACATCCTTCTTTTGTTCCAAAGGAAAGAAAAGAAATGGACTGCCTCCTCTTTTAGCCAAACATTGGGAATTATTGTCCGTCCTCTACAAAACCTCTCCACCCATGAGAAAACAAATCGTTCAAACTGCCTCCGAAGATAACGATACCGTATGTGAATGTTGTTTGAATTTATTGAAAGGCACGATACCTTTGTCAAAACATCAGAATAAATACTTAGCCATGCATCGACACGTTCATCGCTAAATGGTCCAAACGAAAACATTCATTCGTCAAAAGAAGAAAACATTTTGGTGCAACGCGTAGGATTTTTGCCTCTTTAGTCGTGACCTTTGGAAACTGATGGAAGGACGAAAACTGACTTTAGTGCCTTACAAAAGATGGCTGGAATACCATCGCTGGCAAGAACATCTAACCCCACATTTGCCTCCCTATCCTCATTTCACCGAGATGTCCCAGTCGCAACACGACTTGCAATCGTTGATGAATTGCAATAATTTGTCCAAAACCGAAAAATCTCAAAAGTACGGTAAAATATTGCAGCTACTGCAACTGTTTTACCAAAAACCTGTTAACAAATCGAGCTCAACCGATTTTTATGACTGATGAAACGTTCACCACCGCTGCCCACAGTGACGAAGACAGAAAAACAAAAAGAAGATTCAAACTCCACCAAACAAGTACGCAAGTTAACAACACCTCCAGAAAAGTATCAAAATGCGATGAAATAAAAAGGTGATGGCCGAAGAGGAAAGGAAAGCGAAGACAGACGTGAAATAAGAACCGATTACCCCTGTTCATACATCCTCCTCCTCCACACCTAAGGCTCGCGGGACACGCAAAGCTTTACAAGCCAAAAAAATATACAACTCGAGAAAAGAGAAGTGGGCGACGTATTAACAAAAATGGAGAATGTGTTATCCAGCATAAACTATGATCCAGCCCATCCTGCAGGTTAAGAAGGAGTTCGGAAATTGTATCGTGCTGCCAAAAACCCGCCTGAAAAGTTTCCGTTTACCTCAAGTACAACGATTGTTACAAGAGCAAGCCTACACTTTATTCAAACCCATTCGAGGGCATCGATCATTGATGGCAAGCCGATTTAGCCGATGTCTTTTATTTTTGGCCACCTACAATAGTGGTTACAAACATCGAGCTTAGTTAGTGCAAGCTCTCAAATTGGTGTTGAAAGAAGGTGGTCGTCACATTCCAAAAAGATATAAAGAAACTCGACATTCATATTTTCGCCACCGATAATCCCGAAACCAAAGCCAGCATCGTTGAACGTTTTCAACGCACTTTGAAAGAAAAGATGTGGAAATACTTTACACCTCAACACACTCTCAATTACCTCGACGTCTTACAGCATTTGGTTCGAGCGTAGAACCAATCTTACCATCGGAGTATCGGACGTGTCTGCAAGATGTGACTGCCAACAACGAAGTGACTGTTTTTGAGCACCTGTTCCCAAGAAAGGTAGAATTTTGTTAGCAGGAGATTGGGTGCGCATTGTTAAAAGCAAACGCACTTTCGACAAAGGTGACTTACCGAACTGGACCACCGACTAGTTTCGCGTCACTGGGCGAGTGCGTGGCCATCATCCTGCCGTCTATCATTTGGAAACATGAACGGGGAACTGTTGAAAGGAACGTTTTACTCGCCCGAGTTACAACGGTTACTGAAAACGAAGACGAAGTGTACGACATTGAAAGCATTCTCGAACGAAGAACCAGTAAATTGGAAAACGACGAACCAAAGAAGTCAAAGCACGTTGGAAGGTTATCCTCTCAGCTTTGATTCTTGGATCTTGGATCTTTCTTCGCAAGTCATCTATTATAAAAAGAAGTGAGCACCATGCCCTTCAAAACAGCCTTAGGTAATACTACGACCGTTACCACTCATTCACCCAGTTCTTCTCAGCAAGATCTAAAAAAGCAATCATTGCGGGTGTGGTGTGGAGAACGTGTGCCAAAAATGCAAATCGTCTTTTAAGTTAAATACTTCTGGAGTATTGTGTCATATATGCTGCCATTACCAATTTGAGTTTGCAACAAGGAGACAAACAATTGTGGATCATTTTACTGAACAGTTGCATCGGTTACCTTCTTCCCAATCCTTCCTTAAAATTCTCCTCGAACGGGTACAACGGGAGTCTTGCACCCAACATCAGTCACCACTTCAGCAATCCCCACAACAACATTGCTCTTTTAGATTCTCCTCTGACTTCGAGTGACCACCCGGATAGCAGAACTCTGGCGTTATGAACAACAGCAATCACTTTTACTTAACATTACCCAGTGATAGTTCCCAAAAACACTTTCTTTATATATCTTTCTTTCTTTCTTTCATTTTGATATATATTGATTGCAGAAAATTAACATTCGGAAGTTCTTTTGGTGGTAATCATTCATCGTACACAAATCCAAAACATTACTGAAAAGCAAAGCACTTTTGAGGTCGAAATCCTGAACAAACAATTGCAACAAGTCGTGAATGAAATCGGCTTTTCATGTATCAAACATCCAGCAAAGAATACATTATTCACTATCTACAGTTTGAAAATTTCGGCAGGCTATTATTTTAGCGGTGAACATTTGGTGGACACAATTGCAAACAGGTTCGAGAAAACGCTTGGCCAAATCCCGAACAGAGTAAAAGACAGTGTCACCCTCGAGTACTATCAACTGGCTTGTCAACTAGTGAGTAAATTTCCGGATACCCAAACGTTGTTCATCAGTTTTAATCAAGACACAAAATGATTTTGAATACTTTGCCAAAGATCAAAAGCAATATGGAAGTTTTTCAAGTTTTTTAGTTTCTCTGTAGAAATGAACGAAGGACTCAATTTGATCTTTGTGTACTCCGATGTGGTAGAGTATAACGTGGCGGGACAAACCTCCGTACCGTTACTGCGTGTCATTCCTTTCAAAGTGGATTCTGCCACGAAGAAGAACAAGAATTACTTGAGGTCGTACTTGTCCTTGTACGAAGCCACGGGGGACCAACATCAGTCACTGCATTACGTACGAGGCTTATGCAGGAGGCTATGCTTTATGGGCGTTCGATTTTGTTTCAGGCCAAGGCAGCGACGAAGGACATTTCCACCCTATATATTCCGACCAAATTTGTGTGGAAAGTCAGTTTGCGAAAGCGCTGTACGAGACGGTGAACATCCTCCTTTATGATGAATTCGATAATAGCAAAGAAATCAACAGTTTGAAAGAAGTCATTCTAAACTATTAGCAGCAAATGAAAGACACTTGTTCTTCTTTGATTGGTAGAGAATCAATGAAAATGGAATGAGAGGATACCGTGGAAGCAGAACCCCATGATAAAGACGAAGAGGAAGTGGTAATGAAATCAAAATGGCCAGAACAAAAAACAAAACATTTGGTTTCCTGATTTGCCAAACGCATGGCAGAAAAATTACGGATATGATCAAGAATGATTGCTTTGGATGTCAAAACGATTATCCTAATAAAATTCAGCACGATACAAGTCTGATGAAGAGCCAAGAAGAAAAATTTGACTAGTATCATGACAAAACATCTCAGAAGAAGCCGTGTTGCATTAGTGGTATCAAGACATGCGTAATCATTCCTCTACTTCATTGATTGCTCGAGATATCAACAACATCGAAGCTCTCTTGGCTCAGAGTGAGGAGACGAAGCGACGAAACGGTTACTTGTCAGACATTTTCAAGTAAAATGTCAGGATTGAATTGATAACGTATCATTACCTGTGAAGAAAAAAAACCTAGAAAAAATGGATACCTGGTAACTTTACTACCGTTTAAACCATAGTTCATACGCTGCTTCTTGGAATCTTGTGGTGTCTGCAAGCAATGAACTGCATCATCGCAAACCTCGAGAGCATCAAGCTCATGCCATCAACACGGACGACCGTCATCTCTCATGAACCCAGTGGGCAGCCATCTACTTTCCCTATGATGGTTGTATGGAATATTTTGATTCGTATGGATTGCCACCTTTGGGAGACGACATTGTCCATTTTATGAGAAGAAATGTCCATTCGATACAATAATGTGAAATTACAAGGCACAGATACCATGGCGAGTGGACAATAGTTGTTCTCAATTAATTCGTTTGTTAGAAAAATTGTTTGTTAATTGTTATATATTGGTCGTTTTATTGGTAGATGTTTGGATTTTAAAAAATGTTGTGTTTTGAAAGAAAATGGCTGTCGTTTATAAATATCCATGCTATTTGACTTCTCTCTATCCTCTCACCCTAATTTCAACTACCATTACGTTCCGACACAACAAAGATCGTAGGGATTACGCGTTCGCGTTTTAAACATATAAAGCGAAACAGTATCTAGTCCGACCATCCATTGTTGACTCGTCCTCCTTCAAAATGTGTTCCAGACTAACTAAGCTGAACAAAGCTTACGTAAATTTTCATCATGCCAGGCTAAGCCTGATACCGAAACCTGAAGAGATAGAAAATGTGAGAATGTTGAAAGTGACCGAATATCTAATAGAAGCCCTCTGCAGAGAGGAAATTAAGAATGAGAAGGAAAAAAGAATGGATGGAGACGTAGAGACTTCAGAAGCAGCAAAGAGAGCAGAGCAAACAGCAAAAGCAGCAGGAACCAGACAGAAAATTTGTGGACTGCCGCGTCGACACGAAAGAGTTATTTTTCTTTCTCCAAAGAAGCAGGCCCTATCTTGTGGGAAAGCCTGCTACCAGACGGGGACGCAATAATAGACAATAAAAGGTTGTCATAACTCCCCGTCCAGAACAAACAGCATTTTTCAGCGATATCCAATATCCTTGTCAAGATATATTAATTTAATTGCCACGTACATATTATTGACTTTTAAAAACGATAGAAGTGTGCCTAGAGGCACTTCGTTTGTTTGAATTTTTTAAAAGTGTGTCTATAGGCATTTCCTTTCCGTAGCTTGTAAAATCATATGTGTGTTTGTGTTTGTAATTAGTGTTTATAAGTAAAAAGTGAGTACGTGCTTCTTTTAGGTCTTCGAGTTTGTTATGATAATGTGGGTCTTGAGAATTTTGGTGTATGGTGATGTTTTTCTACATGTCCGTGCTTGATATATATAAAGTGAAACACACAACAGTCTGGCTACCCACCGTTAATTCATCAACTGTAAATATTGAACAGACTCACCAAACTTCTGGAACTTCAGATGCACCTGGATTATAGCAGGTGCATCCTGGATGACTTAGCTATGGCTGCGATAGCCAAAGCAGCCAGGATAGAAGAGGAGGAGTAGGATAGAAAAAAGTAAGAGGAAAGGAAAAAGAAAGAAAAGATCCTTCATCACCTCATGATGAGGCCTGTATGTGAGGTCAAGTCTGAGGTGAGGACGCATCCACAGCTAGTACCAGCACGACAGCCGCAAGCACAACAGCCACAACGAACTACTATCCCCAGTGGCATCATTACGTCAGCCGTGGGTGTGGCATAGAAGAAGGGAAGTCTTCACTGTCCATCAAAAGTGAATACTTGAATGACGAGGCCACTCATTCTGCCTCTGCTCTCACACCAGCTACAGTCGATTGGGACAATCACTGAAGCTGTCCCATAGTTTATGGTGCCAGACCTGGGAAATGTCCCCATTAACTAGGTGCATCTGAAGTTTCAGGAAAACCAGTCCTTCTCAGGGCTAACCAAATCTCTATAAAAGAGACTATTCAAGTTGCCATTTGGGATGAGTGTGGAGTGTGTGTTTATAAACACTAACTCCTTTCTTGATGTATGTACATGTCTATCTGTGTGTGTGTGTGTGTGTGTGTGTGTGTGTGTGTGTGTGTGTGTGTGTGTGTTTCAGGAAAACCAGTCCTTCTCAGGGCTAACCAAATCTCTATAAAAGAGACTATTCAAGTTGCCATTTGGGATGAGTGTGGAGTGTGTGTTTATAAACACTAACTCCTTTCTTGATGTATGTACATGTCTATCTGTGTGTGTGTGTGTGTGTGTGTGTGTGTGTGTATGTTGTGTGGATAGTATACTGGTGGTTGTGGTTTCTCCTTCCCATGTGTGTGTGTGTGTGTGTGTGTGTGGATAGTGTATTTGTGGATTATTTTATATCACTTCTGTGTGGATAGTATATTTTGTGAGCTTTTTTCTCCTTCCCGTGTGTGGATAGAAGATATTGGGTTTTTGATAGTATATTGTAGGGAGGAGTCTTCTTTATGTGTGTGGATAGTATATTTGTTGGTCTTTTTCTCCTTCCTCTGCGTGGATAGTAAATTTGGTGTTTGTATGCGTTCGCGTACGTTGTGTGGATGATAGATTTTGTAGTTTGTTTAGCTGCGCTTCTGGGTGGACAGAAGATTGGGGGTGTTTTTATTTCCCCTTCTGTGTGGATAGTATATTTGGGGTGTGTTATTTAGCTTCTCTTCTGTGTGTGCGTGTCTGTGTGTCTGTATGTGTGCCTTCTCGTACATTTGTGAGGATAGTAGATTTGCTGTTTTTTGTTAGCTGCCCTTCTGTATGATGGTATATTTGGGCTGCGTTTTTAGCTTCGTTTCTGTGTAGATAGTAGATTTGGGTGTGTTTTGTATAGCTGCCCTTTTGTGTAGATAGCATATTTAGGGGGGATGTTTAGCTTCCCTTCTGAGAGAATAGAATATTTGGGGCGGGGGGTCTCCTTTTCCCGTGCGTGGATAGTATATTTGGCGCCTGTATGAAAATAAAAGAAACACAAAGGCTCTTTTCAGGGCCACTTATATGCCTCGAAGAGATATTTATTCTCTTTGCCATATATGTGTGTCTTTGTTTGTTTGCTTGTTTGTTTCACCTTTCCACCAAGCGTTCTTTTATTTGTATAGTTTATTAACTGGCTGAACTCGCTACACGCTACCCGTTGCTAAGCGTGGATGTGTGTGTCTGTAATGTATTTTCTCACTGTCGCTAAACAGCCCCAATGTGTTGTTCATCTCGCTTGACTCAGAGAAAGTTTCCCCACGAAAGGGTCAGTTTTCAAAAATTAAAAACAAATATTATTTTCTTTAAATAGTGGAGCAAGAAAGTAAATGTGATGACGATGATACGAAATGGTTTGAGTAAACTGGACAGTCTCAATGACTGAGTGCATTGGTGTCTTTGTGATCTCTCTTTTAAGATATGGTTTAAGTCAATGCAGATAGTCTGCATAGATGAACTGTAAGAGAGCGCCTACTACCAGACACGCGTATGATGGAGATCATCCTGAGATGCATTCCATACAATTTGGTCTACACTGTTCTAACATAGGGAAGAACATGTATATTTGATAATGCCAGGGGCAAGAATTACCCAGGAACTCTTTCCTAAGTCCATCTGAACCTCTATCCGATTCTCTTTTAAAATTGGGCACATAGTCATTGCTTTGTCGCTCGTCGATTAAAACAGTTCATGGACATGGAACCTCTATGGCATTTTACCTCTATATTTACGATCTACAGAAATATGTTTCAGAAGGTCAAATCTGGTGTTGTGATAGAGGGGAACTCGTCTTGTTCTTGTTCACATTCCGAAATAAGGTTTCTTTAAATGCCATCTACAGAAAGTAAATCCAGTCGGTACATTATGCTATAACGATTGATATTTGAGCATGGATCAACAAAAATAAATCAAATGGTATGCTCGAACTTATGTTCAATTTGAGTTGTTACTTTTTTATATGGAAGTTGGGTTGGTAGTGGCGGAAAAGTGGAAAAACATTAAAATCAAAATAAAAATAGCATCGTTATTCCTTTTTATATAGCGGTGCACGATTCTGTAATACGTTTTAAAATGTGTATAGTATACCATTGATTGAGTGTGTCAGTACGTTTTCATTAATTTTCTTAACAACTGAAAATATATTACTATAAACTTTATTAATAAATAAATAAATAAATAAATATAAGGGTGTACAAATCTGCTAATAATATGTCTTTGTCATATATCCAGGTGGGAGGATGGATATATTTGGTGAGGCAGTGTTAGCGAGGTATGTGACTAATCTTCTAGACCCAGAAGTACTCCGCATTATGTTGCTGCGGTCTGGATGTTTTAGAGGCCATTGTTGAGATGCTTCTGTTATGATCGTTAAAGTATCTCAACAGAGATCAAAGTTCCGTGATCAGCTGTTTGTTGTTAAAATAGAAGACCAAGTCGCATAATGCCAAGTTTACTGGGAAATCGTGTTGTATTTGGATTTAGACAGCTTTTCTATGCAGTTACACCAAATGAAACGTCTTTTTCAACGATAGAATCAGTGCCAAAATATGTCGACGAGGTAAACTGTTGATCCGCAAAATGTCAAATGATTGCACATCGTTATAATTTTTGACACTGAACTTTCTTATATTTGAACGCATGATTGATACGTAAAAAAGGTTTTAAATAACATTCATTATATAAAATAAGATGTAAGTCTGTCCTGTTCCAAAACCTTTTGCATTCAATAAATTCTTTTTTCTTATACAAGTGTTGTGTCTTCGGAAATAATGCAATGTCAGTGACTCGGGAGTCGGAGTAAATTATAGTACTAAAACAAAAACGGTAACAGGCTGATTCGGACTTTGGCCGATTCGGACCAAGCTGATTCGGTCCAAATTAAGGGCTGATTCGGACCAGATTTCTGGCTGATTCGGACCAGATTTTTGGCTGATTCGGACCATGAGAAATATCAATAGGTTCGTCTGAGATAAAAAAAAGTTACATTTATTTAAAATAAACTAGTTGAAACAATATAAACTTAAATGTTTAATTCCAGTAGAAACTTGTTTGTCTTGTCTATGTTTTGTATTTGCCTTTGAAAAAAAACCATTAAGAGTTGAAAGCGCTCAGGCTAGTTAGATACTAATTTTGCACTGTTCGTTGTCAGTTTATTGTCAGTTTATTGCATATATATATATATATTCTTTATTTTGGTTGAACAAATCTAAATGCAGTAGTTAATATGGAGTGTTTTCTGATTTCGGTTAGAAATTTGCTAGCAGCTGTCTTATGTAAATTTAAAAGCCGAATATTAAAAGTTTTATGTTTTCTTAGTATGTCTGCAAAAACAGTAATAACTACCAAACTAAATAATGTGTGTGTTACATATTTTTTTTTATAATAGTTCACATGGTCCGAATCAGCTCGTCATCTGGGCCGAATCAGCCCGTAATTAGGGCCGAATTAGCTATGGTCCGAATCAGCCACGGTCCGAATCAGCCAGCATTCACAAAAACAACATGTGCTGTGTCTTACATTGTAGCATAATTGCCAAATTCTCGAAAGTCCCAAAATAGAATTAATGTTTGAATTAACCCCCTAAACATAAGTTGCAATGTTGAGGTTATAAACTTGTAACATCAGCTGCCATTCGTTTTAGACCATCTAAGTTGGTCTTTAAGCCTTTTTTTTCTATTTTGACTTGGCGTCTTAGAGACCAACTTAGACGGTCTACCATTCGTTTGTGTAGATGAACACTAATGTGTAAAGATTTGTTTGCCTGTGTTCGTGTAGATTTATCGGGGTTGTTTCAGACTACTTTGGTAATATTTTCGAATGTCATTGGTTAGTGAAGTTTTAGACACTAAAACATTAAATTATTTGTTTAGATGTAAGTTGATTAGTATTTTCTAGGCACTCCATTCAGATAAAATGAATTCCAATGTATAGTTTTAGCTGACTGTTTATTTGCCAAACTATACTGGACAATGAAACATGAGCACATAAACCATAAAAGCCATCTTACAGTGAATGTGGCTTTTCCAATCAGAATATAATTAAAGCCAAGTACCACACACAAAAACCTGGAAACTGGAATTATGATAATGCAAATAGCAAATATGAATGAGTTTGACCTTGGAAAAGTGAAAATAATAAAATGTGAGTAATATGTGAGATAGCATGGATCTGGTCTAGCACATTTAAGATGTTTGTGAGTTATAAACCTTAAAATATTCAAAACATAATATGTATTATTGATTGATGAAATTATTTAATGACATTATGATGAGTGTTACAATAAAGCTTGTTGCATCCTTCTTCCATCTATCCATCAATGTATAATATCTCTCTGTCAAAACATGCAGAGCCTAAAGTTTGTATTAATTGCATTTAAATATGAAAACACTCAGAAAATGTTCTTAAAATATTCATGTAACACAGATAATTTTGTACTTGAAGATAAACTATTGCTTATAACTGATGTTATAGCTTATATGCAAATATGTCAAATGAGAAATAGATGACAGTTGAAATATCAGAACTCAAATTGCATATTTCATCCAAAAGGGGGAGAATAAAACACTTCTTTCTAAATTTAGGTATAGCTTGGCCCAGATACCATATCAGATCTGCAACCATCTTTCATATCAGACTGGCCTGTTTAGTAGATATTAATAAGACACTGATGAAAAGATTGTTTTTTTCTTTCCTTTATCATACTTTTTTCCAGTTCATGTTCTTTTTTGATACATATTAAAATTCCATGAATTTGTTTCAACTGTAATATCACAGCATGTATCACAGGCAACAGTACTACATGAACCTAGGTATATCACAACATGTATCACATAACAGACAGGGTCTTGATATGTCACAGCACATACCACAGATAACAGTATAAGGCCTTGATATGTCACAGAATGTATCACAGGTTACAGCATTTCATGGAGGGTATATCATAGTACATTTCACAGGCTACAGTTCTACATGGATCTGGGTACATCATAGTAAAATTTGCAGGCTGCAGTTCTACATGGACCTGGGTACATCATAGTACATTTCACAGGCTGCAGTTCCACATAGACCAGGTACATCATAGTACATTTCACAGGCAACAGTTCTACATGGACCTTGCTACATCATAGTACATTTTGCAGGCTACAATTCTCCTGTGCCAAAACAAGTGGTCTCTAATAACAGGTCACAATTCTGGATAATCAATATATTTGTGCATTGAGAATATGGCATCCAAGACAGGTGGTCTCATATAGCAATGGTCTTTCAAGAAACGTTTTACTGTATCATAGGCTATAGCACTACATAGACCCGAGAATAACATAGCATGTTTCATAGACAAGACAAAATGTTCCATCTTACCAATTCATATTGTTTATAAAATGAACTAATCTCTTTTAAATGCATTTTAATTTTACTGCAGGCCATCCCATACTTTTTTGTCCTCGCTATGACAGAATTGATTGTGCTTGTTGTACAGAAAAGAGAACTTCCTCGTTTTAATGACAGTTTTAGCTCTGTTGCAAATGGACTCCTGTCTCTTCTACACGGGTAAGTTTGTAGACCCTTTCACAGTATGCAATTTTGGTGATGGTTGTTTCTTTTGTCAGGACATTGAATGACAAAACCTTTTAATCCCGTAAATTTTTAAAGATAATGTACATCAAATATTTTTAAATTCACAACAGCTCTTTGCATCATGTAATGTGATCCTCATGCCTAAAGTTATAAATTATAATTAAGGGAGTTTTCTTGGAGAATTGTTAAATTTAACTAGATTTATGCTATATCATCCAATGGTCTTCAAAATAACAGACAGTTTTAATAATACCTTTTTATTTAACAGGTAAATTGTGAAGGTTTAATTTCTGAGCCATTTTGTTTTCAGGATTATCATAACTGTTCAGCTTCCAATGCTGATACAAATAAAGAGGTTGTCACTATTCACTTACCAAAATGTTTGAAATTTGGAATTATGGTGCCTGCGATTGAAAAGTATTTTATTACTATATTTCTGTATGTGGAAAGTTAATAGAAAAAGTATCATTTGCAGCTTATTTTGAATTTTGGAATTATATCTGTATAGACTATTGATCAAGAGTATTAGGAGTTGACAAAATACCAGTCTAGATACTAGTTTAAATACCAGTCTAGATACCAGTTTAGATACCATTCTAGATACCATATTTAATACCAGTGTAAATAACAGTCTAGGTATCATATTTAATACCAGTCTAGGTACCAGTTTAAATACCAGTCTAGGTACCATATTTAATACCAGTGTAAATAACAGTCTAGGTATCATATTTAATACCAGTCTAGGTACCAGTTTAAATACCAGTCTAGGTACCAGTTTAAATACCAGTCTAGGTACCAGTTTAAATACCAGTCTAGGTACCATATTTAATACCAGTGTAAATAGCAGTCTAGGTATCATATTTAATACCAGTGTAAATAGCAGTCTAGATACTAGTGTTAATACCAGTCTAGATACCAGATTTAATACCAGTCTAGGTACCAGATTTAATACCAGTCTAGGTACCAGATTTAATACCATTGTAAATACCAGACAGTCTAGATACCAGTTTAAATACCTGTCTACATACCATTTTAAATTTCAGTCCAGATATCAGTTCAAAATAACAGTCTAGATATCAATGCAAATTACAGTCTAGATACTAATGTAAATACCAGACTGAGTCTTGATTCAATATACCAGTGTAAATATCAGTCACAATACCAGTTTATATACCAGTCTAGATACCATTGTAAATGCCAGTTTATTCAGTAATATACTTTAAGTACTTTTCTTTTAAAATGAAATTTGTTTCCTCTGCAATATCCAAGGCTTGTACATTTTGTGTTAGTTAATGTTTTGTTCAAATTCATTACCTAAACATGATTGCCCAATGAGGTGTGTTGTACAACAATGTTCTGGACAATCAAGAAATTGGATTCTTTGGTTGATAATTCCACCTAAGTTTGTTGTCAACAATGACCTGTAACCTTGCAACATTCTTCAGACTGCTCTTCCGTTCTGTGGAGTTGGCAACCTTCATGTGGGCATATTCCAAATTCAACATTATCCAGCTGCCATGGGACAACCCCTGGACATGGTTACTGGGCATGATAGGTGTTGACTTTTGTTACTACTGGGTACACAGAGCTGGGCATGGTAAGCAGTTTTGTATTTTCCTGCTTTTGCATCTTTGCAGACTACATGTTAATGGAATAGCAGTTGATTATAGTTATTTCCTAGTGACAGTAGTGTCAGCACTTTTATGATTGAAGTTATTTATTGGCTTGTGTTTATTTCCTCCATTATAAATTAAATTTATAAGTTTTTAAAATATAATGATGAATTTTCATTTTTCAGCTCACTTTTCGTCACTTTAATAATACTAGGGTCAAGGTTACATGTATTCAAGATTTGTATTAAGGTTAAAGTTTTTTGTTTACATTTATTACCCATAATGCATTCTGTTCATATTTATTAGCTGTGACACATTCACTTTTCCCACAGACCCTGTGGTCAAGGTCTCAGTCATAGAAGATTTGCAACAGGGTTTGGTTCTGGTTCTTATCTTGCCTATGTATGCATGGTGAGATTTACCAAAAAAAAATTTCCCTCGCAGCAATGCTTGTAGTGGCATCCATATTAAAGTCTTTTTAAGTCAGGAACAAGGAGAGACAAAATATTACTCAGACATAGGTGGGATATTTAATTTTGTGGACCACTTGTTCATATGCTTGTGTTTTCTACACTCCCAGTGACTTCTTTGTACTTTTGATGAATCATTATGTCATGAAGAAAAAGCTCAGAGAAGACACACTCACCATTGCTTTGGACACAGTATTAGAAGAATTATTTTTCGAGTTCGGCTAAAGCTTATAGTTTGCTTTATGCATGTACTTCCTAAACTCCTCGATGGGGTTATGTTCCGACTGAATGAATTCCTAAACTCCATGATACAGTTATATTCCTATGGTGGGGTTACATTTCTACTGAATGAATTCCTAAACTCCATGATGGAGTTAGGTTCTTACTCAATGACATCAAACCCTACAACAACAACAACAACAACAACAACACCATTTTGACAAAGAAGTCAAAATCACGAGATTTACAGTAGTGATGTGAGCATAGGCTCGACATGCATCATATAGTTGTCAATATAGGAGGCCACTTATTAACCAGCTTGTTTGGTATAGACCCTTTTTGGTGGTACATATAAACATCCAACTGTGAGACATGAAAAACTGAGTACAGTTTCTGATTTGGAAGCTCATGATGACACTGACTCCAAGTAGCTGGTGACCTGACTGAAAATGATATTTGATGTCTTGGCTTCATTAATGATATTTGATGTCTTGGCTTCATTAATAATATTTGATGTCTTGGCTTCATTAATGATATTTGATGTCTTGGCTTCATTAATGATATTTGATGTCTTGGCTTCATTAATGATATTTGATGTCTTGGCTTCATTAATAATATTTGATGTCTTGGCTTCATTAATGATATTTGATGTCTTGGCTTCATTAATGATATTTGATGTCTTGGCTTCATTAATAATATTTGATGTCTTGGCTTCATTAATGATATTTGATGTCTTGGCTTCATTAATGATATTTGATGTCTTGGCTTCATTAATGATATTTGATGTCTTGGCTTCATTAATGATATTTGATGTCTTGGCTTCATTAATTATATTTGATGTCTTGGCTTCATTAATAATATTTGATGTCTTGGCTTCATTAATAATATTTGATGTCTTGGCTTCATTAATGATATTTGATGTCTTGGTTTCATTAATGATATTTGATGTCTTGGCTTCATTAATGATATTTGATGTCTTGGCTTCATTAATTATATTTGATGTCTTGGCTTCATTAATAATATTTGATGTCTTGGCTTCATTAATAATATTTGATGTCTTGGCTTCATTAATGATATTTGATGTCTTGGCTTCATTAATAATATTTGATGTCTTGGCTTCATTAATAATATTTGATGTCTTGGCTTCATTAATGATATTTGATGTCTTGGCTTCATTAATGATATTTGATGTCTTGGCTTCATTAATGATATTTGATGTCTTGGCTTCATTAATAATATTTGATGTCTTGGCTTCATTAATAATATTTGATGTCTTGGCTTCAATAATGATATTTGATGTCTTGGCTTCATTAATGATATTTGATGTCTTGGCTTCATTAATGATATTTGATGTCTTGGCTTCATTAATGATATTTGATGTCTTGGCTTCATTAATGATACAGTGGGACCCCGCTATAACACGGTAGTTAGGAGCCATAGAAACCGACCAGGCTATGAACCGAACGGTGTTATAAGCAACCATGTACAATACCAACACATTTTTGGATTTAATTGGGGGGGGGGGGTTACATAAAGACTGGTGCGAAAATGCATGGCACAATTACCATTTTTGATCAATATATATTAAATGAGAAAAACATTTGCTGTCGTAACAGAAATTGCAGATATAATATATTACTTTATTCAGAGAACCATGCATTGGTACATACACGTGTCGAATTTATGTATACATGTATAATCTATTGCATGAAAAGAGTATCAACACCGTGTACTCACCAGCGAATCTTGTAACATACATTGAATCCATAATACAAATATTTCCATCGAAAATATCCACACACGGATGTAAAATATTCAATAATTTTGTCACAGATCATTATGTGACTGAATTCAATGAAAAAAAAAATAAAAAATT
Organism: Unio delphinus; assembly: GCA_029339505.1. Lineage (NCBI taxonomy): Eukaryota > Metazoa > Mollusca > Bivalvia > Unionida > Unionidae > Unio > Unio delphinus. The sequence continues at coordinate 1,366,127 of JAQISU010000348.1, forward strand.
ACATTACGGGTGTACGTAATGAATGATGAAATAGTACAAGTCCATAGATTAAAGAATGGAAGCTGAAGTGTATTCTCATAATAACTACATGTACATCTCAGGATCTTTCTGTCTCTGAATTCAGTCATTGTAAATTTCAGCACATTTTCCCACCCAAGCTGCTAGTCAAAGTCCTTTGAACTTGCCGCCCAGTTATTGCATCATGTTCTTTTGATGTACTCTAATAAATACAGCAGGCAGAACTGGCTGTATTTTAACCACTGAATTATGTCACTGTTTAGCTTGGCAGTTCACTTTGATGATAAACAATGTACTTGAATTAATTGATTTATACATTCTGGTGAGAATCTTTTATCAACCGCCGCATTGGCTGATGCTTAGTTGTGTATGAAATTAAGAGAACATATATCGGAGATTATTTGAGAAACGATTGTATTCGGAATGCATTCAAGACAAACACAAAGTATACACGATGGCTTCATTACTCAGGAATCAGTAATTATAATATTGACACTTATGAGCTGTAATTTTTCAACAATAAACAAAGATCAAAGTTCTCAGTAGGCCCAGCAATTGGTTCATATTTCCGACGTTTATTTTGGCACAAAACTAGAAGAAATTTGATAATACATTTTCTACACGTTCTTTTTCGCACTGTTTAGACGAATATGAGAATGATAATTAAACTCTTAATTTTTTTTTTTTCATACTTAATTTTTTTTTTTTTTAATTGGTCTTTGAGGAAAAATGCCTGTAATAAATTACCCAAAATTTCGGGAGCCATGCCACGACCGGGTTATATCCGAATTCGGGTTATAGCGGGGCGGGTTATAGTGGGGTCCCACTGTATTTGATGTCTTGGCTTCATTAATGATATTTGATGTCTTGGCTTCATTAATGATATTTGATGTCTTGGCTTCATTAATGATATTTGATGTCTTGGCTTCATTAATAATATTTGATGTCTTGGCTTCATTAATGATATTTGATGTCTTGGTTTCATTAATGATATTTGATGTCTTGGTTTCATTAATGATATTTGATGTCTTGGCTTCATTAATGATATTTGATGTCTTGGCTTCATTAATAATATTTGATGTCTTGGCTTCATTAATGATATTTGATGTCTTGGTTTCATTAATGATATTTGATGTCTTGGCTTCATTAATGATATTTGATGTCTTGGTTTCATTAGTGATATTTGATGTCTTGGTTTCATTAATGATATTTGATGTCTTGGCTTCATTAATGATATTTGATGTCTTGGCTTCATTAGTGATATTTGATGTCTTGGTTTCATTAATGATATTTGATGTCTTGGCTTCATTGAGAATGGTTTTTTACTCTTTTTTTTGGTGTATCTAGGTGAACTTTGAGCATGAATTTCAAAGTGAGAGTGTATCTAGGTGAACTTTGAGCATGAATTTCAAAGTGAGAGTGTATCTAGGTGAACTTTGAGCATGAATTTCAAAGTGAGAGTGTATCTAGGTGAACTTTGAGCATGAATTTCAAAGTGAGAGTGTATCTAATCTTACAGTAACGTCTGTTGAACATTTCATTTTTCGTATATATTTATTTTACGTTCTACATTTATAATTATTCACAAGTTGTGAAGAAAAATAATGAGCATTAAAAATTATTGTTATGTATATAACTTGTAGTAAATCATGACTTCATACCCAATAAACAGTAATAATTTTATGGACTTATATACATGGTTTGCCGTTGAGACCATAACAAGTCACGTTATCAAGTCTTTACTATCTAGCTTTGAATATTGATAAAAAAAATTAGGCAATTTTAATCTTGAGTTTGACTGATTTGTGATATTTTTGGCTCTTCTTCTTTCTAATTAAAAGAAATACACATAAGACGCTTTATTCTGGTCTATAATCTTACTATAATCATAATGTATTTAGTTGAGGCATTACGTTTTGTATTGTACACAGTTAATGTATAGGGCGCATCCGAATGAACCCAGCGCCTAACTGCTGTTTACTAAGTTAAACTTAGAGTTATAAGGTGAGTGTCCCAGAATGGCAGAGAAGAAATGTGGTCACCCTATTGAGAATGAATGTCAACGTGAGAGTGTATCTGTATATCTGGGGGATATTTGAAAAGATAGAGTGTATCTGGGTAACAATGAGGTTAAATGTCAATTTGAGAGTGTGACATGTAAATATTTGAATATACATGTAAATGTCAAAGTAATAGTTTATCGGGATGATATTTGAACACTGATAGGAAAGTGATAGTGAATTTGGGTAACATTTTAGTAAAGATATCAACATGAGTGCTGTGTACCTGGGTGATATTTGAGCATGAATGTCAAAGTGAAGGTGTGTCGCAGTGATATTTGAGCATGAATGTCAAATTGAAGGTGTGTCGCTGTGATATTTGAGTATAAATGTCAAAGTGAAGGTGTGTCAGGCTGACATTTGAGCATGAAGTTCAAAGTGAGGGTTTACCTGGGTGATATTTGAGTATAAATGTCCAAGTATGGGTGTGTTAGGGTGACATTTAAGCATGAACTTCAAAGTGAGAGAGAAGAATTGTAGCTGTCTACGTATATGTGGCTACCTGCTAACATGCCTAGTAACTGGTTGGACCTTTTTAAACTAATATACATGGGCACCTTACTATGAGACACATAAACAGTGTTTTATTCCCCACTGTAACAGTTAAATTTTGTCTCCCGCCCCATTACACAGTTTTATCATTTATAAAAATTCTTTCATCGATCCAAACATCTGTCCTTCACTCATTCCCTTCATAAACTGTCAGGTTATTGTTGTTGCTTTTGTAGGGTTTAACGCCATTTTTCAGCACAATATAGGCTATACATGGCGGCCAGTATTAATGGTGGAGGAAGAACCCGGAAAACCCCTGAAAGAACCACCGATCCGCGAGAAGCTACTGGCAAGCTTTCTCACATACCACATTGAGACTCGAACCCATGCAGACAGAGGTGAGATGCCAGTGATCCGTAACAAAGAGCACTTTAGACCACCCGGCCACTCAGGACCCCCAAACTGTCAGGAAAAAATGGACGTAATTTTACCTATTGCAATCATGTGTAAAAAGGGTATTATTTAATTTTGGTTTTACCCACTTGTGATCCCACTAAAAAAAATTGCATTGATATTTACTTTTATATTATATGGCAAAACGTTATTTCTTTTAGTCATAAATGAAGAAACATTTTATCAGTGGCAGGTATGGCAAAACTTTATGCATGCAACCATAGATGAAAAACAGATGGTATCTGACAGATTTGACAAAATTTTATACATACAGCCATAGATGAAACACAGATGGTATCTGACAGATTTGACAACATTTTATACATACAGCCATAGATGAAAGACAGATGGTATCTGACAGATTTGACAACATATTTAATGCAGAGTGTATTAGAATAATAATAGGTGTATTATACTTAAACTTGTCTGATCCATACCTTTGTCATTAATAATTTTACATGTACTTTACTAATTAATGCATTACCAATATAACTACCATATATGCACATGTATGAATCCAATCCAACTGCAGACAACATAGACCCATATCTGTCATTGCATAGTGTGCTGTATATCAGGGTCTATATGTTTGTTCTGCTGATTACTCCTAAGGTAATTGAATAGACCAAGATTTGCTGGTGCATTACGTGAATGCAGATCTCGATTAGTGTAATTTGGTCTCAACTTCTAAGGGCTGAGTATATACAGTAATTACAATAGTTTATTGATAGATGTATTTAAAGTACATGTAAATATGAAAATAGAATATCAATTATCATCGGTTTGTACATGGTCTCATAACAGATGCAATGACAATGGGAAGCACATGAGTATATTGTTTTGTACATAATGTATGATAAATAGTTAAGAAAAAAATGAAATACATGTACCAGTGTCTGTACTATAATATGAAGACTATTGTTTACCGTCTATACTCACATATAAGTATAGTCCATCTGTAAACAACAAAGATTAAAATCTGTCTTACCATAATGTGCCTGCAGATCAGGATCTGTTTTTCTGTTCTACTGATTACTTCTTATAAACTCCACAGACCAAGATCTGCCAGCAGATTGTGCAATGTCAGATATGTGTGTGTGTGCAGTTTGCAGTTGAGCTTGACTTATAAGCCAGTACTTAATGGTAGATACTTTCACTTCAATATTTCTCAGTTTTCCATCAGTTTTTACGGATGAAATCATCAAACACATCATGTCATTCAAGTGAAAATGAATCCCATGATTATAGATAGTCATCCTGAACAAAATTGAATATATTGTGTATAAATACTGATTGATTATCTTACAGAAATAAACATAATGTGGTCAGGTGATCAGACCCATTACAGTCTTGATTGATTATCTTAACAGAAATAAACATAATGTGGTCAGGTGATCAGACCCATTACAGTCTTGATTGATTATCTTAACAGAAATTAACATGTGGCCAGGTGATCAGACCCATTACAGTCTTGATTGATTATCTTAACAGAAATTAACATTTGATCAGGTGATCAGACCCATTACAGTCTTGATTGATTATCTTACAGAAATAAACATAATGTGGTCAGGTGATCAGACCCATTACAGTCTTGATTGATTATCTTAACAGAAATAAACATAATGTGGTCAGGTGATCAAACCCATTACAGTCTTGATTGATTATCTTAACAGAAATTAACATGTGGTCAGGTGATCAGACCCATTACAGTCTTGATTGATTATCTTAACAGAAATTAACATTTGATCAGGTGATCAGACCCATTACAGTCTTGATTGATTATCTTACAGAAGTAAACATAATGTGGTCAGATGATCAGGCCCATTACAGTCTTGATTGATTATCTTACAGAAGTAAACATAATGTGGTCAGGTCATCAAGCACATCACAGTTCAGAGGACTATAACCTTTCCACAGCTCTACGTCAGTCAATGATACAAAAATATTTTGCGTGGGTAAGTGATGTAGTACTACCATGTATTGATCCAAACAGAGCCCATCCCACCTTAGAAGTATGTCTCTACTATGATAAATGATAAAACTTTGGCAATTAGAGTATCCCAATCATATATTTCCAAGTCTTTTAACTAAATCAAAACATGTCCATTACTTTAATATTGTTGCTCATATATAATAACCTGTGGTATCAACCATAAAGAAAATGATACAAGCTATGACGTATCATGCAAACAAATGTTTTTAATTCCAAAACCCTTTAACAAAGTTCTCTTTAGAAAAACATGATTTTGAGTAATCTTTTTTATTTTGGAGGGTACTCTCCCCTGTTTGATCTTTACAGACCAGGTAGGGAAGCCCTCCTGCCATAATATATTTTGTTACCTCTTAGAGGCATGTATGCCATAGATTTGATGCTTTGTAAATGTTTTATTCAATAAAATATGATTTTACAACAAAATTATATTTATTTAATTATATATACTGTAATGGAAGCATTCATCTTGTAGTCTTCCAAGTAGGCTTCCATCATTTTATGGTCTTCATGTATCTTTAATCCTCTTTCCTGTTTCTTTTTATTTCAGATTTCTTTAGTTCTGTCAGTGTTACTTGTGTTGTTTCACTTAATTGATTCTCTGCTGATGATATTGTTAGTTTTCAGTTTGCCATGCTTATTTTCCTGTGGTTCATCCTGTTGGTTTTGTTTTTGTTCTCGATGTTTTAGATTCCATGTTCTGTACTTTATGTAATGTTTCTTCTTCATTCTTGTTTTGTCTTGGTCATTTCCTTGTGTTTTTGTTCTTGTTTCTTTTTTTCCATGTCTTCTTGTATCTGGGTTGTCTTCTGCCCTAGTTCTTGTTGGGGTTTTTTATAATTTTTTTTGGACATTCTCTTTCTTGTTGCTATATTTGTTTTTGTTTCCCAATCTGTTTTTGTGTTTTGAGTTTGTTCTAGTCTAGATTGTTGTTGTCACTTAATGCTGTTGTTTTGAGCCAAGTTTTTCTTACTTTTGTTGTTGGTTTGTTCCCTGATAAAGTTCTTGTTGTTGTTTTTGCTGCTTTTCATGTTGGTTTGTTTTTGGAGATATATTTGGCTATCACTACATGGTTTTGTTTCTTTTGTTCATTTGCCCTTGTCCCTGACTGAGTTTCCTGATTGTTTGGGTATTTGTGTGGAGTGTTGCATGTTCTATGGCCCGTTGCATGTTCTATGGCCCGTTGCATGTTCTATGGCCCGTTGCATGTTCTATGGTGAATACGCCCTTTGTACCATGACTTAGAAATTTTATTTTGTTAGATTTTACTTGAGATTTTGGACACTAATGTCCTTGTTAAGTTTTGATTTTGCAATTTTGTATTTTGATGATAAATGTGTTTTACAATTTGAAAGTAAATGCTTAGTATTTTTAGTGTCTGGCAAAATATGACGTTTCTCGTTTAAATTTGTTTTAGGAATTCAAGGAAGGATAATCTGAGCAAGGAGCTGCAATTTCTTTTTAAGTTATGCATCAGCAAAAGCCTTTTCCTTTTCTTTTAATTATTCTTGCCAAAAGTAGATAATCCAAAAGTTTATTTCAGAGGGAGAAAAAAACGCATGGATAATTAGTATTAGTATTGTACAGAAAGGAAGTGTTTGTTCCTATCTTCATGTTTTTGTATTGTTTGTCCTTCTCATACATGTGGGTTTTTCAGGGACTCTTTCCCAGATCTGTTCACTCCCTGGGATGTCTGTGCCCCATACTTCGCCCACATGCAGGTTCCCTGTTCCCTCTAATGAAAAAAATAAATTTTAAAAAAAAGGCATTTGGAGTCAGTTGGGTCGATTTGGTAGTGTATTTTTAAACATTTGTTTATAAATATGAGGCACTGGAGATACTTGTATAGTTGATAGTTGTGAATCATAAGGTGAGAGTTGGAATTAGGGCTCCAACCTGTATTTCGTGGAGCACACCCCTGCATGGGCTGCAAACCAAAGCCCCCTTTAACTCCCTTCACCCATTACATGTTCTGTCTTCCTGAGGTAAGAGATGAAATTGAGGTTCCAGCCAGCCTTTCACGGAGCATACCCTTCCCTTACGTGAGCTGCAAACCGAAGCCTCTAACTCATATCCCTCCCCCTTTGATGTGTAATGGGGGTTCTTTTACATAGTAATTCATTTTTTCTCCCTGTTAGTCTATTTTTTAATTGATATTACTTGCCCACAGGCTATCATTGTTTCACTTACATAATCTGTTATTTGAATAAAAAAATTTGTAGAAATTAACATCTAAATAGAGAATAATGTTCCTCTCTCCTTTTTGCAATTTTTCATTATTAATTTAATTCTATATTCTTTCCGTTTTTCGCATTGCACAATAGCACGGTGCTTTGTAAAGTTTGCACTTCTACACATGAGGCATTAAACATTAGACTTGAATCCCCAATGGACCCGATGTTGGCCCAGTGCCCTCCATGCTTTATCCCAATTAGCTGCTATGTTTTCTTCTGCAACTTCTTAAAATTTGTGTGATATCTTCCCTACACCATTCATAAGTTTTGTCTTCTCCAATTTTCCATAGGTCTTTCTTGTCTCCATATTTTGCAAGCAATTCTTTGATAATGTCTAAAATGTCTAGGAATTTCAAATTATTTGCATATCCTATTGTTCTTTTACTTGTTGTTCCTGTTTTGCAAAGTACAGCCATACCAATATATATACAGAGCCTCCCGCAGATTCTGGGGGTCTGCGTTAAGTCTTTTAAATCTATTTATTATATTTGCAAATTTCAAGAGTACATGTATAAGGTTCGGTAAGGCGTGGCTTTCTTGACATAATGAGTTTTGTTGTTCCAAAATATTGTTTGTTATTTCATTGTCCATTTTTTCTAATGTTTTGTTCCCAATATCTATTGATTTCAGTGTGTAATTAATATTGGAGTATATGTAGGATTTTGAGATGATGCATAATGGTGTAAGTGCCCAGAGGGGGATATTTTATTTTATTTTCTTCTCCATAGTTTTGTAATTTTCTTGCTCTTCTCCCTTACTAAAGATAACTCCTAACGCTTTAACTTGATCCTTCACTAGATGTGGAGGTAATCCTGGGTGATTACCCCGCCAGTTCCCTACTTTTAAAATTTCTGTTTTATCATGGTTGATTTTGGACCCAGACGCTTTCCCAAAGGATTCAAATTTCTTTTCTAGATGTTTGAAGGAATTTGGGTCTCTAATATTCATGCAATCACCAGAAAGCTGGAGCATTTCAAAACCAAATTTTTCTAGTACTTTCTGGATGTAGTTATGCTCTAATCTCGAATGTTTTGTTTAGGTCAAAAAGTACCATAGCACCTTTCTGACCTGTTTTATTTAAATAATCAGTTACTTTTTGTATGTTTAATATATTATTTTGGATGCTCCCCTCTTTTATCCACATGTTTGTTTTATATTAATCAATTTATTTATACCCTTCTTAACTCAGCTAAAATCCTACTTAATATTTTATAATCCATAATTAGTAAGGAGAATGGCCTCCATTTTTTAAAAAAAAAACAAACTTTTCTATCACCCTTCCCCTTGTAAATTATTGTTATTAGTCCTTTCCTCATGGTGTTAGTCATTGAATCATTCCATGGTAAAATATTTTTGTAACATTCTTCAAGAATCAGCGCTAATTCACTTTGGAAGTTTTGATAGAATTCCGCAGTGAGCCCATCTCTACCTGGGGATTTACTTTTCACTAATTATTTTATTGTGCTTTGTATTTCCTCAATATCGACAAATCCATCACATAAGTCTTTATGTTCTAATGATATTTGTTAAGATGCAATCTGGGGCCCTGAGTGGCCGAGTGGTCCAAAAGCGCTCACCGTTACTGATCACTGCCATCTCACCTCTACCTGCGTGGGTTCAAGTCTAAGATTCAGCTAATGCAGTTATGTGAGAAAGCTTGCTAGTAGCTTCTCATGGGTCAGTGGTTCTTTCTGAGGATTTTCCTGGGTTCTAATCCTTCACCAATAATACTGGCTGCCATGTATACCCTATCGTGTGCTGAAAAATGGCGTTAAACCTTACAACAACAAAAACAACAACAACTAACTAGCAATCTCTTCTAAATATTTGTTAATAATATCATACTCAATGTTTTGTGATGTATATAGTTTAGAGTAGAAGTTTCTGTCTCCATTATTTCATCTTTCCCTACTATTTTGTTTACCATTTTCAATTAAGATATCAATTTGCTTCCTCATTTTTAAGATCATTAGTTATTTTCCTTATATATTTTAAAACTATTCTTCTAAAATTTTTTTATTCAATTTCCTTCTCCTCCAATTTTTCCTGTTCAAAAGACTAATTTCTATGTTTATAAATTTGTGGTCAGAGATTTTGAAGTCTGTAATTTCTGTGTTTTTGTATATGTTCTCTTAAAATGTTAAGTAAAATTTGTGAAGTCTATTTGTTTATTTTTTGTAATTATAAGTGAAATTTCTTCTTAGTAGACTTAGTCTCCTATAAATATCAGTCAATTTAAGTTGTTTAATAAGGTTTTCCATTATCCCATTTGCATGTACATTTGTATATCATTGGGTGCTAGTTCCCCAAACCTGTCTACATTTTCCCTCACCAAGTTGAAATCACCTCCTGTTGTTTGAGTCTCCACAGTATAATTGTTTAGGTACATATATTTGAATACATTTTGTATAAATTCATGTTTTTTATATCTGGTTGCAGGCAGGGATACATTGATAATGTGAATTTTGTCAATAATAAAATGAATCATCCTTCTCTTGAATAAATCCCCCTCTTCTTTTCTTTCCCAATTAATTCCCCCTTTTTTTTTTTGTATAATAGTCTCCCTTTATATCAACTTGTTTAAAATCATTCAAAATCATGATTGCATCCATTTTCTCTTCCACTGTAGATATTAATTCACTAGACAAGTTTGTTTGAGTTTATTGTATTAGGATTACATTGTAATCCTTTAATTCAATAAGTTTCTGGAATTTTCCTTATCCAGGCCATTTGTATCAATTGAGGCTGCGAATTATGATGTTATTTTCTTCAGTTTTATGATCCCACAAGTTGCAGCATTCTTATTATATAGGTATATTAGAGTTTTAGATTAAATTTTAAATTGTGTTGTGGGTTAAAGGGTCAGTTTATTTATTTTGTTGCAAGGGCACTGATCCCCATCTGTTCCAGGTTCATTAGATGTTTCTAGTTCAGTTAGTTCAGTTTTGTCATAGTTCCCTATCATTTCCATCTCTTGTTCCATTTCCATTTCTGTTTTCATTTCCATAAGGTCAGTTTTGTCATCATTTTCATTGTCATCATCATCACTTTCATTCTGGTCAGTGTCCAAACAATTCTTGCCTGAGTTCATCTTGTCATTTGTTCTGTCAACATCATTTTCCTTGAGGTCCCTATTGATCCTTTTTTGTGTGGGACCTCTGCCTCTATATCTTTCATGACTGGGCTTTTCTCTGTTGGTGTACAGTCACTTGGTGATGACACCGACAAGGATTTCATCATCTTTCTTTTTTCCTCAGAGCTGGAATCAGGGGTCGATGTCAGCAGCTTCAGGCCACTCAATTCCTTTGGCCCCTGCTCCAAGCTTTCTTGTTCGTCCTTGTCCATAATTTCTTCCTCCATTAAGTGGTGGAATCTATTCTTTGAATAGGTTCCATGCAGTAAGGGGGTTTCACTCTTCCCTGTTTTATTGGAGCTTAGATATTTACCCCAAGCATGGATTGTTTGGGAGTCTTCCCCAATAGCCATAATGTTTTATCTCCGGCAGTGGTGTTAGGAAACCTCCTTCCTTTGTTGTTTCTTGTTTCACTAACTGTTGGTATCATGCCCCCCACCCAATTGCTTCTCATTTCTAATCAGTTTCAAAATATTCCCAGTCTTTTCTTGTAATTGGTTATCTTCATCTCCATTTAGGTTATTGTTGTCATTTTTGTTGGTGGTTGTGGCTTTTTCTGCATTAAGTGGCTTTTCTAGTGGCTGTTTCTGACCCTTACAATCCTTAGGACCGTGGCCAATATGCCTACATTTCGGACATGTTCTTTCAGTCCCTATAACAACTCTTTAGTCAGATGCCCATGACAAAAAGAAGTATATTGGGATTTGTGTTGCCTCTTATTTTTGTATCCCTATTATTCTCACTCCAGCTGTCTTAACATTTCTGAAACTATACATGGTCACCATTTTCCTGTTCTTGACCAGGGTTTTAAATTTTGCTGATTAGTTCAGTATTACTAACTTCCAAAGGGAGGCCAGAGATAAAAACATTTTATCTTTACCTTGACCTGTCTCAGTACTTTTAGTAACCTGTGCCTTTATCCCTGTAACTTCATCGCTCCTTATTTGGAGAAGTGGAGTATTGTGATCTTTTGGATAAAGGACAAACTTGTTAACCCCCCATTTTGCAAGACATCAGTTACCTGAGACTGTATCAACTGCTAGCACTTTTAGTGCAGTTAAGATTTCTGCTTGCCTTGGGCAATTTTCCACCTTCCCAATATCTAGGTTTTGACACCCCTCTGGGGGATACGCCATCAGGCATTGGTTTCCTTCTGTCTCTACTAATTTGGTTTGGAAACAATTTTTTAGCTTGGTGCTATTGCCAATTTGGCATTCTTCAAAGTACATGTACATTGTTTTCTGCCATTGTGATAGATTAGAGTGAGCTTGTCACACACTACTGATAATTACCCTTTATAAACATACTGATAATTACCCTTTATAAACATACTGATAATTACCCTTTATAAACATACTGATAATTACCCTTTATAAACATATTGACTATTGCACAAATCTCTATGTGTTGATTCACCAAAACTTGAATATTTATAAAGGTATAAAAAAAATATTGGAAACACTAGGGAAAAAGCATGAAAAATGATAAATCATGCAAAATCCCCCCCCCCAAAAAAAAGGAAACTACTCCTGTGGACTTTCGGGGGGGGGGGGGGGGGCACCAGACAGATGCCCCACCTCCATTTTAAAAAGAAAAGTATAAAGTTTGAATGTGTGTATATGTGCGCTCACTGATATGTAGCTATCATGTGTTTTTATTTTCAGTTTATAATAATATTCCCTAATGTGTCTATAAGAAGGTTTTTCCGAGGTGGGTTTTGTATACCCTCCTTCGGAGCCACTTTCTTAATCTTTGTTAGTTTGACCTTGGATAGAGGTCTCCTGCATCCAGTGTTTGCTATTTTGTGTTGGTGCTATTTGTCTGTATGCTATATGTGTATACATGTATATATATTCTTCTTTGTAAGGATAGCCATTTTTCTTCCAAATGTTCCCAGTTGTCTTATTTTGTGATTTCTACCTCTAAATGGGTCATCACATTGTTATCTAATTTTACACATTATGTATGTTTAATTTTTTTAGAATTTTAATTTTGTTCAAAGTCTGGTGTATTATTTATCTTTATATATTTATTTGTGTCCTACGTTTCCTTCTTTATATTTATTCTCATTGAGTCCGACTGTGTTTGAGTCTGGGTCCATACATTCTTTATTTTTGGTTGTACTTCTCCTAACTCAAACTGGGTCATTTCTAATTATTTATTTATTTCAAATTAAGAAAATTCCAAAACTTATTTTATATTTCCCATAAATTTGGGTTCCCTGTACAGTGCGGGAGCTGTACAGAGGAAGAATTGTGGATGTTAGAAATCCAAAAATTATTAATTAATTCATTTATTCCTATTTTACTTATATACATTTCTTAATGAGATTTTTTCCAAACTCTTCCATAGGCCTGTCCACTCTACGTAGCACCATGTGACGTAGCCCTATGACGTCCTTATTAATGTACTCTCCCCATTAAGGTTTTCTGTCCTATAAATAATAATTTTATTCAATCCAGTTATTTAAATAATTGTAAGTTTTAAAAGAAGAAAAATGTTTTTGGCCCTATTTCTTAATCATAGTTATTTGTCCACATGCTAACATCATTTTCGTAATGTAGTCCATAATTTATCTAATTAAGTATCTGATGTCTGTCATAATTGTCGACCTTAAAAATTTCCATTATTAGTTTGATCCTTTCTTCCTTTGTTTTGTCACATTGTGTTGTCATATGATTTTTTTGTGAATGGGGCTTTTCTGCATAGAATGTAGCTAACAGGGGTCTGTATCATTCGTCTTCTTAGAGCCACTTCGCCTGTTAGCCAGCCGTTGTAGAGGTACGTAAAGATGATGGTTTGTTACCTTTGGCGATGTTATGTTGGACCAATGCTTCCAAACTCTGTCCCAGTTTATATACATGAATTCTTCTTCTACTTTGTTTTTGATTGATTTAGTTAAATTTTCCCTAATCCAGTCATAGGTCTTGTCGTTATCTAGTTCCCATAATTCTTTCTGGTCCCTAAACTTATATATTAATTCTTTAGTGTATTTAAATTGTGGTGTGCAACCTATTTTATTAAATAATAAAATTTATTTTATTAAATTTTTATTTTATTAAAATGTTTTTGCATTTAATTAGGATTGGACTGGGTAAGGCCTGTCCGCCCCTTAGTTTAGACCTATATGATGATGATTTTTTTTTTATGTTGTGTGTCTTGAAATTCCAAATGTAATTACTAGTTCATTATCTATTGTTTCTAGTGTTTTGTTTGTTATCTCCACAAAGTTTATTAAATATGTCAGATTTGAATACATATGTTTTTGCAATATGTGAACATTCTATCAAACTAGCTGGCATGAGTGCCCAGATTTGAATTACTTCTTTTATTTTCTGTTTTACTTTTATACAGTTTTTTTTTCCTTTTCTTCATTTGCACCAAAGAATATCCCTAGGGCTTTACTCTATTTTTGATCAGGTGCTGGGGTAATACTGGGTGATTACGGTACCTCTGCAGTTTCCTATTTTCAGAATTTCTGTTTTGTCATGATTTATATGTGACTCCGAAGTTTTACCAAAAGCTTTGTATTCATTTTATACATGTTCAAAGGATTTTGTGTCTCTTATGAAGTTTGTGCAATCATCCGCATGTTGTAGCATCTTGAAATCATCCTTCAAGTTTGGAATTTTTATTCCTTGTATAATAGAGTTATTCCTGATTTTTATGCTCAGGATTTCTATCACTATTACATACAATAACATTGATAGTGGGCTCTTGCCTCACTGATTGTTGTATTTCAAATTTTTCCATTATCACCCCATTAACTTGTACATTTGCAGTTATTTTATTGTACATAATCTTAGTCCATTTTTGGCTGTTAGCTCCAAATCCAAATTTTTCCAGTACTTTGTGCATGTAATTATTTTCTAATCTGTCAAATGCTTTTTCTTGGTCAAAGAGTGCCATATATAAAGCATTTATGAAAGCTATTATTGTTCTAATGTTAAGTATGTTGTTATGTATGCTTCTACCAACGCATGTTTGATTAGTGTTTAATATTGTGTTTATCCCGTGTTTTACCCTATTTGCTAGAATTCTACTCAGTATTTTGTAATCCGTGTTCAGGAGGGAGATGGGCCTCCAGTATTTTAAGTCAGTTTTGTCGCCTCTGTCGCTGGTGGACTTTCTGGCAGTTTGTTTTGTTTGTGCCATTGCAAGGGTTTGGGTACTATTGGTACCCTTTTCATCTTTTGAGTCACCTTAGGGGTAAAATATAGACAGCGTAAATGAGGCAAATTTTGACCACCATTATGTCTATATCACGTGATCTCTATAAGCAGTAAACAGTCCTGCTTAGAAGCCTTGTAAAACTGTCCCTGGAGCGATTTGTACAGCTGATTGTCACAGAGACAATTAAAAGATAGGTGAGTCAGATATATGCAAACACCATTTCATAGATTATTTAATTGGCTAAGAATAGTTGGGGTGATGTCATGTCAAGTCCTTTGAACACTGCTGTTGGATAGCCCAAAAGGCTAATGGCATGTTCAAGTAAATCAAGTGGAAGAACCCAATTTATTTGAAATTGCCTAAATCTTAGAGATACATGCTGAAGAACATTTATGTAAGGTAACTATTATACATTAATGTCTTGAGAGATAATGTTTCTCTGAAATCAGATTTTACTTCATATATGGTTGCCCTGAGTGGCTGACTCACCATAATGGATCACTGGTATCTCACCTCTATCTGCTTGGGTTCAAATCGTTTGTTCGGCCAATGTGGGTCTGTGAGAAAGCTTGCCAGTAGCTTCTCCTGGGTTAATGATTCTTTCTGGGATGGGTGGAGGGGGGGGAGATCTGGGTTCTTCCTCCATCATTTATATTGGCTGCCATGTATCTTGAGTTGAAAATGGCGTTAAACCTTACAATAACAACAACAACTTCAGATACAAATTGCAAAACATGATTATTTTTTTTGCTAGTGTACATAGCAATCACAAGGGCTCTTACCAAACAAAAACTGCATTTAAATCAACGTAAGCCAACCAGAAAACTTTAACTTCTCAAGCAACATTACACTCTTTGGAACTTTACACAAAAGGATACAAATGAAGTAAAAAATACAAGGATGGTTTATAAACTCTTATACAAAAGTGAACTTGAATCACAAATGAGCAAGTTGAAGGGAGAAAAGCGAGAAAAAAAATGGCAGCAGCACACAAGGCTTCAAAAGATCTAGAGATATTTCAAGACCAAGAGAATAGACACAGAAGAAGGATGATTTATAGAATGTAATTATCGAGAGGTAGCCCAATATTTAGACATGCATGGAATACCAAGAGAATAGACACAGAAGAAGGATGATTTATAGAATGTAATTATTGAGAGGTAGCCCAATATTTAGACATGCATGGAATACCAAGAGAATAGACAGAAGAAGGATGATTTATAGAATGTAATTATCGAGAGGTAGCCCAATATTTAGACATGCATGGAATACCAAGAGAAAATATCAATGGTGATAACAGCACTCAAGATCAGATATCCCAATACACAACAACAAATCTACTCCTCAAACAGAAATGGTTACAAGGGCTACGTATTAAGACCTCAAGGGAACTCACTAGTATTACAATATGCGGAGAAATACAAATCCAGGGAGAAAAAGTAATGATAAAGAAACCAAAATCAATAAAAATAGATCAAACGACAGGCAGGTGAATCGCATCTGTCTGATATCCCAACGGAGATACCTTTACAAGACACAGCTAAATGCTTTGAAAAAAGAGTTGGCATTAAAGTTGGGAACTCTAGACTTGCAACTGTTCCAGGTTTTTCTATTTAAAACGGAATCAGGATACTTGAAATTAATAAGACCAAGCTGCGAAGTATAAAATAATTGCATAGTGTTCTGACAAAAGCATGGTATAAGTGTTGCATCTACCATAGAAAGTGCAACAGGTTTGGAGCAACAGGTACACGCCGCATAAATGTCCAAAAAACTCAGTGGAGACCACTGCAGAAAGTACTGAACAAACAAACATGGCAATTTTGAAATACATTCAACAGTCAAACAACAGGAACAACAAAAACAACAGCAAATGGTACAAATGCAATTCCCATTGCAGATGCAGACACAGCAACAACAACAACAACAACAACAACAACAACAACAACATTAGTAACACAAGTTAACAAAGAGAGGATTAGAGAGACAGAGCAACAAAAGGAGGAAGAGCTGACAAAACAACAAAAATCCCAACAATTAAATCGGGGAAAAAACCGAAAACCTATAACTGCAAGTATCTTCCCAAAAACAAAAATCCAGGAAGAACAGGGCAGAAAAGTGAAGGAGGAAGGAGTCAAAACAACAACAATCAAGAGTTATCACATTAACCCCTGAGCCAAACAGCTTAGCAGACCCCTACAGCATACTTGCAGAGATCACCTTGAGCAGTGTGTGTTGCAGAATGGAAACCGAGTGGGCATTGAACTTAATGAATAACACAAACACAATGTGTGACAGATGAAAATTTATGAAATGAATTAATTAAGAAAATTATATAGTGTATAAATGTAATGATTCTCACATGCTCTCAACATACAGTTGATCCAATCACTCTATACAAACATTCACACATTGAAAATAAATTGAAAACATGATATCAATATGAAATACAGTTTCAAAGACCTCATGGACTGCAGTTACATTAAAAATAATATTATGCACTGTAAGAGAGATTTACATAATCTCGCGTATGGACTACGATTATGATTCAAATAATTTTAAGGTATTCATATGTGTTTCAAATAATGTTATGCACTGTAAGTGAGATTCACATAATCTCCTGGAATACAATTAAGATTCAAAATAATCTCATGTAAATGAAAATGTACCCAATTTGAAACAACAGTTGGAACAAACATGTGCTTCTTGACCCTTGTACAGTCATACAATTCATAAACTGATGAACTGCACAGTTTCACGGAGTCCTTGGGTTGGCCAACACTTTTATCAGCTGCTTGCACCCTTCATAGATCCACCACATGTATAGTCATATGTATACACATGTACAGACAGCATACAGCACCCTTAAATTAGCTATGTCTACATTTGTGGCTCCATCACATGTACAGACATACATACATGATACATACAGACATCTCTAGACAGCTCTAGTCAGCTCAGCTCTAGTCAACTCCTGTCAGCTACAATAAAAAACCAAACTGGTCATAATAATGGGTTCTGAAAAATCTCTAAATATATGCTAATACATTAAACTCTAATAGCAACTTGTAATTCAAAGTTCACAGTGTTTCATATCTGCGTTGTAATAAATGCATCATTACACGATATGACATTACAAACTGAATAAGCTTTGCATATCAAGTGAAATATAAATTTAACACTTACCCCTTTGGCTGAAGAACACAGTGGAGAGCATACACTTCTTGACAAGTTCCAAAACAACCAGTGTGTTGGCTATAAATTGATCTTCCTTAAATCCATAGGAGAGTGAGTAATAGTCAGGGTAAAATACCCGTGCATGGCATGCTCATAATGTCCCTCATCGCAAGTAATTTGTGGATAGGTACATGTTAGTACCGTCGCTTACCTGGAAAACACTTATTCACCCTAAATAACATTGTACAAATGTACAATGAAAACTATTTAAATAGTTCTGAGGCATAACAAATTTATTTTTTTGCCTATTTATGTGACACAGTGTTAGCCTTACCAGTGCCTGTATCCCTGAGACTTGCTACCCACCCACCTCCCTACCATCTTTTATTGGTACATGAATTGGTTCCTGCAACATACCTGGTTGCTTATAATATGGCCCATCTATAACACAGGGTCAGGTTCTATGGTCCCCAACTACATTGTTATAGCAGGGTCACACTAATATATATATTTTTGCAACGGGAAAACAATAAAAGTGTCCTTGCTGCAATGCTTCTCAAACTCCAAAAATAAATTCTTAAATTTAGTTTTGCTGGGTATTGCTTGCTTTGTATATGGTTCACTAAATCACTGATGCTTTTCTCCATTTTAAATTTATAATGAATCACAATTCCATAGTATTCTTTTTTTTTTTGTGGAGGGTGCTCTTACCTGTTGATCTTTGCAGACCATTTGGGAAGGCCCTCCTGTCCTACTGCTTTTGCTACCTCAAGGCATGTATGCTATAGATTGATAATTGTATTGTTTTTATTCCTGTTTACATTACCTCCAGCCATGTATGGTATAGGTTGATAATTTGTACTTTTTCCTTTTTTTCTTCTTTTTTTTTCCATATATATATATATATATATATATATATATATATATATATATATATATATATATACATATATATATATATATATATATATATATATATATATATATATATATATATATATATATATATATATATATATATATATATATATATATATATATATATATATATATATATATATTGTTTTAAATGTTCAATTTCATCTTCTACACATTCATCATAATCCCAAAAATAAGTTTCTCTTAATTATTATTCTTGCTCTCTCTTTTTTTTCTTCTGTTTTCCTGTCTTCTTTTTCTTTCTTGTTCAAATTTCTCTTTTTCTGTCATGGCTAGTTGTATTGTTTTGCTGGCTGACAATGTTATTCCAGTTTTCGGTGTGTCCTTTTGTTTTTCTTGCTGTTTTATCTTTCCTTGTTTTTTCTTTGTCTCTTCTTGTTTTTGTTGATGTTTCCCTAATTCTTGTTGTTTGTCTTTCTGACTTTGTTTTGGATATTCTATCTCTTGTTGTTGTTGTTGTTGTTGTTGTTGTTGTTGTTGTTTTTGTATCTTCTTATGTTCTTGCTGAATTTAGAATGAAGATTGCTGAACAAAGGGGAAATAATTTGACTTAAATAGCAGCAAAAATAATTGAAATATTTAGATTAGAAAAATTGATGAAAATTACGTTCGTTTGTCAATATGGTTGTTGTTGTTGTAAGCTTTAACGCCATTTTTCAGCACACAATAGGCTATACATGGTGGCCAGTATTAATGGTGGAGTAAGAACCTGGGAAATCTCTTGGAAAGAACCACTGACCCACGAGAAGCTACAGGCAAGCTTTCTCTCATACCCACATTGACCGAATCTGAGAGTCAATTCGACACAGACAGACATGAGATGGCACTGATCTATAACAGAGAGCGCTTTAGACCACTCAGCCACTTGGGCTCCTTGTCAATATGACCAAAGACTTTATGTAACAATATATAGATTACAGTGCATTTTATATCCATGTTTGCAGCTTCCTTTCATGGTGCATTTAAATTTCTCCACTCCAAAACCATGATTGTACATACATGTTTAAACAGCTTACAATGTGGTCGCAAACAAATCACCAAATGTTATAATTTGTTGTGAATAGGAAAATAAATAGTGATTTGTGACATTGGCGAAGGCCAGTGCAATCTCTGAATCAACTTTTTTAACATTATTTATCATACTTTTAAGAAGAAGAAATTATTTTTTTGGGTACAAGAAAAATTCATGCATACCTAATTTCCCGAGCTATGCCTTGATCGTTTTAAATTAGGATTCATGTACAATCTCCTCCTCAAAATGATAGTAAATTTTTTGCACATTTTTTCCCCATACCTTTAAGAGGAAATAGTATTTCTTTCACGTGCAAAACAAATGCATGCATATGAAATTTTGGGAGCCACACTCTGGCAGTGTTATCACTGAGTTTGTGTTATAATGAAACGCGTTATAGCAGGGTTACACTGTATGAACAATAGTCATTCTGAAAACCAACATCCAATTTCTAATGAGAGCAACAGAAATATAATTTACATTATCTTCTATCACTCTAGAAAACTATTGAGAGCAGCAAAGACAACATCAAATTAGGGAAATATTATAATGGATTTTAAAGACTGAAACTCTGTATATTTTTTTTTTATTTACTGTCAGTGTGGTTTTGTAAATATGAGTGTGAGTACATAATTGTAGTGATGATAATGGACAGTGCTAAGTCTACCAGTTATTTTTGGTTTGTAAGTATAGCAAATACTTTAAATAAAAACCCATATGCAATTCTATTTTTTATCATATTTGAGATTACAGTAAGTTTCTATTGGCTTATACAGAAAGATAATTATTCTCAACTGGAATACATTGCTTTTATTGATCATGCCCATTGACACTTCCTTGGGATCCCAACACTGTTTGGTAATATGGCAGGCAATGAAAAATATATATCACTTCATTATATGGTACAGGAACCAGCATGCATATAACTTGACTGTGCTTGAAGAACTACATTTGGCTAGGTCAGAATCATTATGTTGAGATTTGGACCACATCCAAAGTCTTGACATCAGCAATGCATTGCTTGAGTTTGTCTCAAGAAGTGGTAGATTATTTTTTTCTGCAAAATTTTTATGAAAGGACCAAGATGGAGGCATGAGATCTAGTTAGAAAGTTAGCCACACATCTTAACTCTTTTGTCACAGTTGCTGATACATGTATTAGTTTTGGTTGGATGGGCTAAAGTTTGGATGAATACACAAAAAATTTTCTTCAAATTTATTTTTTATGCTATAATACTTTGTGTTGCAGAGGTTAATATTATGTGGGCAGGGCATCAAGCCCATCATAGCTCAGAAGATTACAATCTCTCTACTGCCCTCAGACAATCAATGATACATAGATATGTGTCATGGGTGAGTTATCTCCCCCTACAATGCACATAAGCCCAATATTATATCCATGAAAATTGCTACACCATCCACCTCATGCATTAATTAAGTTGAAAGCAATATCTCCACATAAGGGATAAGTTAAAGATATAATATAAAAAAAATAAGTCTTTTTGATTGCTTTCAATATGTGAGATGTTTCTTGAACACTGAAAGAAATCTTGCTAGCTGCAGTAAACATTTTGAGTGTTAGCTTAGAGTTGTCAACTGAAGTATGCATGTAATTTGTAATTTCACCATGCTTGTTACCCCATGCTTTAGAGATATGCACTTCCTCATTTGGGAGAGTTAGAATTTCAATAAATTACTGTGGATCTGCATTTCCAGAGTACCATATTTTGTGTTTTTATTATTGTTTTCAGAAAATAGTGACCAAATGTAAAATGATCCATTTCTATTAGAGTCGTGGTCAAATATAGAAGTAAGATTTCATCTTTTTATCAGAGATGAGAGCACATATTTAAATAGAATCTCTTCCTTCTCCTATTTAAGTCATGGATAAATAGTTAAATACTATCTTTTAATGTCTCCTATTAGAGACATGGCCACAGATGAAAGTAAAGATTCTGTAAATAAACAAAAATGGTTCCCAGGAAAATGAAGGAATCTGCATTGCATATGCAGTCCAGCTTCCATCTCACTCAACTCCTGTAAACAGCCACATTTGCATATTTAGTTGATCTATGGCTTTCCTTCTATCTTTTTTACCTCTCTATATCTGATTTCCTTTCCGTTACTTTCTCCACTCTGTATCTGACCTCCATTAGGGTAAGAATACTGGCTTTTTGTAGAAATTGTGAACAAAAATAATTTCTAAATTATCTTTACCTATAGAAGTTAGTCATACAGAAATTTGACATATTTATGAAGGTCTTGCAAGCATGCATTAGTATTGAGAATCTCAGTATGACTGTCTTTAAAGTAATTATATGATAATTCAGTTGTAAAAATTTGTTGGAAAACTTTTGTTTTAATCTATTCTTATTACAAATACTATTATGTATGTATCTTCCTCACGATTTTTTATGCTTCAGCGCTGTTGAAAAATTAGTGAACCATGCCAGGGTTATTTTTTATGTATTGCTTAGATTTAAAATTACAAGAATTTAAAATTTGTTGGACTTTCTTGGTTGATTAAAAAATAAATTTCATCTTTATTCTTAAATGGTTACTGGTTTCACTGGAACATGTCTTACTCATTGACTGCAAATTAACTTAATTTTGTTAATTTATATAGCAAAGAAATCTTCAATTAAAAACAAATTTCTTCATATTTGCATAATTCAGATGTTAAGAATCTCGTTATGGTCGAGAAATTGAAACTTAAAGAATTATGATTTACTATGTTTTCTATTTATCACTTTGAAGAGAATTTGTACTTTTATGGATTGATAACAAGAAAGAGTCAATTTACGAATCTTATTAGACAACAGTGTCTCAAACATGCAAGCATCAATCTTTTTTATTCAACACCAGACACATGTATTCTTGATCAGCATCCAGAATGATTATAAGTAATTATGTCCAGTAAGCATCCAGAATGATTATAAGTAAGTATGTCAAATAAGCATCCAGAATAATTATAAGTAATTATGTCCAGTAAGCATCCAGAATAATTATAAGTAATTATGTCAAATCAGCATCCAGAATGATTATAAGTAATTATGTCAAATCAGCACCCATAATGATTACTATTATGTCAAATCTGCATCCTGAATGAATAGGTAATTAATTATATCCAATCAGCATCCTGAATGAATCTAGGTAATTATGTCAAATAAGCATACTGAATGATTATAAATAATTATGTCAAATCTGCATCCTGAATGAATAGGTAATTATGTCAAATAAGCATCCTGAATGGTTATAAATAATTATGTCAAATCTGCATCCTGAATGAATAGGTAATTATATCCAATAAGCATCCTGAATGATTATAAGTAATTATGTCAAATCTGCATCCTGAATGAATAGGTAATTATGTCAAATAAGCATCCTGAATGATTATAAGTAATTATGTCAAATCTGCATCCTGAATGAATAGGTAATTATATCCAATCAGCATCCTGAATGAATCAAGGTAATTATGTCAAATAAGCATACTGAATGATTATAAGTAATTATGTCAAATCTGCATCCTGAATGAATAGGTAATTATGTCAAATAAGCATCCTGAATGATTATAAGTAATTATGTCAAATCTGCATCCTGAATGAATAGGTAATTATATCCAATAAGCATCCTGAATGATTATAAGTAGTTATGTCATATCTGCATCCTGAATGAATAGGTAATTATATCCAATACGCATCCTGAATGAATCTAGGTAATTATGTCAAATAAGCATCCTGAATGATTATACATGTAAGTAATTATGTCAAATCTGCATCCTGAATGAATAGGTAATTATGTCAAATAAGCATCCTGAATGATTATAAGTAATTATGTCAAATCTGCATCCTGAATGAATAGGTAATTATGTCAAATAAGCATCCTGAATGATTATAAGTAATTATGTCAAATCTGCATCCTGAATGAATAGGTAATTATATCCAATAAGCATCCTGAATGATTATAAGTAATTATGTCAAATCTGCATCCTGAATGAATAGGTAATTATGTCAAATAAGCATCCTGAATGATTATAAGTAATTATGTCAAATCTGCATCCTGAATGAATAGGTAATTATATCCAATACGCATCCTGAATGAATCTAGGTAATTATGTCAAATAAGCATCCTGAATGATTATAAGCAATTATGTCAAATCTGCATCCTGAATGAATAGGTAATTATATCCAATACGCATCCTGAATGAATCTAGGTAATTATGTAAAATAAGCATGCTGAATGATTATAAGTAATTATGTCAAATCTGCATCCTGAATGAATAGGTAATTATATCCAATACACATCTTGAATGAATCTAGGTAATTATGTCAAATAAGCATACTGAATGATTATAAGTAATTATGTCAAATCTGCATCCTGAATGAATAGGTAATTATGTCCAATATTTTACTGTTTATACTGTATAACATTCGTTCAGGTGATGTTGTTAATCAAACAAGTTTATGACAGCATTTTCACAAATTTAAACCATCTACAACATTAAAACTGCCATGAAAATATACATATTTTATTTGGACTTGTTTATTTCTCATAGTCCATTGCATACTACGTATATTCTGTTAACCAACTGTAGCATAAACAAAATGGAAAAGAACCTGTCTTGAAAGACGGCCTCGTATGCCACAACATTATGGTCTTTGAAGACAGGCGGTCGCTCATAACAGGTCACAATGGTATATAATCAATAAATTTGTGCATTAAGAATATGGTCTCTTAAGACAGGTGGTTTCACATAGCAGTAGTCTTTCAAGACAGGTTTTACTGTATTATTATTATTATTACTAAATTCTTAGTAATGGAGATTAATTACGTGTAGTTGTACAGTTGTATGTTTCAGAAATGTGTAAGTGTCAATGTACATGTATTACCTTGAAACTACTGAGCAATTACATAAAGCATATTTGGCTGTTAAGTTTTAAGATCACCAGGCATAACATTTCATCTAACCCAGTGTCATGTAGGGTAGATGAATATCCAGATGATTTGATAACAAACAAATAAGATGAATGAATCAAATGAGTATTTTTGTATCAAAATGAAGATGTTGGTTTCAGAAACAACATGAGTGACAGTTCAACGTTGTGTTCAATCTTATAAATAAACACCCACATTTGTCTTTCTGTTTGTTATACTTGACAAAAAAGAGATCATAAGTTTCTCAATTTTTTATTTAACAAATACCGTTTTTAAATGTTATGTTGAAACTTGTTTGTATGACTCTTGGCTGCCAAACAAGAGGTTGTGAGTTTGATTTTGTATTTTTTTGCTTGTTTTTATTTTTGTGTTGAAACTTTCTTTTAAACTCCCTCATCCCAATTTTTGTTTTTGTTTTTTATTTTGTTTATTTTTATGTTGAATCTTTCTTGAACGACTCTCATCTGCCAAAAATGAGGTCACACATTTGAAACTTGAGACATCCCAAAAAAAATATTTTATTTTTATTTTTACTAATTTTATGTTGAACTTTCATTTAAACTCACACATATACTATATACTCATTTTTTTAAAATACTTTTTTTTCTTTCTAAAAATTGTTGAAACAATTTTAAACTTGGACATCCCAAATTTTTTAATTACTTTTTTTAAAACATTTTTTGGTGTACATGTTCTTTTATTACTCCCTTCCTAGGACAGGCATTTAAGCTATTAAAGAAAGAATAATAATAATAATAATAATAATAAAAATAATAATAATAATATTAATAATAATGAGGACTTTGTATAGCGCCTAATCTTTCGAAGCTCTAAGCGCTTTACACCATCAATAATGATATGACTATACTACAGAACAACAAATGACAAAAACAATGAAATTGGAAAACAAAAACATGCTGAAAACATATAAGATACAAAACATAATTAGGTCGCTAAGTTTGTCCCTGCAGTCGAAACAGGTGTGCAAAACGAACGTTGTCCATATGACTTTAATCTTCCATCCTACATGATATACAATTTTAAATGGAGGCCATATGTTGTTTAGCAGACCATATCATGTTACTTAAGCATGACGTGTAAACCAGATGCAAAACCAAGGTGCCTAACCATCATATACTTATGTCGAGATGGACAGACTTGTGTTTTCATTAAAGAAACAGGGCCATGCTTATCAATATGTGAAAATTGACTTATAAAACTATGTATTAATTAAGATAAAGCAAGTGTATTCTTTAGTGAAGTGTTACATTGAAAAGTATGTTTTAAAATTCCTTTTAAGCTTGGATTTTGGATAGATCACCATCAGTTTAGTTACATAAAAAACACTTTTTGATGAAGCATCTACAAGTATTTTTATTAGAAAATATAGCAACCTCAAACATATGCAATCCACAACTACAATAAGTCAAACAAAAATTGATAAAATATTTGTAATTAAGATACTATTTAATTTCAATTCTATTAGTATTTCACTATGTATAACCAACATTTCATTTTTTGTAAATTTAATTTTGCAGAATTTATCAAATTCTCAAGTGTTTACAGTGGTTTTTTTTTTTTTTTTTTTTTTTTTTTTTTTGTTTCAGATGTTTTATCTTCCTCTAGCCCTCGTGCTTCCACCATCAGTTTTTCTGGTCCACCTGCAATTCAATCTGCTCTACCAATTTTGGATCCACACTGAAGTATGTATTTTCAACCAAATTAAATCCCAGTCTATCTGACTTGTGTGTCACTTTACACTAAAGTACATATGTATTTTCAACCAATAAATCCCAGTCTATCTGACTTATGTGTCACTTTACACTGAAGTACATATGTATTTTCAACCAATAAATCCCAGTCTATCTGACTTGTGTGTCACTTTACACTGAAGCATGTATTTTCAACCAATAAATCCCAGTCTATCTGACTTGTGCGTTTATTTACACTGAAGTGTGTATTTTCAACCAATAAATCCCATTCTATCTGACTTGTGTGTCAGTTTCCAAAAGTAATATAATAATGGTATCAAAACCACTCCACCCAGTCCCAGTATAAAAAGTCCATTATATGCATATGGTACTTCCATATCCCATACAATGGTATATAATGGGTTATTTTCCATATCCCATACCATGGTATATAATGGGTTATTTCCCATATCCCATACAATGTATATAATGGGTTATTTCCCATATCCCATACAATGGTATATAATGGGTTATTTTTGTCTTATTTTCAAGTGGAAACAGTTTTTGAAACTGGGAGAAGCTCTTGTGTGTGTGTGTGTGTGTGTGTGTGTGTGTGTGTGTGTGTGTGTGTGTGTGTGTGTGTGTGTGTGTAAATATATAAAGTTCTTGTATAAATTTTCAAAAAATAGTTGTAATTCAAGGTAGATTGCTTGTATAGTGGCTACATTTGTCTGTTTAACATTAAAATTGATTCAAATGATGCACACTTATGCATTAGCTAACTTATTATTTACACTCACATATGATAAATATATCCCACAGGGCTTTCTCACATATGATAAATATATCCCACAGGGCTTTCTCACATATGATAAATATATCCCACAGGGCTTTCTCACATATGATAAATATATCCCACAGGGCTTTCTCACATATGATAAACATATCAAACAGGGCTTTCTCACATATGATAAATATATCCCACAGGGCTTTCTCATATATGATATACATGTCCCAATGGGCCTTTTCACGTATGATATACATGTCCCACAGGGCTTTCTCACATAAGATATAAATGTCCCACAGGGCCTTTTCACATATGATATACATGTCCCACAGGGCCTTTTCACATATGATATACATGTCCCACAGGGCCTTTTCACATATGATATACATGTCCCACAGGGCCTTTTCACATATGATACTGTGTCACATAGAAAGAAAAGAAATACTCATTTATAAGTGTCTCATATGTGTTTGTTTGTATGATATGTTTTCAGATTTTCTTTCCCAATGGCCCCGTGTTTTGTAACTTTTAGTTAAATATTTCTTCAACTACATCATCTTGAAATTATTATTGACCAAGGGATATAAATCATTTCAAACCAAACTAACTTTTAATTTTGTAGATTACTTTAACTTGTTTACATTCAGAAATTGTACACACTGAAATAAGTTGAAGATTGGTCAGTATTAACTATTTTAAAGGTTTAAAGATGGCAGAGGTGACTCAAAAGACATTATGGGAATGTGATTTTCTTGACAAGATTTTATCAGAGTGAGTTTGCCTGGATGAGATTGTACTTCATCAATTTCAGACATATAGATTTTTTAAATACACTTTAGAGCTATTTCGAATGATATAAGTTTTGAAAAATGAAAACAAACAGACCTTGTTGAATTTTTTTAGCATAAAATGTGATTTTTTTTTCTTCTCACCCATGCGATTGAGAAGTCTTAACATTTCATCTCAATTTACTTTTCTAATCTCAGTCCAGTCATCACAGTTAGGTCATCAATGGTGTTCACATCTTATCAAGGGATGCAACCATTGTTGTCTTCTGCTTGGCTCAATGGGGTTGTCTTCTGCTTGGCTCAATGGGGTTGTTTCCTTGTAATAAATATTAACTGTTTATTGTTAATTCGATATAACATCCATGTATTAAATTTGATAATACCTCAAGAGAATCAAACATGTGTTCTTATCTTCTGATGAGTAAAACTTGTGTACTTTGAATGGACAGGTCACACATCAGTCCTGATTAACATATTTGTATTAATGCACCACATGCAAACAACACTTGTATGTTGCTTGTGACCTCATTGAGCAATACTTAAAATACATAACAATTATACCTGTTAAGTTTTTGCCATTTGTGTGAGAGGCATAGCTGCCAAGGGTCCATTTTCTCCATATTTGTCCCGTATTTTCGACATGAATATGGGTGTACGTTTTTGTGTGTGCAATAATGTTTTTTTTATTTTAAAAATTAATAAAATATTTCCTTGCAATTTTCAGTTTAGAATGGGCACTCGGTTCCATTCTGATAGAAATGTATCACATTTATATAGGAATGCATTTCCACAATATCATTAGTTAATTTGAAGTCGTTGCTACCATGCCAATCTTTATCCACCATATTGGATTTTGCAAACAGTTACCACTGTCACTATATGAACAGACAGTACTAATCATATGAAAAAATGGGAACCAGCCTGGAAATGGGTGAACATAAAATGGAGTATATATGGGTTTGGCTGGCCAGGATTGGTTAATAATGTAAATTATGTTTTAGGAAAAAGAAACTTTTTTTAGCCTATCCTAGTTGTAAGTGCAAAAAATAGAGACATTGTTTTATTGATGGGATTTCATTTTTTTTAACAGACTTGAGTTTGGTTGTTGTTGTTGGTGTAGGGTTTAACGCCATTTTTCAGAACACGATAGGCTATATATGGCAGCCAGTATTAATGGTGGAGGAAGAACCCAGGAAAACCCCCGGAAAGAACCACCGACCCACGAGAAGCTACAGGCAAGCTTTCTCACATAACTACATTAGCCAAATCTTAGACTCAAACCCACGCAGACAGAGATGAGATGGCAGTGATCTGTAACAAAAAGCACTTTAGACCACTCGGCCACTCTGGGCCCCTCTTGAGTTTGGAACACTCATTACTAAAATTAGCACCTAACTCTTTGGTGTGGAATTGAAAGCAATTTCAAACACATGCAGGTTCAAAAAATGCTGAGGCTCATAACCTCTAAACAGAAGCTGTGATCCAGGTTTCATCTGTACTGATAAATATAGGGTTGATCATGAGCACTCAAAGCTTAAAAATTATTGAATTTTTATTATCATGATGTTTGCCTGGGTTTATATTGGGAACTGAACTAGTACCGTATGTCCTGTATCTTATCTTTGGTAATATTCAGCTAATAAATCATGTTGAATGGGAAAGCAGAATATTCAGAAATTTCTCCAGGAAAGACAAGAAAACAGAACTGGAAGTACAATTGTCCTGCCTTGTGTAGATTTGTGAAACCATCTAGTAAAGGAGAAAACTTTACATTTGTACATTTGCAAATTATGTAATGTGATTTCGATATTGGGTATGGAGACACCCATGAAATACAAGAGCATGAAAAAGCTAATGAACATCAGCTTGCTGCTTCATCATACACAACTCAGCCTGAATTTACGACAAAATTTACGACAAATGTAAATACCAGAGAGAACCTTGATGTAATTTGATCAAAATTTGGTTTATTAAATTTCTTTTAGAAATTTACATTCCTCTCTCAGTTACTAGTGTTGCTGGCAATTTATTTAGCACACATTTTCCAGACAGTAAAATCGCAAAGAATTACTCGTATGCTAAAAACAAAAACAGTTCAGTTAGAAAATCACAGAATTGAGAGCATCAGTGAAAGTTGGTACATTGGAATTGATAATGATTGAAAGAAAAGAAACAAGGTGTGGATAAGGCTTCTATAAATACCTTTTTTTGAGTGTGTTGCACTTTTGCACCGCTGAATGGACATATGAATGGAATATGGTGCCCGTACAGAAGGTACACGTGGGCAGCACATGCATCTTTGACATTAAATAATTATGTAAGGCACTGTCCTTCATTACTGATGGTTGTATATGTTGTAAATAGTTACATATACATTACAATTTTAAAAATCAGTATTTGTTCCTAAAAATCAGCATTTTTTCACAAGCAGTCAGTATTTTTGTACTCGTGGTTAAGCAGCTATGGTGAGGGCATATAAGTAGTAAATATAATTGGATTCTACTGAGATGATTATTCTGATTTTATCAAATATTATAAGACCATATGACCTAGAGATAAATATGAATAAATAATCGTGAATGATGAAAAGAAATAATCTCTTGGCTGAGATTTTTTTGTCTCATTACAAACCTTGCCATAGACTGTTAGTATCAGCATTGTTGTGAGGGAAAGTGAAACATGTAATGGCCAAATGAGTTAAAATGTTTTAATTAGGCCATAACCGATTAGCATTTTTCTACCGATTTCCGATTCTGGATTTTGGGCATGAAATTTTTCCAATTCCGGATACAATTCAATTAATCGGAAATGCTAAATCCGTATTTTTTTTAAAAAAAAAAATTCATCTTCCATTTCCGGGTTTCTGGTATCTGGTTTTGCTGTGTCTAGCATGTTACTTAGTACTTTACCATATATGGCTTCATTTATGGTTTTCACCTGCCAGTTCAAATAGATTGTCTCACAGCATGGTTGTGTTGACCATATTGGACTTTTCTGAATTCTTATTTAACTTTATTAACGCACTATCGAATGACACGCAGTGTTAGACACTGTGCTATAGAAATTCAACTTTATTATTTTTATTATCTGAATTGGTCGTTCCTGCCTTGTCCGACTCTGATTAATCGGAAGTTCATACTATCCGGTGGAATCCGATTTCCGGATCAAAAGTCGGTTATGCCCTAGTTTTAATATATTCTTTACTTATGGGATTAAGCTTGGCTTTAGTGCATTGTCCTGGTGCTTGGTGATGTCATAGACTCAAGAGACTCTCTAGAATGACTAATCTCAATATAGTGTTAAACTTTGCAGTATGTGCAAAGAATAATGTACTCTCCCTTGCTGCTGCACTTCATGAAGTTAAACTACATCAACCAGGAGTCCTAAAATTTAGTTTGTCTGGGCTCTACTTGCTTTATCAATGACTCATTCTTCCCTGAAAGACAGCTGAATATTGACATTTGGTTTAAAAAATGAATGGCCATTCCAGACTTAACAATTATGGTAAAATCTGGCTTGAAAGGAATATTGCCACTATCAGGAACTACCCAAATATCTGTACTAAAAATGACTTAAACATTATCACTGAAGGCAACAAATAAGTAAAACGTATGTTTCTTTAACACACATCACTTCACTTGAAATGAATTGGGTTGTATTTGGTTAGCATAATGGGGTCATAACTCAACATGCCCCTAACTATTGTTGCTCAGTTAAGTTCTCTGTGCAAGGATGGTTGTTTATCTCTGACCTACTAACATTTTAATGAAGTCCATGATAATCAGTTTGTAAATTGTCATATAGTGATAGTGTTTATTGACCAGTTACCTTGACTGTTTACTGTTTGTACAGGTTAAGGGCATAATATCTTGGTGTCAAGATCTCTTAATGGAGTCATAACTCAACATGACCCAAACTATTGTTGGTCAGTTATGTACTCTTTGCAAGGATGATTGTTTATTTGTGGTCTACTTATATTTGAATTACCTTCATGACAATCAGCTTGATAAATTGCCATATAGTGATAGTGTTCCATGACTAGTTACCTTGACTGTTTACTGTTTGTACAGGTTAAGAGCATATATTGCGGTGTCAAGACCTTGTACAAAAATTTGCTGATTCATTTAATTTTAAATAATTTTTTTTTATCAAAGTTCATGACAGAATATTTTCTTAATTTTGCCTAGAAAATGTGTCCTGAAAATGAATAGGTCTTGTGAAGAAGTTTACAAATTTCCTCTATTTGATTGATTATGACATGTGTTTTGTAACAAAATGACACATCAGCTTGCTGCTTCATCATACACAACTCAGCCTGAACTTACAACATATACCAGGGAGAACCTTGATGTAATTTGATCAAAATTTGGTTTAACATGTTTTTCGTTTAGAAATGAACCTTCCTCTCTGTTACTAGTATTGCTGGCAATTTATTTAGCACACATTTTGCAGACAGTAAAATCGCAAAGAATTACTTGTATGCTAAAAACACAGAATTGAGATCATCAATGAAAGTTGGTACACTGGAATTGATAATGATTGAAAGAAAAAAAAACAAGGTGTGGAAAAGGCTCCTATAAATAGCCTGTGTATGTGTTGCACTCTTGCATGTTCTAAATGGGCACCTGAATGGAGTTTCGAGTTTGTCAGAAACGTAATTTGAAAGAGTCTACTATTCATGTGTTTTTCCTCATTTTTTTTACTCATTTTATTAATGATTCAGTAAATCATGTTTACCTGTTGATTTTATTGAAACCCTAAGCCTCCTGTAAAATGTTACATTTTATTGAAGTTATGAAACCTTCTGTAAAATGGTTCATTTTTATTTAATCTGTAAAACATGTAGTAAACTGGTTCATTTGCTTCAAGCCATAAAACCTGCTATGAAATGGTTCTTTTTACCCATTACATTTGTTACAGTATTTCCATATTGACCCTATGATTGTAAACACAAGGCTACTTTAAAACATATTGTTGTTGCTGTCCCATGATTGTAAACACAAGGCTACATTAATACATTGTTTTTGCTGTCCCATGATTGTAAACACAAGGCTACATTAAAACATATTGTTGTTGCTGTCCCATGATTGTAAACAAGGCTACATTAATACATTGTTTTTGCTGTCCCATGATTGTAAACACAAGGCTACATTAAAACATATTGTTTTTGCTGTCCCATGATTGTAAACACAAGGCTACATTACATTAAAACATATTATTTTTGCTGTCCCATGATTGTAAACACAAGGCCACATTAAAACATATTGTTTTTGCTGTCCCATGATTGTAAACACAAGGCTACTTTAAAACATATTGTTGTTGCTGTCCCATGATTGTAAACACAAGGCTACATTAAAACATATTGTTTTTGCTGTCCCATGATTGTAAACAAGGCTACATTAATACTTTGTTTTTGCTGTCCCATTATTGTAAACACAAGGCTACATTAAAACATTGTTGTTGCTGTCCCATGATTGTAAACAAGGCTACATTAATACATTGTTTTTGCTGTCCCATGATTGTAAACACAAGGCTACATTAAAACATATTGTTTTTGCTGTCCCATGATTGTAAACACAAGGCTACATTACATTAAAACATATTATTTTTGCTGTCCCATGATTGTAAACACAAGGCCACATTAAAACATATTATTTTTGCTGTCCCATGATTGTAAACACAAGGCTACATTAAAACATATTGTTTTTGCTGTCCCATGATTGTAAACACAAGGCTACATTACATTAAAACATATTATTTTTGCTGTCCCATGATTGTAAACACAAGGCCACATTAAAACATATTGTTTTTGCTGTCCCATGATTGTAAACACAAGGCTACATTAAAACATTGTTTTTGCTGTCCCATGATTAAGAAGCTATGCTAGTGACAGTTGGGTTGGTGTGATTTCTATGCCTATTGCATGATTTTAAACAAGATTTATCATCTTGCATACATGCAATAAAAATAAAAAAGAATGTCAGATGCTGTAATTTTAATCAGTCAGTTGAGAGCAACAAACAAACTGTTAAGGATATCCATAACTTAGCATAATATATTGATTTGCTTTACCTTATTAAAAATTTATTTCAGATTGTTCGAAACCTTGGACCGCTAGAGTGGATTTTGAATACGCCTAGTCATCATAGAGTTCATCATGGACGCAACCCATACTGCATAGACAAAAACTATGGTGGCACCCTTATTATTTTTGACAGAATATTTGGTAAAAGGATATCCAGTGTCATTGTTTTATTTTTTATATTATTGACTTATTCATTCCTTTATTGATTTACTTATTTAATAAATTGTATTAGACTCTCAAAATAATTACACATATGGTGGATGTAGCTTACCTAGCTAAAAGACAATTAAGCTTATGGCAAGGCCCTGTATCTGTCATGTGTCATGCATCATGCTTTACGTATCCATCAATAATTGCTTCCTAAAAACAAAACACCAGATGAAATTTGACCAAATTTGGCACCGAGCTTCCTGGCAATTTGAAGCACTTTTTGATTTTTACAACTTATGCCCATCCATCATCAGATATGACCACCATTACTAAAATATAGTGGAAACCCCTTAAATGACTAAAGAAAAGAAAATATTCTGAAAAGGTTTTAATCCGGTCATTTAGGTGTGCCAATTACCTTCATGGTTTGAGAAAAAGTAACTAGGCAGGTACAAGATCTTTAAAATTTATACAGATGATGCTAATCGGCCTTCAAATATGGCTGCTGTTGTTGCTTGTTGGTTCAGCGCCATTTTTCAGCACAAGATAGGCTATACATGGCAGCCATGATTATAAATGGTAGAGGAAGAACCAGGGAAAATCTTGGAAAGAACCACCGACTCACAAGAAGCTACTGGCAAGTTTTCTCACATACTGACATTGACCGAGCCCAAGACTCAAACCCATTAGACCACTCAGCCACGCCTGACTACTGTTACTAATGAGAGAAGCCACTATTGCTGAAAATAGTAAAACCTCTATTAAAAATGTCACAACTTAAGCAAATCCTGCTGGGTAGATTTTGACCAAACTTAACTTATTGTGACAATAAACATCTCAGTTTTTTTCTTTAAATGGCACATATCTACTTTGAGTTATGGACACCACTACTAAAATATATAATCCTTTCAACAATTTCCTTTCAAAACTATGCATGTATCATTATTAGAAGGTTTTACATTATAATTTCTTTTGTATTATCCAGGAACTTTCCAGGCGGAAGAAAAACAGGTTGTGTATGGATTGGTTCATCCATTGCAGTCCTGGGAACCACTTTATGCGCAGGTAACAGTAATATAATATATAGACTGGCTCCTCGATTACAATTCTGGACTACATTATGCATAGTTACAGTAATATAATGTATGGACTGGTTCATCCATTACATTCCTGAGAACTACTTTATGTACAGGTACAGTAATATAATGTTTGGACTGGTTCATCTATTACAATCCTTGACCTTCTTTATGCATAGGTACAGTAATATAATGTAAAGACTGGTTCTTCTATTACATTCCTGGGAACTACTTTATGCACAGGTATAGTACTTGAACAGAATGCAGATTTTTCTGAGATTTGAAGTTAGTTTGATCAAGAATTCATGCAGGCTGTGCTTGCAAAAATGTATATGTTCATCAATTAATCCTCCATTTGTATGGATGTTTATTTTACATTTATTTCAATACTGTTTTCTTGAGACCATATCTGTAGTCAGGATGCATCTTGGATAAAGAACTTGTCTGTCACTCACTAAAAGTGAGTCATTGTGACCTCTCTTTATGGTTTATTCTGAACATTGCTTAAATTTATATTATACATTTTTCCAGTTTCATCATTTGATCTACATT
This sequence comes from Unio delphinus, assembly GCA_029339505.1. Classification (NCBI taxonomy): domain Eukaryota; kingdom Metazoa; phylum Mollusca; class Bivalvia; order Unionida; family Unionidae; genus Unio; species Unio delphinus. The sequence goes on from JAQISU010000348.1 coordinate 1,401,871, forward strand.
TTGAAAACAGCTTGGAAAATAGAGGGATGGAAGAACAAGATATCAGTGTTCATCAAGGGGCCTGGATGGGCTCCGGGGAAACCCAGATTGGGGCTTGAGGAAGATTTACCTGAGGTAAGCACCCTTAGGTTGTAAATCAATGTCTCCAGGTCTCATATTTAATCCTAAAAGTACCTTAGCAACATGCCATCAATGGCTAGTGTTCCCAAGGTAGATCCAGATTGGTTAGTAAAGAAGATCATCCTTAGGTAATTTATTTAAGGTCATAAGTCAGTTGACCTTTTAGATCAAGTTCATGGGTTTAAGTTAAAGGTCAAGGACCATGTTACTCAGTCTTCATGATTCAGTCAAAACTTTGGGCAGGCATTAGGACAGTCTGGAAAGTAGAGAAGCACATCAAATATTTATATATGTTTCTTCGATTACTCGAATGGGTAACTTTACTTTTGCATTTTTTAATTCCGGATCTACATTTGAACATCAAAGCTTTACATTTGCATGAGATTCCTGGAAGACAGAGGGGCTCAGCAATAAACTATCAGTGCCCAGATAAGAAAAGACTTCAAATTTAAGATGGTCTTCATAAGGTAAATGGTCTCAGGTCAGAGGTCAAATTCAGAACGCATTTTAGTTCCAGTTGAGGCTATTTATAAAATCCCTTCTCCATGAAAGCCGCAGTTGTATCATGGGTATTCTTTACTGCTTATTCTATCATTAGGCAGGATTTTGAATGCATGATACAGTATAATTGTGTTTTAATTTTTTTGTGTGCATTTCTTTTTTGCCCTTGATCTCTGTCAGCCTTGTGTAAACAGTCAATAGTACGGACAGTGTTTATGTGGAGGATGTGTCATGTATATGCGTTTGAATAAAGTGAATGGTACTCTCTCTATATTTATTTTGCAATTTCAGGTAAACTTTCCAGTGGAGAAATATGATAGAGAACTACCCTTGTGGGCAAATATCTATGTATGGACACACTTTGCAGTTCTTGTTTTCGGCTATCAGGAACTTGCCAAGAACACTCAGGTAGACTCATAAATCATTGTGGAAATCAATCCATCAATCCATCATTAGTGTTCCATGTCAATGTACAACTCAAAAATACACAGAGGATATTTTCTTTCTCTACGTTAATACTGGATACATTTCACTGTGTGGTACTTGTGATATTTTAATGAGTGACAAAGCCATGTGAAAATATAAGTAAGGAATAAAAATTGAAAATTATTTTGGCAATAATTCACACTTACGTATACAATACAGCTGACTTTTTCATGAGTGCTAAAGTGAATTATATTTGGCCAGTCATCCAAGAAATAAAAAAATAACTTTCCCATGCTTTTATACATGTACATATATGATTCTGTATTTTTTGGCTTTTGTGTTATCTCTGTTGTTACACGTTTTATTTTTGGCTGATTGTGAGAATGGTGTCATTCTGTTCCATAAATTTAGATAAAATTATTTATAAATTGTGCTACAATGACAGTCATGTAAGATGTAAGATATTAAATGAAATTAATTTAGCAAAAGTTGTTTTTTATCATTGCCATTTAACTTTTAGATGTCAGCAGAAAGCTTATTGGCTCTTCTGGGGTCAGTTGACATGTTCATTTTGTAAAATAATCAGTTGTATACACAGGGTATCCAACACAGACAGCTTTGAACAATGCAGACCCTGAAATGTTCATACTGGCATACTATTTAATTCAAAGTCTGAGCTGTAACTGGCATACTATTTAATTCAAAGTCTGAGCTGTAACTCGCATACTATTTAATTCAAAGTCTGAGCTGTAACTGGCAGGCTATTTGATTTGAAGTCTGAGCTGTAACTGGTAGGCTATTTGATTTGAATTTTGTTTGTTTTTTTGTTTGTTTGATTAGGATTTTTAATGTATCTTTAACAATATTTCAGTCATATTGCTACAATGTCTGCAGTCAGGCAGTTTATAGTGATGTCTAGCACTTGGGCATCATGCTGCAGACATGTAGCATGATGTCCCACCCAGTCACAATATCCTGAAACCAGGCTGACCAGTCCTAACACTAACTTCTTAATGCTGAGCGTCAAGCTAGGCAGCTGTTAGTACCATTTTTTGTAAGTCTTTGGTATGACTCAGCTGGGGATCGAACCCACGACCTCCTGCTTCCACGGTGGATGCTCTAACCACTAGGCCACCGGAGCAGTTATTATTTGATTTGAAGTCTGAGCTGTAACTGGCATGCTATTTAATTCAAAGTCTGAGCTGCAACTGGCAGGCTATTTGATTTGAAGTCAGAGCTGAAACTGGCACACTATATATTGGAAGTCTGAGCTGTAATTAGCAAGGTTGATGCTGAACAATTGGAAGACTGAATATGTGCCATCAACAATATTGACCCTAAGCTGTAACTGACATGCTATGTAATTGGAAAGATAGGTCTGTGCTGTTTACATTGTGGACTCCAAGCCGTGACTGGTATGCTATTTGATTGGAAGGCTGTGTCTGAGCTATTTACACTGTCGACCATGGACTCTAACTGGCATGCTATGTATTTGGAAGACTTGGTCTGTGCTATTTACAGTGTAGACTTGGAGCTGTAACTGACATGTTATATAATTTGAAGGTTGGGTCTGTTCTGTTTAATGTAGACTCCAAGCAGTGACTGGGATGCTGTGCATTTGGGAGGCTGGGTCTGTCTGTATATAGCGTTGAATCCAAAATCTAACTAGCACTGAAGTCCTGGTAAGTGTTGTCTGCATTAAAAATCCCGAGCTACAACCGGCATGATACATAATTGGATGGCTGCAGTTCTGCTGTGTGTAACTGGCACATTATATGATACAAAGACTTGGATCATGCTGTTTGCTGTGTAGAGACTGAGGTGTAACTTACACTCTGTGTGAGACAATGACTTAGTCTGTGCTGTGTGCAGTGTAGACCCTGAATATTAATTGGTATACTATGTGATAGGAAGGCAGGGCCTGTCTGTTTACTGGATAGTCTCTGAGTTGTGATTTGAAGCCTTTTCTGTGTTGTTTATAGTGTAGTCTCTGAGCTGTAAATGGCATGTTATGCAATTGGAAGTGAGGGTGTCAGTTGTTTGCAGTGTACACCCTGAGGTGTAACTAGCATGTTATGCAATTGGAAGTCAGGGTGTCAGTTGTTTGCAGTGTACACCCTGAGGTGTAACTAGCATGCGTTACAATTGGAAGACTTTGTGCTGTTTACACTGTAGATACTATTTGAGTGGAAGTCTGTGTTCTCGAATCTGCTGTTTACAGTGTGGAATCTGATCTGGAAGGTTATGTATGTTTACAGTGTAAACTCTCATTTGTAACTAGCACTCTATCGATTTGGGAAAGCTTTGTCTTTGCATCTTTGCTGTTTACAGTGTCAACCATGAGCTATAGCTGTCATGCAGTGAAATTGTTGGGTTGTGTCTATACTGTTTACAATGCAAACCATGAGCTGTAACTGACATGCTATGAAATTGATCGGTTGTGTCTATACTGTTTACAGTGCAGACCATGAGCTGTAACTGGCATGCTATGAAATTGATCGGTTGTGTCTATACTGTTTACAGTGCAGACCATGAGCTGTAACTGGCATGCTATGAAATTGATCGGTTGTGTCTATACTGTTTACAATGCAAACCATGAGCTGTAACTGGCATGCTATGAAATTGATCGGTTGTGTCTATACTGTTTACAATGCAAACCATGAGCTGTAACTGGCATGCTATGAAATTTACCGGTTATGTCTATACTGTTTACAATGCAAACCATGAGCTGTAACTGGCATGCTATGAAATTGATCAGTTGTGTCTATACTGTTTACAATGCAAACCATGAGCTGTAACTGGCATGCTATGAAATTGATCGGTTGTGTCTATACAGTTTACAATGCAAACCATGAGCTGTAACTGGCATGTTATGAAATTGATCGGTTGTGTCTATACTGTTTACAATGCAGACCATGAGCTGTAACTGGCATGCTATGAAACTGATGCAGCGTGTCTATACTGTTAAGAGTCTTTGACTCTGAGCTGTAAATGGCACTTCATACAAATGGAAGTCTGGGTGGGTCTGTGCTCTTTGCAATTATGTATACATTATTACTAAGCAATATTTCCATTAATTGTCAAGCTTTACTTGTTGGAAGATGAACATGGTGATCGCTTTAGAAGCCATGTGCATGTTCATGCATTCGTTTTTGTATTTCTGTCCACACTGTCTGTTAACCTCAATATAAAATTATCTGCTTAGCAAAACATGTCTTGTTTATCTATTTATATATTTGCAGGATTTTCCAGTTTTATTTATGGCTACCTGCATACTTTACATAATATACTCCCTGACAACATTTGGAGCTCTGTATGACCATTGGTAAGGTGACTTACAAAGCATAGATACACTGATATATTTTTTAATTTATTCTATATAGAGGTATGCAGTGCTGATATAATTATAAAAATGTTGGTAGTAACATTTCATACACAGATGACAGAAGCAGGACATCAAACCAGTAGTTTAAAAAATTTGGATCAGTTAATTGACCTCTACACTAATAGATTTTCTATCAATATAAATTGAATGCATTTTAAAAGTGCTGAAATGAAAAAGAGTGGATTGTGTTATGTATGTATTCTTTAATTTTATAATAAAACAGCAAGTATTGAACACAAGAAAGATTCTAAAGGTAAGTATTACAATACTAATCAGTGAATATCAGTGCTTTGTCAATTCATTTTTTTAAAAAAAGGAAGAGTCAAGAATATCTCATGGTTTACTGGAATGATTTTTAAAATCCACATTCATTTTTAGTTGCAACAACTAATGACATTCATTGCAATTATCAAGTTTCACATGTAACAGGAACTCAATAGTGTTCTGGTCCATATTTCCCTTGAATCACGTTCATATTTTGCAAAGAATGGAAAATGTACTTTCTGTGTTAACATTTTAAAGTGGCAATTACAACAACCATGCACAGCCTGCAAAGACGTTCAAACATCAGTTTTCCAGAGGTTGGGTTTCTGAGGTTCCTCATTGGGTGAAACACATTGAACAACACAATAACTATTAAACAGTACAAAAATGCAAAATAACAAATCATGTTTCTGCTATTAAAAAATGTATGGTTTGTCTCTGCATTTGATCTCACCTCTGCCTATTAAAGTAGGCCAATTTTGTTTTCTTCAGAGACTTGAAGGTTATTAGGGACCAACTTGGATCCCTTATTTATTTATAACATCTTATAAAATATTTTGCATTTGGCTGTAAACATTCCTGATTGCATCAGTAAAGTAAACAAGTAACAGCTGGTTGTGTACAAGCAGTGTTTGTCTTTTTATGCCAATTACTCAGCCACACATCACTGCACAAGTATAAGGGAAATAACTCTTACAGTTCAGTTCAGATGAATAGACTATAAAATGTTTGCAAGAAATTTATTTAACAAAAATACAATGGACCCTAACTTGTAAGCTTCACAGTATACCATGGTCCCACAAATAATTCTTTGTAAAGTATGACCCTCTCATATAATGACCATCAATCAGTATACCAATTCTGGTCTCCAGTGGATTTATGTTTTTTATTTTTTAACTATTTTTTTTTCATTAAAATCAGCAAAATTCAGCATGAAACAGTGCAGTGTTTTTGTATTACCGCTGATAGAATCACAATTTATTTTACAGCACCTCAGCACAATAGTTCACTTTGGTGCAAACTTAGGGCAAACTTTAAAAGAGGTAAATACAGATTGCACAAAAATTTTGGAACATAAACCCTTCCAAATAAATATGAACATGAAGTGCAAAAAGGTAAAATATAAAAGGCAAAGATGTCAAAATACTGTAAAATATTAGAAATAAATAGAAAAGTAAAGACGTTAAACCCTTAAAAACATTGATCAGAAACAGCAACAGCTTGAAAGATACAATTTCAGACTGACTTTCTACTCATATATTTGGTGCATGTTCTTCCTATGGGTCAGTATCAGATGACTATATACAATAAATTTCCTAGTATGTATTTTATACTTTTGATTTGCATTGATTGCAAGGGTTTTAAGGGTGGTAAAGGGAAATAACTCATACAGTTCAGTTCAGATGAGTAAACTAAGCCATCCTCAAATACCTGTGAACATTTTAGCAAGAAATTTATTTAACAAAAATATAATGGTCCCTAACTTTTAAGATGCAGAGTATACCATGATCATACAAATAATTCTTCTTTGTAAAGTATGACCCTCTCATATAATGGTCATACAAATAATTCTTCTTAAAATATTAAAATACCATGGTCATACAAATAATTCCCCTTAATATATTAAAATACTATGGCCATACAAATAATTCCCCTTAAAATATTAAAATACCATGGTCATACAAATAATTCTTCTTTGTAAAGTATGACCCTCTTATATAATGGTCATACAAATAATTCCCCTTAAAATATTAAAATACCATGGCCATACAAATAATTCCCCTTAAAATATTAAAATACTATGGTCATACAAAAAATTCTTCTTTGTAAAGTATGGCCCTTTCATATAATGGTCATACAAATAATTCCCCTTAAAATATTAAAATACCATGGTCATACAATATTAAAATACCATGGTCATACAAATAATTCCCCTTAAAATATTAAAATACCATGGTCATAAAAATAATTCCCCTTAAAATATTAAAATACTATGGTCATACAAAAATATCTTCTTTGTAAAGTATGACCCTTTCATATAATGGTGATACAAATAATTCCCCTTAAGATACCATGGCCGTACATAGAATAACCCTCAGTATATCATGGCCAAACATCTAATGCCCCTCAACATAACATGGATTTACATATAATAATACTCATTATATCATGGCCCTATATATAAGACACCTCAATATAACATGGCCATACATATAATATTCCTCAGTATATCATATCCCTATTTTTAACACACCTCAATATACCATGGCCATACATATAATGCTCCTCATTATATGAATGGCCTATAAATAATGCCCCTCAGAATATCACTGCACTGCATATAATGCTCCTGAGTCTGTCATGGCCTTACATATAATGCTCCTTTTATACCCTTACCTTATATATAGTTTGCTTCAGAAAACCATGGCCCTACATAAACTGGCACTTAGTATATCATGGCCTGATATATAATACCTCAGAATACCATCACCATACATTTAATACCCTCAGTACACTATGGTCCTACATATAATGGCACTCAATATACCATGGTCAAACATATAATGACACTCACTATAGCATTGTTCTACATATAACTCTCCTTAGTATAACCTGGTCCTTAATATAATACCCTTCAGTAAACCATAGTTCTGCATATAATGCCCCGCAGTAAACCATAGTTCTGCATATAATGCCCCACAGTAAACCATAGTTCTACATGTAATGCCCCTTAGTCTACCATGATCCTGCATATAATGTCCCTTATTATACTATGGTTCTGCAAATAATGCCCATCATTTTACCATGGCCCTGCAAGTAATGCCCCTCATTATACCATGGTCCTTGTCCCCATAGTATACCTTGGCCCTACATATAATGACACTCATACCATGGCTTTTGATATAATGCATCTAACTATAACATTGTCGTACATATAATGTCCTGTACTATACCATGGTCCTGCATATAATGTCCCATTGTATAGTATGGTCCTACAACTAAAACCCCTCAATTTACCATGGCCATGCAAATAATCCCCCCAGTATACCATGGCCCTACATATAATGAAGCTCAATATATCATGGTCCTACATAATAATGAAGCTCACTTCACCATGGTCCTATATAATGAAGCTCACTGCACCATGATCCTATATGTAATGAAGCTCACTACACCATGGTCCTATATATAATGGTGTTTTGTATACCTTGGTCTTAAATTTGTTTGACTTAGTTTGATCACTGCAGCTTGAGCCTTTCATTTGGTTTAAAAATTTGACCAATTGGAGACCTGTGATTATACAATTACAATGCACACTTGCTTTTAGCATACCACCATACAAGATGACCTGCATTTTTTGTTTTCTATTTTATCATGTGGGGAAAAAAATAGTCCTTGCAGTATTTTTTATAAAATGCATTGTGTATTATATATATATATATATATATATATATATATATATATATATATATATATATATATATATATATATATATATATATATATAAACTGTTAACAGTTATTTCAATGCAACCTCACTTAGTTGTCTGAAGAACTTATTTCAAGAAATTCACAATTTTATACCGCATATATACTTATGCAAGACACTAATTTATGATTGTTTTTCACAGGAGGTCTGCTCCATTAATGGAAGCAGTTCGGTGTTGCCTGTACCTGATCGCAGCTGCTAAAACATTTGACTTGACCACTGGAATATCAGTTGGGAACACTGTCTTCATCATGTACTTCCTGTCAGCTCTGTTATGGCTGTCACAGAGTGCCACCACAATCCAAATCCTTCTCAAGCCCAAATCTGCTTAAGAGTTGGATCAAAAGAGGAGGCTCTGTAGTCACAAAATGTGTGGAGGACAAAAAAAATTTCTTTGCAGTGTAAATTACATTTTTAGACTGAGACATCTTTGTAACTTGGAAGTTTAGTCTCAGTTGATTTATATAACCTGGATTAATTTACAAGATTATTGAGAAATTATTTATAATTTTTTTTTATAGTTTTACATTTTACATTTTTGTAATGAGGAAGTATAATTTAAGGGACACCCATTTGAATGGCAGGCTGATGATATCATCCATTGATAAAAGTCACCATTTTCAAATTTCCTGTTTAATTTGTCAACATTGGTTTTAAAAATTTTAATACCATACGTCACTATTCACAAGTCTGATGTTAAGAACCAAACTATGTAGAGGCCCACGACTCATCCCCCTCGGTGTCAGATGATTGACATAGCAATCACCTTGGCATCAGTATATGTGTCTATATGTCTGTATGTAAATTTGGCTGTCCATCCACACCTTAGATTAACCTCATTGTCAAATCTGTTTGCATGTTCTTTTATTGTAGTACATTTTTATTCCCCCTTTCAGTATTTGGAATGTAGTTGAGAGTAGCTCAACATAAAGGACATTGCCAAATTCTCTTATTGCAGAAAACATTTCCAATTATATATCCACCACCCAACTTTTCAAAATATTTTCAGACAGATCTCGCTGGGCTACTATAGGAGAACATTTTTGTTCTCATCAGAAGCCTTGTTTGTACATGACTGTGTGAAATAATACATTTAGAAGCTTTCCTGAAACTACTCAACATTTCACATTTTTTGTTTATATGTTTTGACTATACATAGTAAATTTACTAGCCCAGCAAAATTTTCATCTTGTCTTGGGTTACTGAACAATAAGTTATTTTGATTTTCCATTCTCCAAGACCTGTTATGAAACAAATTTTATGAATTCGTCAATCACATTTTATGAATTCGTCAATCACATTTTATGAATTCGTCAATCACATTTTGTGAATTATGCAATCACATTTTGTGAATTATGCAATCACATTTTGTGAATTATGCAATCACATTTTGTGAATTATGCAATCATCTGTTTTAAAAATGCTATTCATCCAAGTACTATTACTGAGTTACAATTTGTACTGAATGTCAAAGCAAGTCTGTGATTCCATACATTTTTGCAAACTTGTATTTTAAACATTTGTTTTATTCAATTTGCTTGATATTACTAGCTGAAAGCTATAGTTGTTTCTTCTTTTATGAGATTATGGTTAGTAGATGGGTAACTAGTATATTTATCTATTAAAGTCATTCTTGAAGTCTCATAGTCAGCTAAAACATTGAAAACTGTCTCCAACCATTATTCTTGCATGCTCAGTTACCAAATTTTTTATCTAAATTTTGAGTTACTCACAAAAAGTTGTCAAAGCAAAACGAATAATGTATTCAATCAACCATCCAATTTAGATTCACACTTGAAAACAGCTGAGAGGAACATGATCATGTGACATATCATACTTGCTTATAAGTAAACTCCAGTGGCATACAACATGGACCCTGATCTGCTGTCACATAATAAACTGGTAGATTAGGGTCTTCTTTTTTTTTTAACCAATTACCCATAATGCAACAGCAGATCTGGGCTGTTGCTGTTTGCAGTTAAACTCTACTTTTTATCAAATATAGATGGTAAGAATGATGAATAAAGACAAAATTTTCAGGTTTCTCTTAGGTTTAAGAGGAGTAAAAAAAAAAAAAAACTTTTTAAACTTAAACAGCATTTTTTGTAATAGTGTCATAGGGTTTTGTCAGTGTTGGATTGTTTATGACTTTCTTGTGGAAAAATAGGATATTCATCATAATAGCATGGTGTAAATTGTATTATGTAGAACCATGATTTTAATATTTGTATCCTTATTATCTTTTATTGTACATACATTTGATAAACTGTTAAAACAGATTTTAAGTAAGAAAAATGATATCCTCCATCAAAAACTGATCTCAATATTTGATTATAGCTGATGTCGGAAACTGAACACATCAAAGAATCCCAAAACAGCCTGGTCATGTTTTGCACACCAGAAGTCACTATGGAACAAGTATTGTGAATACTGTAAAACCTATCTTCAGTGGCCTCTGCTTTTAACAGCGACCTCTGCTTTAACCTGTCATTTATGACTACAAATCATAGTACATGGATCAATTTTGTTATTTTAATACACTGTGATGAGCAAACCACCTGCTGAATGCAACCAACAACGATGATTTTAAGCAAAATGTGCTCTTTGACGCTGCTACGAATAACTGCATTGCAAAAATAGATGTAAACAACTTTGACCTTGATTTAAATGCTTTGAAAAACATGGCCGCTTTTCAGGGTCAGTATGGTGCTGATTGTTCTATGAATGACCACTTCATAAAAATGGTCAAACAATATTGACATTTATTAAATCTTTTGTAACCAAATAAAAACATTGTAACAAGCTAACCGGGTTGAGGTCAGATTATAACAAAGAACGCTAATAATTGTAAAAAGAGCAATGTTTATTTATGATATATTCAGTGAAAAAGATTATGTTTGATTCATGCACCAACAAAATCCAAATATTGGATATTTATAAAAAAATATGCACAAACCTGATATTGCGATTTAAATGAAATGTGATCTGATATGCAGGAAAAAAACCTTAAATAGTAAAAAGATACAATGTACAATGATTACTGATTCAAAGTGATCCCACACAAACAATGAAAACAATTATTCACGTAAAAATTAACAATTACCACACACAAAAATAAAGACTCTTCAATGAACAAAACAAGACTGGTTACCAGTTTACTAACTTTAACAAGTCATGGCGGGTAGTGTCAGTTGTTATAGACTGTAAACCAGACTACATGTCACTCTATGGCTCTACATATAATGAAGCTCAATATACCATGGACCAGAGTTCTGTGAATACCCAATGAGATTAACCATTCTTTCTTGAAAGGAAATGGTCATTGGAAAAGCGTTGTCATTTCAAAGGTTTGTTTCTTTATTGCTTTGTGAAAACCAGGGCATTGCTAATAATGTCATTACGAAAAATATTTTAAAAAGACTTCAGTGTAGTGGTTAAGTGCGTTGTCTTTTGAGAATTAATCCATAATGCCTGTCTTCATCTTTAGGATTTTTTGCCAGATTTGTCATCATTCAAGTACCATTGCCTTTTTTTATGTCACATTTATTAAAACCACACACAAAACTGTCATCTTAGTGCACTCAATTAGTTTATCGAGTTAATACAGTTCTGTTGTCGTTTAATCTGTTGCAGTGTAGGTTGAGTCTGTAGTTTACCATTTATGTTCTGCATCATTCTGCAGTGTGTTATGATTATTCATACAATAAATATAAAGAGTAACATAATTATCTTTTGGCTGTGTTCTCTAAATAAATTGATTCTGTTCTCAATTAGTTCATTATGACTTTTGATTTCAATCATTGATGAGTGTGTGTTCACACACACACACACACACACATATATTCGTGAGGGAATATGGGCTCATGTATGCAGGCAAGGTAATGGATGCCATTTACCTGCAGACCTGCCAACTCTTAGGGTTTTCCCATAAGTCTTACGAAAATTACCCTTAAATTATGGACTTACGGCATAAAAGCAAAAACTACACAAACATGATCATTGCTGGAAAATTCGGATAATTTGTTCATCCATGTTTGATTTGAATCCGGGTTTCATATTAGAATTAGTGAACCAGACTAACTTTATGGCAGCACATCAGACACTTTAACTGCACCTATTTGTTCATGCGAAGCATCTGCATGATCAAACTGTTGATAATAAAAAAAAATTAAAATGTCGTCCAGCAAGACAAAAGGGAAAATAAGCCTCTTGAAAGTGTTAGTAATCAACACAGGAAAAATATAAAAGGAATTTTCAGGTTTTTGTGAATAAAAGCTGGAAGGGACACAATTATATTCATTGGACATCAGGTGCCAATTTGAGTATGACTTGTGGCAGGAAATATGATTGCCTTATTGTAAATGGAAAAAAGAATCTCCAAGAATTACGTCAAGTTGATAGACAGCAACAAGCCATTGAGCTGCATAGGGTTTGGAACTAAACTTTGTGCAACTGTACTAGTGGTCAATAAAGTATACGCATACTTTACAAAAACGTTTCAGTTGAATATAATGTTTATTGTTGCTGCACATTTTCAAATACCGAACTTTTAATTTCGTTTTCCAGCTTTACAATAGCAGTTTATGATATTTTGTTACACCTTACTGAAAACTGGTCAAACTTACGGGAAAAAAATCAATTGCCTTACTGAGACGGACTTGTCAGGGTTGGCAGGTCTGGACCTGAGTTCAACTCTCCACAGAGTATGAATTAAAAATTCTCTAACCTTTGTGATAGTATTATTTGTATTAAAATATTAATTCTGCCAACTATTATCAAGCATTCTTCTATAGAATCCAGGGATATCACTGTCCTTTCTGTCTGGTGTACATTTATGCTATAGTTTGTCTCTTTTGTGTCATTTCCACAGAATATTTATTTAATCTAACTATATGCAATTTCAAAGTTTGTAAGTCCACCATGGCTACTGCTTTTGTACATGCACAAAAGTTGCCCTGTTTGGCATTTAAGGGAAGGAGCTAAATATGCAGTGTTTGGTCGGAAAACACATGCACTGCTGTACTTTGGCTAAAGTTCATCACATGGAAGCAACACATACTGTTACATCAGGGGAAGGAGAGGATACAGGAGAGGACAATCCATTGCTGGATAAGATGCATCTATATTTATATACATTGTTTCTGATATACAGCATCAATGATGTGTAGTATGGGCTACCGAGTTAGATGATTTATACTATTATACTATAGCAATGCCTCTTCTCAAGTGGCTTTCTGCTCTGAAGTTTCAAGCAATCATTGTAAGACAGAACACAGGATATCACACTCAAGCCCTTTATTCCTGGCTGAAGGGACTCCTTTGCATAGTGTACTCTGAGATCTCATCAGACCAGAGTAGTTAGTCACATGTCAGTTTGCTAATCTATGCTTCATTTTCTCTCATCTTGTGTCATTTCTGGAGGAATGTTTTATACACCCATAACATGTACATGCACAAAAGTCGCCCTGTTCAGTATTTAAGGGAAGGAGCTAAATATGCAGTGTTTGGTCAGAAAACACATGCAATGCTGTACTTTGGCTAAAGTTTCTCACATGGAACCAAGGGAAGGAGAGGATAAAGGAGGGGACCATCCATCGCTGGATAAGATGCATCCATTGGTACAGCAGTCAAAGATGCACTCGTCAATCTGAGCAAAACAAAGTAATATTCCCCATTTTTAGGCAACCCAGATGGGGTAAGCCTCCACATGTCAGAAAATGGCCTGCACTGGTAAGTCAGGGTGCATGGGATTTATGATTGATCAGCTGGAACCAAATAATAGTAGTAATACTAGTAGTAATACAGCCATCCAGCCGATTCCAGAAATTGCCCTGACATTACCAGCATGGAGACCTCTTGGCAGGAATGAACCAACTACACACTGTTTATGGTGATTTTAGTGATAGATCCATCCATCTAACTGGACAGTTGGCAACATATTATTTCACAGGTGATTTCAATGAGAAATCTACATGTATAGCACAGCTTATGAGCGGCTGGCACAGGTGCCTGCTAGACCAACATATGTTGGATATGCAGCCTTTTGATGATACAATCGCTGATTAGTGGCGTGGCGTGCTAAGGACACATTCCCAAATGAGTTACTAAAGACTTTTGGCATGCAAACAGCCCATCATCAAAAGATCCTCCTCGCCATATTCAAGATTGGTAAGGCAAGGTCATCATTCAGCCTTCCTGTCAGATGGTGCGAGAATGCCGATAGTCTTGACCTAACAGATGTATACTTCCGCTTCCTTATCCACCTTGTTAGTTCCATATTTAGTGCCACACCATTATCAACTCACCATTCTTCCCTTCCACCCTCATCAACCACTGGGTTTTCACTCTCACTAGGGACTCCACCACCTCCTCGTTCTGGAAGTTTTCATCTACATCGACAGTAGTGTATCTGGGCAGCATCCTAAAGAAACACATGGTAATTTCTATCCTACTCCAGGGCTGACTGATCTCCCTTTTCTGTTAGATCATCCAGGCCCTTTCATGAACTGGGTAATTCCGACCTTCTTACATCCCAGAATTTCATCAATTTGGGCACGAACGTTTTAACCAACCAGAATCTGACATGTACCCTTGTGTTCACACTCCCAGAATTGTAAAACTCGTCAAGTTCATTTCCATCAAGACATGGATTTCATCTGGAGAGTTCTTGCAACTCCTCAGCTATTACATGGCATCGGACATGATCCCGCTATGCCATCTCATTATGCGGACATTTCTAGCACATTTTACTTCTTAATCAAGCAGTGACTATCCCACAGCAGTGGGGCTATCCAGACTGGTTGGACATTTGAATCCCGCTGAAGAACCCCAAATGGAAACAATGTAAAGTACATCCACCAGTACACATGGTGAAGAGTACCCACCTGTTCATGACCGTCACTACCGTTTGAGACACTGGGGGAATGGCCTCTACGCATCAATATCCTAGAAAGGAAGCATTACTCCTTATCAACATATAATTCAGATACCTGGCTGCATCAGTGGCTTTGCCAAGAATCAGTCAAGAAGGGGTCATGTCCTTCATATGGAATGCCCCCTTCATCAGTTGGTAGTCACTTGAATCTACTCTGAGAAAGATTTTTTTTTAAATGTTTACTTCCACTGATTTCTAAATCAGTCTGGAACTAGGTCATCATTAGATACAAAGTTTCTGTTATTAGTGTTTACAAAAAACAGGTCAGTTAGAACTGAACTGAATTTTCTGGAAAATGTAAAATCCAGTAAATAAAATTACATTACAATAGCATGTAATGGAATGTAAATTTTTTAAAGCAAATTATATATATATATATATATATATATATATATATATATATATATATATATATATATATATATATAAATCAAGTGGTTCTCAAGATACCATCAGAATTTGTAACCCAGAACAGATAACCATCTGTTGGTAGTCAACCCTGCTCACGTTCTTCCATAGCAAGGTCGAGAACAACAGCAAGATTCTGTTTGAGCCCCCAGGGATCAATGATCTTGGACACATTCCGACATTATGGCAGATGTGACATTCTGCATGATAAAGATCTCTCAGATCTGTTGGACAATTTGACCTCAAGCAACCAAAATCAATAACATTGTTTCCAAAATGGAATTTTTCTTGTGTTCTAACTTGACTCAACTCATACAAGTTAGAACCTCTCTTTCTCTTGCTTTGCTACAGTTCATATCATACAAACCATGCTTCCTGATAGCTTTAGCTAACACATGCAGGACCAGTGCACTCCATGTCCTTTCAGTTGACCCGAACTTTCTTCTGTTCAGTTTGGATTGTTCACTAGTTCTCCTTGCACAACTAGGCCTAGTTGCCAAAAATGAGTTACCATCCATATGTAACCGACGAGTCGTCATTCGTTCTCTCTTTTTCCATAAATAAGTTTACAGAGGCAGCCATCTAAGATCTTGTCTGCAACTTTGAGCACTACTTGAGATGCACAGAGACATTTTGTGGCACAAGCAATGCCTCTTCTCAAGTGGCTTACTGCTCCGAAGTTTTTGAGCAATCTCTGTAAGACAGTGCACAGGATATCACACTCACATCCTTTATTCCTGGCTGAAGGGGCTTCTATGCTTAGTGTACTCTGAGATCACACCAGACCAGAGTTGAAGAATTTCAGAGGCAGACAGCTCAATAGTATCCCCTCCAAATTTTTACCCAATCCACATCGTCTTTTGAGAACAATCTATATCAGCCACAACAGAGGGATGATAGGCGGAATATGGGTAAGGGATCTTCACAGTAAATCCCTAGGCTCAGATCCCAGCTGAGTACCAGAAAACATTAGTCTAATCATACTTGGAGACAATTACCATGGAGGCAAGAACCAAGTTTTTATGCCTTTAAATGTTTTAGCGACAGACGTTGACATATTAACCACACCGACTGAAACTAGCCTATTGGTCGGCAACTATCTCCAAATATGTATTCTGACTGTATGACACTCTTCCCTCGAAATTGTAGGATAGTCAACTTCATCTATAATGACAGTAGCGTATTTGGATGACATCATGCTAAAACATGTGGTAAATAAGATTCTACTCCAAGGCAAAACAATCACCTTTCCCTTTCACATCAACAAGGTTTTCTTGTGAACTTGGACAAACTGGATTTTCATCCATACCAGTTTTTTGTCCACTTGAGTATGGACGTTTTCACTAATCTCAAATGGATATGGCTTCCCGGCGATCGCATAACCCAGATCCTTGAACTGGTCCAACCCGTTTCCAACAAAACATCGATTTCAGAGAGAGAGAGAGAGAGAGAGAGAGAGAGAGAGAGAGAGAGAGAGAGAGAGAGAGAGAGAGAGAGAGTTCTTTAGACTCCTTGGATTATTGAATACTTCTGTGGTCTTGATTCCGCTAGCCATCTTTTTACGTGCCCCTTACAGAAAACATTACTAGCTCAGTGGAGTCCATCGATCAATAAGTCATTATCACGCCTGGACGTACGAGTATTCCTAGTCAGTGGCATAACCAGGGCTGACGTATGTCTTTGGTCCATTTGGAGAATTCCAAAGCGAAACTGAAAGTATGTGCCGATTACAATACATAAGGTTGAGGTCCCCACCTTTTTCTGGACTTAGATACGGTCAGCTGCACCTGGGAGCCAGGAAATCAGCCTCTACACATGAACATTCTAGAAATGACATCAGCCCCTTCCAATTCTGGAAGGTTCGTCTCAAGAAAAAAAAATGGTCCACATTAATGTGTTGGACAACTCTGTGGTGGTGATCTACCTCCTCAAACGGGGACACTGAGTCACCCGAGATAGTGTGAACAATTCAACAAGCAGCAGAGGAGGTGAACAGACCAAGTTTTCAAGCAAAAATAAGGCTTCTACGGAAACCGAAACTAAATCAGACAAATCGAAACTAAATTAGATAAACTGAAACTATTTCACATAAAAGGCTGCTATAGAGTCTCCCTAGGTAGGAAAGTGAACAGACCAACTTTTACAGGCGTCGATTTAGTAAACTGAGGCTTTCTCGAAAATGCTTAATATAAGCCTCCATTCATCAAAATAAAATTAAAAAAAAAAACGACGCCATTTTTGTTGTCACCATCCCCTTTGCTGCTACGATGCTTGGAAAATTCGTGGAGTTTTCGGGTAAAAAAAAAGACGCCATTTAGTTGACGTTCACCTCCTCGGCTGCTATGAAAATCTTCGATTTTTACTAACTAAATATTTGATCAAGTCCTTAAGATTTCACAAATAAACTAATTTGTAAAACCTCACCTCGTAAATCAATCAGATTATTAGATTGGTCAGTGAGTTTGAAATTAATTCTCGTTAACAAATTATTATGACATCGCATATAGACTAGATTAGTTGGGTCTTCAATAATTAAAAATCCTGGAGGAGCCGTTGGTGCAAATGAGTATAAAATATATCCTTGCTGAGCTTGATTTGATTGTTCGAGATTTATTTGATAATTTCCTTCGATAACATCACATACTAAATTGAGCGCAATCACCGTTGAAATATTCACATTGTTCGGAGCAATATGTCTACCGCCGCCTTCTGGATCATTATTAAATTTCAGAATATTTGCTGTAGGATTCTTCGATTTTTTCCAATTATCGTGGATTCTTTTGAACCCAATATTAATAGCATCGTCAAGTTGTTTCTTTAGTTTATCCGGGTTATATCCAGGGATTTTAAAATCTTTAATCTCCGTTTTATTAATCTTATATAGATCCGCAAACTTATCATGTAAGATTTCTTCATTTAATACTTCTTGAATAATTTTCGAGTGAAATATTTTCATATCGTCGATGATTTTATTACCCGTTTCTACGACGTTGATAAATTCATCCTTGGTGAGAGAGCCGGATTTAATAGATATTAGCAGTAGTGAAAAATCGTTATTCATTGCTGTGAAATTTCCGTTAATGAGAGGAACATAAATTGATTCAAAAATTTCTTTATTAAAGAATTTATTAGGAGCATAATCCTGATAAGTCTTGATTTCATTAACGGGTTTTATTTTGTTGGTGATATAATCGGATTTCTTAGGTTCGGGTGGAAAATCCTTCGAATTTTCTCGCGAGTTATCCGGTGGTAATTCAGGCCATCCTAACACTGATCTTATAGAACTCTGATAAATATCTACAACGTATCCTTCTGTATTTATCTCGATAGCGGATGATAATGTTGGTTCGTGAACTGTTATAGCGATTTTTGATTCTTTTCCAGTGAGAGATTTTATTCTGCGTTGAAATTCAGCATTGATCTGTTCGATTTGATATGACCCAGTTGGTATAGAAACAACCTGCCAATCTGGTGTTCCGTCTTCACGATTCTTGTTTGCAAATACCAAGGAATTATTCGGTTGTTGACCACCAAATGCTACCGATCTAATATTAGGCCAGCTATGATACACTCGTAGTTTTGCTAGTGCGATCTCGCTCACGGGAACAGGAATTGGAAAATTAACACTAAATTCGGGACGTGTTGAGGTTATTGATATCGTGCTTGTTTTCACCGGTGTTGTATTTGTTACTATTTGTTGAAGTAGTTCTTGCGACGACATTATTATTATTATTCTGCTCTAATTTCAGCATTGTTGATTTATACAATTGAGCCATAGTTGAAAATTCGCTATCTGATATTGTTGTGTCATCCAACGACGATGATATCAACGAGGATAATTGCGAGTAACCGGCAGATGCAATATGATATTTAATTAAATAATCATGTAGTTTACTCTGGCTACACGATGATAGTTTTTTTGTGATCCCAGTTAATATACCAGCAATTGTAGCCACTGCGGAAATAGCGATTGGAACTACGACCGGAGCAATCATTGTAACCGAAGATAGTATTATTCCAGCAGCAGTGATTACTCCTGACACCGAGTACACGGTGATATCAACTGTGGTTATTCTTCGTTTGTATTTTTTGATTTTTATTTGATACTCCTCACAGAGAGAGCTGAGTTTAGTTTGAAACTCTTTGACTTGATCATAGCGATACTGATTCGATGATGGAGTCATTTTATTTTAAAAGCGTTAGTATTTTCAATTTAACTGTTTACTTAAATCCGCTACGAATTCTACGTACCACGTTACTGAAACCTTGGCTAGATTTTTATCATCATTTGTTATCTTGAATTGTTCAATTGTATCCTTGTCGATTATCGTTGATATCGTATTATTGTTAACTTCAGATGAACTCGACGATGATATTTTAAATTTAATCGGTGATATTATTGTTAATCGATAAATACCCTTTACGGTTGCGGTTATGTTTAAAATGTTATCTGTAGGTGTCCACGTATATGATCCGTGTTGAATCATGTATACTACGTTGATGACAGTAGATTTATTATGAGGAATTTTTACTTTTTCAACAACGTTTATCATTCTCATTGCATCATCCCTTATTGCGTTGTTGAATGTTTTAAGTTCATCGATGGATTTTTTAATATCGGGAAGTGTTATTTCAATTTTATCAAATGGGCTCCCAATAAACTTGTCCATGAGGTTTTTACGAAACGTCATAAATAGTTTCGTGTGTTTTTCATATTCGGATTGAAGAGTTGCTAGTTCCAATATAGAATCTTTTATTGTGGTGAGTTTTGGTGTGGTTACTGGTGGATTTCCAAAAAATTCTAGCAGGGGTTTATCAATTTTGTCAACTATATTTCTTTGTAATGCAGTAAACTGATCAAATGCAACTATATGATCGTCATACTTATCATTAAGCGATTTTAATGAATTCACCGTGTTATCGTATGTTGTTAATTTATCCGTAATTGTTGAAACAAGTACACCTGGTTTGAGTTTACCCTCATCAGAAAATAACGCGATAGTATCCTCTGCTGCGTCTCGTTGTTTAACCAAAATATCATTAAGAGAGATATTACTACTTTTCAACTTACCCTGACGATCTTGAAAAACAACTATTTCACCAGGATCAACATTTGCTAGGTTTAATATTTCGGATATTTCATCTTCGATTAATTTTTTAACATCCTTGTTATCAACGGTTTCAACTCCACTATCAGGTTTCTTCAGCGATGATAAAGGTCGTCCCCAAATATCAATCATTATTATAGAAATCTTTTTATTATTCAAATCCTATGGATTTCTAATCCGAGAAACGCTAGCGTTTCTACCGCTAGTATACTCATTTACTACTATATGAGGTGGTTTCGAAAATCTTTTGGATATAGCATCAAGTACGTTTAATACTTCATTACCACATATTGGTGGATCAAGCATTGTTTGTGTTGGTAACGTAGAATACCAAGTCCTCATTGGAAGGGTTTTAATATAACGCATAAATTCTTTCGGCGGCGCTAATCCATATGAGTCAAAATAAATAATCCCACGTGGATCAATTGCGTAACAAACCCAGTGAGTTCCAGGTCCGGAGCTGTTATCTAAATTAATAATACCGGTTTCAACATCATTTGGTTGTGCCGGTAACTGATCTCTCATAAAAACCCCTCTGAAATTTTTTATTTTTAATTTTTTAGCGGTATCAATTAAATCAAAATTGGACATAGGAACTATATCGTTCCTGGAATTCGAAGACCCTTTCCGCTGTACCATGAACTCGGGGTTCCTGGTAGTCTTAGACCCTTTCCTTTTTTTTTATACCCCTTTCCAGTTGCCTTTTTCAACGCCATTCCTGCTGCGGTACCAATAGCTCCTAACGCTGCTGCCTTCGCTACCGCTGGGGCTGCTGCGGCAATCAACCCTGGAATCAACCCTAACAACGGGAATATACCACCAGTTTTTTCCATGTTTTTAATCGCGCTCGTAGAAAGAGTAATCTGAACTCCTTTTTTTTCTTTCAGCGCTTTATTAAAATGATTAGTTTGAGTTTTCGTCAGCGATAGTTTATTCCCTCCGCCATTCATTTGATTAGGTTTCAGCGTTATTGTGGTTCCACATTGCTTAGCTGATTTGGATTGTAATTTTTTTAGCTGACCAGGTGTCAACGTAACATTGATATTACTATACGACATTATACAAAACAGGTTGATTCTAAATCGCGAGTCATTTTTAAAGAATTTTGGATTAAGAAAATCTTACAGATTTTCCACTGGTGCATCTACTAGTCTCATTCGTCCACCAACACCTTCGAGTATCATTGATTTATCACTAAGAATGACAGCAACCGCTCTATAATTATCAATACCACCAGCACCAGCAGGACGGGTTACACGAGCTCGGAAGTGTATATCAACTACGGACTGTTTCATCAAGTCAAGATGTTCCAACGAAAAGTAATAAATCGGATACAGACCTTTAAAATCTAATTGTGATATTTGTAGACCAGTATCTACATTTTGATCACGTCCCATAAATGATAGCAATCGATGATAAACTCGTGCAATATGGTTTTGACCGTAATTAAGTTGTATATCCTCTGATGGTTCTTGTTGTCCGTTTATTTTTAGTGAAACTTCATT
The DNA here is from genome assembly GCA_029339505.1 of Unio delphinus. NCBI lineage: Eukaryota > Metazoa > Mollusca > Bivalvia > Unionida > Unionidae > Unio > Unio delphinus. Next base: position 1,424,012 of record JAQISU010000348.1, read on the forward strand.
ACATCCGATTTGATCAAATATCATATGGGAACGTTCTTGATTATCCAATCGCGCTCTATTCTGTAGCGCAATAAAAATATGCCGTGGAGCTGAAACACCCTGTCGTGCTGCCAAATGCCATGTAAATGTACCATCAATATTAGAATCCATGGTATCTGTGGACGTTGTCAACCAGCTTAATAATCTCTTTCCCCCTTGATCCATAAATGATAGCAACCGCGGTTCTACTGACAATGATGGAGTCAACACTGGCATCCATAATGTTAGTTTTGATAAATTTACTCTACCAACGGCAACGCCAGCAGCGCGCCAGATTGCATTATTATCAGTACCCTTTCTCACTAGTGCTACAGTATGCTTTACTCCATAAATAACTTTTCTGACGTTTCTACAAAATCCAAATATGTGATGGAGCGGAATCGCACATGAAAACCGTCGACGCTCTCCCTGCAATGTTCCTTTTCGTGTTGCAAACCCTAAATTGAAATTATTATTAACGCTTCCGAGAATATCAAAGGCAGCAGCTGGTCTGTCTCTATGTTCAGGGGTATCAAGTTGTGGATCAGCTGCAGTAGCTCTTGGAGTATGTATTTTAATATACGGAATGTGCTCAGCGTGATCAGTGATATCCTTAGAGAACATCATAGATGGACCAGCCGATCTAGTATAATCATCAGAATATCTCGCTAACCCGATTATTCCCGTAGCAACATCAACTTCACGTTCAATAGATTCGATTTCTTTTCCATCAATGAGATATCTTGCGCTTTCAAATAAAGCCATGATGCCATTGTTAACAAAACCAACTCGGATAGTTGGGTCATCTGCATATGGTGTTTCATCATACTGTAAAAGTTCACCTTCAACTTCAATAAAGGCTTCAGCGGGTAAAAAGTATTTACTGGTATCATGAACCTGAAGTTCAATTCTTCCACGAAGATCAGGTTGTACTGCGTGATAAGCGAAAAATTGATAATCACGTACAGAAGTATCTTTAAGCACTGGGGCTTCCATGTCAAATGCAACATCAGGGTTTTGTTTGAACATTTTTTATTATATATCCGATGGTCTAAATCAAAAATTCTGAAAGAATTCTGAAGGAATTTTGAATTGAAAACCCAAGGAATTCATTTAGAGAAAATCGATTTTCATGAAATTATGTCGACGGATTAGCCAAAAAACAATACAAAATCAATAAAAAAAACATCGAAAATTCGATGAAACAATATAATTTTAGCCTCACAGGATAAAAAATCTGATCAAAATCGATTTTCTCTAAATGAATTCCTTGGGTTTTCATCCTCGATTTTCATGAAATTTTGTCGATGAATTGCATAAAAACACTAGAAAAATGAGTAAAAACACTAGAAAAATGAGTAAAAAAAGTAAAAAATCTAACAAAATTAGCAAAAAATAAATATTTTATAATATAAAAATAATTTTCAAAATTCTAAAGAATTTTTAAACTAATTATTTAGTTGGGTGTATTTTAATAATGATGATGAAAATATCTGATAATGAAGATAACGTAAGTAGAATCACAAGTGATTCTGATACAAGTGATTCTGACACAAATATTTCTAATGCTAGCATTTCTACAATAACCATAACAACTGAGCATCCTATTCAAATAAATAGAATCACAAGTGATTCTGACACAAATATTTCTAATGCTAGCATTAGAAACACTAGTGTTTCTACAATAACTATCATAATTGGAAATCCTGTTCAAATAAATATTTCTAACGTTTCCGGCGAATCTTCTTAAAACCACTTCCCGAAAGCCCACTTCCGGCTATCATATTTGCTGTTATGTTATCCTGGGCGTTAGTCATTAATGATTGTAGTTTTTTATCCACGGCGTTATTTATTATTTTACTAACCTGTGTAGGCATTACTGCAGTAGATGGTAGTGAAGTCATTCCAGAAACACTAGTGTTTCTAATGCTAGCATTTCCAGGTTTTGAAGAATTTCGTCGTCGAACTAGCGCTGTTAGTTTATCCCGAGCGGCTGAAAACGCCTTACTAGCAAGATCACCAACAGTGTTAATACCCTTATCTCGGATAACATCAATTGCTTTCATTGCTGCCTGTTTTGCAAACGGAGCCACTTTTGGAGCCATTCTTGAAAATAATCCCATTATAGTATTACCGAGACCATCTCCATAGTATACTCGGTATTTTGGTAATCGTGAGTTTACCACGTAGACGTTAGTTGGTTTATCATGGTTGTAGTGTATGATCATTCTCTATATAGAAGTATTATACTTCTAACACTAGTGTTTCCAAATGCTTTAGCATTTCCAAATATTTAGTCACTGTGGTAACCGTAGAAATTCGAAGAATTTTCGGCTAACTCCTCAATGAAATCTCTATATGTTGCAATATCCATGATACCACCTTGAAATAATCTCCTACAGATATCAGCTGCTTCATTGATTATTTCTGGTGAGTTATTCCCGGCTCGTTTTCCTCCTACAAGTACTTCTAATCGTGCTATATCACCGAGAATATTGCCAGGGCAAGAAATACTTGTATTTCCACTCGAAGAATTTCCAACTAAACCACTTCCTGTTTTAGTTTTTAATTGTTTTTTTTCTTTTTTTTCTTTTCCTTTTTCTTTTTGTACTAATGTTTTTAATACTAATACATCTTGATTATGTTCTAATATTTCTTGATCATATTTTTTAAGTCCATCTTGAAAATAGCCATATTCTTTACTATTTTTATTTAAACGACCTGTAATATTTTGATTTATTTTAAATATCCAATCAACATAATTATTAAAACCTACTTTACTTTTTTCAATATTTAAAGGATTCAAAAGATCTTTTCCTGAATTAAAATTATCAGTAGCAAATTTAGCTAACTCATAATATTCATTTATTGTCGATGTAGGGTAATTTTTAATTTTAGTTATACCACCCTCAGTAAATTTATCTATAAAAGAAACTGATGTTTTTTTTTCAGTATCTAATTCTTCTCTCTGAGAGGTAGCACCTAATTCTTCTTCCTCTTCAGGAGGTTGAGGAAAATCAATATCACTAAGTAGTCTCTCTGTTTGAAATTCTCGTTCTTCTCGTTCTTGTCGTTCTCGTTCTTGTCGTTCTTGTTCTCGTTGTTCTATAGCATCTATAAAACCAGCAGGAAGTGTTTGTAATGACTTTTTTGTTTGTTTAGTTCGTTTTGATATTTTCTCTAACACAGGGAGAAAGGACTCTTTCTGCGCGCTTTCTTGTTTAGAAATTGCTGTTTTCACACCCTCAGTTGCACTAACAATAGGTTTGAAGAGTTGTTCTGTATCCTCTGTGAAGTCAGTCTGAAATAATTGCCGTTGTTGAAGTTTTTCGCGGATTCTATCACGAAGGGGTAATATTTTCTTAAGAGCTTCAAGTCTTTCTTTAGTGTTCCGTGTAGTTAATGATTGTCCTATCATTATTAAAAGAGTATTACTAATTGTCAAATAAAAATCCTTTGGATTTTTTAATGCAAAGCATTTCATTGCAAATCATTTCGAAAGAAATCACTAACTAAAAAATGCAAATCATTTTAATACTTCCTTGTTGTTACACACATAATTTTACTTCCTCATACCGTACTGGTTATACAAACAAAGGAGGCTCTCTACGCGTGGGCTCATCACCTTCAGAGTTTTCCATTAATGTTTTTAATTGTCTCACTTTACAATTAATAAGTCTCTTTTGTTCATATTCTAATCCTAATTGCTTACGTACACGTTCAACGATGCTACATAATGGTACGAAGACATTAACATCTTCAGTATTTACTAAGCTCTCACGTATAAGCTTTTGTATATTTTTGATTAAAAAATATTTCTTAGATAGAACATATTTTCCTGTCTGTTCTGCAAATTGTATATCCTCGAAATTGGTCATAATTTGATCACAATCCAAACCTGAACATAATTTTACATTTTCATCCTTCAACTTGTTGATTTCAATAATAATCAATTTGAGATTTTCAATATTCATATATATATAAAAATATATTTGTTTAAATAAAGTATTTCAAATACAAAGTATTAAAAATACAAAGTATTTTAAAATGAATTCTGGATACACTAAGGTGTTGATCATCTTAGTATACCCAGAAGCTTAATGCGATTATAGGTGATTATGATTATATATAATGAATGACGACGGCACATTTACCGTTTTAAACCCCCTTGGTGTTTTATACATCAAGCAGAGCGCTCAACGGTTAACCGACAAACACATAACAATAGATTATAGGTGAACAATGAATGAATTGATTTCAATGACAATGACGACGGTACAACAATAGATTATAGGTGAACAATGAATGAATTGATTTCAATGACAATGACGACGGTACAACAATAGATTATAGGTGAACAATGAATGAATTGATTTCAATGACAATGGATGACGCGGGCTATTCTACATTCAAGTGTAAACAAAACCGCAAAATCGAAACTTTGGTTTTGAATGTCAATAATAACGTTCATACCACGTGTGACGGTGTGGTTTTGTTTACACTTGAATTTCGGCTAATGCCCAATTATAATAAAGACGAATTTGTATATATACACTCATTACGACGAGGTGATATAAAATAGGTGTAGTGATTGTAATTATTTGTTTGTTTATTAGCGATCACTGACAACGTTGAAAACACATATAATACTTGAAACAGACATTAAAAAAAATGTTTAAATACGACGTGTTTATAAAACAGTTCTGTTAATACTTGAAAAAAGACAAAATTGATTATGTTTTGTTCAGATTTATTTAATTATAACAGCCAATGAAAAATCGAAGATTTTCCAACACTAGCGTTTCCGTGTTTAAGATCCGTAACTCTGTCATTGGTGGAAATCCTATGGATTTCACACGCGTTATACCTAACGGAGTTATCTCCCATGTGAAATTGCAAAATTGAAGATTTTCAATGGAAATTCTTTCACAATTTCACGAAGCAATTTCCAATGCAAATTATACATAAACAAACTGAATTTTGTTTTTAAAACGCTTTGAAAAAGCGGTCTTATAAATTCCTTCTGCTACTTTTTGTACCGAGGGGGGGAAAATATCGAAATACCTACCAGCTTCTGTCATTGATTGAAATACCATTTCCGTGTCAGTATTAAACGATCTTACAGGTCTAGCAATTTTCGGGTATTTCCCAGTTCTTCCTCGTTTTGTGTTTTCACATTGAGAAATAGCTTGAAGGTTGTTCAATTTGTTATTCTTGGGATTAGAATCAATATGATCAATAACAAAACCATCCTTGATTAATCCATTATGCACTTCATAAACGAAACGGTGATTGAGATACATTTTCCCTCCAGCATTAAACATCAAATAACCCATACCATTATCCCGCCCAACAGATTTCTTATTTTTACTGTGTCTAACAACACCATCACTAGAAGCTTCGTAATTTTTAATAACAGGATGTCTTTGAAATTCTTGGCTCATTTGTATATATAATATATCTATTTGTCTAATTCATTAATTGGCTGAATTATAACATTGGAAAATCTGCCTAAGTAATCTTGAGCAGTTTTTATGATTTTGCTATTGACGTCGTCAGGATTTTTGATTCTTCGCTTGTCATAATAACGTTTTAACTCTCTATAACGCTTACCCCCGCAATTAATGCATAACTGCGACTTGCCTCTTACACCTACCCCACAATGCAAGCATGGTAGAGGTCCCTCCGAACCGTTTCTCACACTCTGCATATGATACCCACAGAATTCATTTCTGCATGATTTGTTACACGGAGTCTTTGATCCAATCATAAGCCATTTGCAATGATTCATTATATAAAATTTTCTTATTTAAATACTTGTTTTAATTATAATATGAAGGAGTTCAAGAGATTATCGAAAATTAAGCCTTGGAAAAATGTTAGATTTAATCTCGATAGAATCTCTGATATACCTAAAAGTCTAGTAGATGATAAACCACTATTGAGTAAAATCAGCGACTGTTTTAATGAGTTTAAGCGTGATGGAGCATCTCATACGTGGTCGACATTTCGAATTATTGATGAAGATGTCAATATACCCGTAATTGATGCTACTATGAATGATATAAGAGCAGCTGTGATACTTTCACACCTTGGTGAAATTGCAAAGCAATTTCTACGGAGGTATTTTTTTAGAATAAAATTCATTATCGAAGAGGAAGGTGAATGGATTATCAGAGATAAATTTGACCCAATCCTTAAGGATAAAAAAACTGTTATTGTGAGTAGAGATTCCAAACCAGGAATTCTAACTGGAATTGACAAACCATACTATGAGAAATCTTACCCTGTAACAGCAGTTGTGTATGGGTTATATCCAATAAATAATAATCCTAATATTACAAAACTAGCTCCGATGTTTTCATCATCAGTGGCTTTGCCACTTAATTGTGTAGCAACACGGTTAATAGAACACTTCAAAAATGCATCCCGGGGAAACAAATTAACTGATCTACGAAGAAAAAAAATAACCGAATGGGAACTAACAGTGAATCAACATGGAGCAAGGATTTCCGATATAGCTAAATTAGAAGCATTATTAAAATTTCCAATATCGGTAGCGACAATAACCGGAGAAGTATTATACGAACCGAAATATCAATCGCGAGGAGCTCCAATTGAAATTATTGATCATAACAAACACGCGTGGACACCAGCGGTAAATATATTTCCACGAGAAAGAACTATTCGATATATCCCTAAAGAATTTTCTAGGGATGATTTCTATGAAGAGAAATTATTTGATGCTATTCACGCGTTAACCAAAGACGACCCTGTGTCAGTATGGTTACTCAGGAGTAATGAGGATCCGGAAATAGGATTTGATCAGTTTGTAAAACCAAATGGTGAATTATATCGAACTGAAGAATTAGATACTAGAATGAGAAAAATCGCTAATGAGTATTTAGAAGGAAACACTAGCATTTCTACAGAAAAACTACTTACGGATAGTTTTACTATTCCATCAGTGGTAGCTCACTTCGCACGAGAAAAGAATTCATGGCGTCCAACACGAAGTGATTTTCTGGAGGATGTGAAGTTGAGTTGCGTCGAATTTGGTCATGGAGGATTGTGGAATACGAAATACTCACGTGATGGTATGATTTCAATTGATATATCCGCGTGTTATCCTGGAAGTTTTCTCGGATATGGAGAATGCTCTGAATATTTTAAACGATTTGGACATCCCACACATGAAATGACTCGTGTTGCGATTAATGGTCCATTGCCTGGAACTGCTAGCAGTTCTAATTTTGATTTAACCGGGTTCGCTCGTGTGATATCATTCGAATTAGCTACAGGGTTACATCCGTGTAGTTATCTTTGGCTTGGTAGACATATGTATGAAAAAGCGTGGATGCCAATTGTGCTATTGCAGTATATGATCGATTGTGGTATGCTAATATCGTTAATTGTCAGTGAAGCGATTATTTGTTATAACGCTCAGAAAGATGTTTGGTTACCAAAACCTGATCTAGAAAAAATAATTAACGAACAACGAAAACAATTTCTAGATGGAAATTCGAAGAATTTCAGCGAGGAACAAATCATAGATTGGTCTAAGAAATTATTCGAAGGTAGTAATAGAGAGGCTAAAGATCTCGGACGAAAAATAATCGGTAAATTCACTCAAGGTGGAAGATTTGACAATGCAAAATATTCTTCGAGATTAATCATAGACGATGAAGAATACAATTTCATAATATCTGATTTAATAAAAAAAAGGGAAATTTGTAACCCGTAAGAATGCTTTTCTATCAGGGGAATTAGATGAGGAAGCTTACAAATCTGCGAGCGGAACTAATAATGTTTGGGTAGATGATGTCCTTCGAAATGGTAAGAAACTAGGTACGGTTGTTACCTACTGTGATGGAAAAAGTTGTCAATACACACAATTGAGAAGTTCTATGCTAGCTTATTCTTGTATTAATCTATTCTCGATGATAAATAGATTTCCTAATACCGCGGTTAGAGTAGCTACTGATTCGATGTATATCCATGAGAAATACAAATCAGATGTAGCTAAATTCACAGATCCTAAGGAAGCGTGGGGAAATTGGAGGTTTAAAAAAGAAACACTACATGAGTATTGTAAATCCGCAGATGTTGCTATGGATGATAAATACTTGAAAAGTAACCATAATATCTCAGAGATTCAATCAGAATTTTCTACTGCACCGCCCGTATCAGATCCGATTTGTAGATACAAGACAGTTTATTTAAACGGCTGTGGTGGATCAGGAAAGACAACTCGTGCAATCGAATTATTTCGTAATAGAAACACAAGTGTTTCTAACATGATTGTGTTAACACCAACTCACAGACTCGCTAGAGAGATGATAACGCGGGGTGTAAAAGCTTGTACTTATCACAGCTTCTTTCGATGGAAAGGCGATACATGGACTCCTGATCGAATGGGCGATAAATTTATTCCTGAAATAATAATCTGGGATGAAATATGCACGGTATCGTTGACAGTATTACAGATATTTCTATCATGGTTGTTATTGAAAAATACAAAAGTCGTCATGTGTGGGGATCACGGCCAACCGCAGCCATTTGTTGGTGGATCTCCACATGAATGGTTAAAAGGATTTGTAGATTATTATGAAGAGATTAATACCGACCATAGATCACTTGATGAACAATTACGAGAATTCAAAGCGCTAATTAGATTGCAACCGGATAAAATCCAATGTGAAATAGCGCGTGAAATAATCTCTGAAACTCCCATGAATGATTTTTGGGAAATGTGGAAGCCAAATGATTTAATAATCGCGAGTAGAAAAATAGTCAGAGACGCACTTCAGATGAAGTTGTTTGCGCTACATAAAGAAAAATTTGCAACACTTCCAGTACCACTCTGTTATAGACCTAAGGATACACGAAAGCAGAATATCGACGTTGACATTCCTGGACAACAACAAAAGCAGAATTTAGTATTAAATGATATTGTGCTGGTTGATATCAGCGTCGTTAAAGATGCATTAGGTGCTGATAAATCCCCATGGACGTTAGGTTATGCAGCAACAATACACTCTTCACAGGGATTGACTATATCCGATACAACTCTTTGGATAGTAGATAATCATATTGAGTGGTCAAATTTAGTTTATCTCGCAGTATCCAGAGTACGGCGAATAAACCAACTTCGAAGAATTGTGGTTAATGATAATGACAATACAATAAGTAATATACACACCGATGATAATATAATCAGAAAAAAACTCTCTGGTTATAAACAACAGGATAAAAAAAATAAACGAGAATTTGACATTGATGCTGAATTAATTAAGACACTAAAGCAACAACAGAACAATCACTGCGCGAGTTGCAATTGTATAATGAGTTGGAATTGGTCGGATAAAGATCCTCGCCAATTCACCGTAGATAGAAAAGATAACAATCTCGGTCATGTCAGAAACAATGTGATGTTGACCTGTCTTGAGTGTAATAGACGCCGGGGTGACAGCACCCTGGGTGCTAATTAAGACCCCGCGGTGGTAATTGAGTATCCTCGGGAATTACCTGTAGTTGTTGTCGAGTAAATCCTCGCTGAGGAGCAGTTGAATCCAGTCTATAGATTGGAGGTCTACCAGTTGATCGTGTTATACCGGATATATTATGCGTAGTGACACTCCAAATAGGATCAGTAGCTCTTTTTTTACCACCCTCAAGCTCTCCTGGTTCATATAAGTACCTTACAATGACATTACTACCAAGAATTGGTTCTTTTTGTGAAATTCCTTGGATTTCCATTTTGATAGACGCCTTCTTAATAGCGTTGACAGGTTTCATATTAATTGTTCTAGTAATCTCATTATTGATTGCGGTAATCACAGCTGGTAATCTCTTGACCCATTCACGGGATCGTTTATCCTGGATGAATTCTTTTGCGTATTGATATCCGAATAACCGCTCAGCAAGGGTTTTATTAAACCGTTCAACAATTGCCTGATCGCGATGTAGCGCAGTGTGTCCTCGTCTGATGGCGACATTATGATGTTTCATCGTAGATGTAACAACACCTTGAAATTCCTTGCCAGGATCAACTTGTAACAGATTTGGCCAGCGCAGAGGACCTCGTCGATAAATTTTTTCAAATGCAGAAGCTACTTCAGTAGATGATTTTGTTTTTAACGGTTCTGCTTCTTTGTATCGACTTGCAATATCAACTAACGTTAACGCGTATTTGTAACCGTTGTCATGCGGCAGAAATAGTATATCAGCTTGATGAACTTCATTAGGTGTTGTAACATCAAAATGCGAATAGTTAATTTGTTTAGGCGCTGGTAGATAAATTTGCCATATTGCCTGTTTAGATAACCAGTTTGCCGCTGTAGTTTTTTTCACCTTTGATGCACTAGCTAGTTTATTAATTGCTGCGTAACCTCTCCAGTATCCTCTCGGAGAATAATAAATAGATTCCATATTAAAATGCTAGCATTTCCAATTACCAGCACCTAACATCAATTTACCCTTCATAGCAGATTTTACCAACCACGAAGCCAATTTTTCTTTGAAGGATTTATCAGGAATAGCATTTAACGCATGAATTAATTTTACATCTGCGAGATGTCTGTGTTGAAGATTGCTGCTTTTATAAGCGACATCATGAGCATGACACGCCTTATCAATAGCGTTTATTGGATACTCGCCGGGTCGGGGTAAATTTTGATCATCAAGTCTGATATCTAATCGTGTTCCCGGTCCACAGTAGCTATATCCTGGAAGGTGCTTTTCTCCTGGATACTTTGCCCACGGTGTTCCTGGGAGTTTTGTCAATTTGGCTGCAATATCACCTCCTCGTTTTTTTTTAAAGGTTTCGTGGAAGTAAATCTAAATTTTTTCGTACTACATTGTACGCATTTACCAGAAAGCGCTGATCGATTATTTTTCGTTGTAATAGTCGTCAAGTCATTTGTGCCAGTACGCGTCCTACACTTCACACAATATAGATCCATAATTTATATATAACAGTTATGAATGTAATTGATTATTCAGCTACTCGACGACGGGAACCTATTAGACACCATGCAATGTTACCAAATTCTATTCGCGCGATTATCATCGGACCATCTGGAAGTGGTAAAACACAATTACTACTTAATTTGATAACGAGATGGATGAAGTGGGATAAATTGTACATGATTGCTCCGAGTGTAGACGATCAACGATGTTATGAAGTATTAAAGGATTTTAATGATGCCGCGCAAGAAATTAACGGCGATGGTGTTATTGAGTTTATAACCGATATCGAAGAGGCACCTAGTATTGATGATATTGATGGAAGTATTAACAATTTAGTCGTATATGATGATATCATGTTAGATAATCAAAAGAATCCTGCTAGAATATTTTCCAGAGGAAGACATAAAAACACCGATGTGATATATATCACTCAACGTTACACTCAAATACCAAAAGTGATCAGAGATAACTGCAATATGCTGTGTGTATTTAACGGAGTTGATACTCATACTCTTAGAAATATTTGGCAAACTTGGTGCGGTGGTGATATGGATCATAATCGATTTAGAAATTTCTTTAGCCACGCTCAGACAATCCCACACGGATTTGTGACGATAAATTTATCAGACCCTCGGACAAGATATCGTATCGGACTTGATCAAATATTTAGTTAGTAAAAATCGAAGATTTTCATAGCAGCCGAGGAGGTGAACGTCAACTAAATGGCGTCTTTTTTTTAACCCGAAAACTCCACGAATTTTCCAAGCATCGTAGCAGCAAAGGGGATGGTGACAACAAAAATGGCGTCGTTTTTTTTTTAATTTTATTTTGATGAATGGAGGCTTATATTAAGCATTTTCGAGAAAGCCTCAGTTTACTAAATCGACGCCTGTAAAAGTTGGTCTGTTCACTTTCCTACCTAGGGAGACTCTATAGCAGCCTTTTATGTGAAATAGTTTCAGTTTATCTAATTTAGTTTCGATTTGTCTGATTTAGTTTCGGTTTCCGTAGAAGCCTTATTTTTGCTTGAAAACTTGGTCTGTTCACCTCCTCTGCTGCTCAACACCAATGTACAAATCCTACAAATTCCTGACAGACAGTCTATCCAGGAAGGGTCATGTCATTCACACGGTGTGGTATCTCCACCCATCAGTCTTTTGTAGGATTTACGCAGTTTGGGGGCATCTGACAATAGACCTGTTTTTGTCAAGTTGAAATCACAAGAATCCCACCGTTGTCTCCCCAGCTCCAGACCCAGAAGCTTGCCCCATGGAAGCACTGTCGATCGGCTTGCAAGGGTTCTGGTCCTCCACCTAGTCCTTAGCGATCGTGGTACCGGAGAAATCCAGAAATTACGGAGTCAGAACTGAAAAATGATTATTATAGCCCCTCTCAGGTGGGACAAGTCTTGGGTCACATACCTACTAGCTCGAGAAATAGATCTACTCAGGAGGATTCCGGCCCTGCCGAAGCTTCTCGAGGAATGAGTGTCGCAAGTGTTCCACCCATGTCAGGACTTTTCTCTTCTTTATGCGTTGCTGTTGACTGGACAGCCTTGTGGAACAAACAATTTAAACCTTCTAGTGTTGAAAGATTCTCATGAGCATGAAGGCCCTTGGCTATGAAGGTTTTACGAGGAAAAAAAGCAGGTGTTCAAGGATAGGTGCTAAGTTAACATCGTCCATTTTTAGTGACTCTGTTCCCCAAAAAGTTTTACCCCCTGGCTTTTTTAGGAGAAAAAGGCTCCAATTTCTACCAAACACTACCGCTCAGTGATCTCTGACACTTTGAGACATCATATCTGACACGAAATCAAACATGATAAAGTTGTATTGGATTCGTTGGCTAATTTTGATTTTCATCGACCATCAGAATATGTACATCTAGCCGGATCGGACAGATATATTGGTTCTTTGTCCTAGAGACATGTATTAGATTTCATGAGTTGCCTCTCTTTGTATGTAATGCCAACTAACCAATAGCAATCCACATGCAACATGAAAAGGGGAAAAAATTCACCTGATTGAGAAAAGTGTTTACCTCTAATTTATGCGTGCCGTATTGCAACACCTCTGAGAGGGTAAAAACGCTCTGCGCCATTGTCACTAAATGAAAGACTGCTATCTGGTGATTTACTATCCAATTCTGAGTATTATCCCTACGTCAATCAACTTTGAAACACGCATGGTACTCAGATTTCTTTCCCCATCTAGTGTCCGTAAAAGTTTTTTGCTCATTTGATCCTGGTGCATCCACGTGTGTGTTTGTGTGTGATTTGAATTTGTACGTAGCTTTAACAATTTTTCCTTCATTTCGCTACAATATTTTCAGTGTGGCAGTTTATAGTGGCATCTAGCACTGGGGCATCATGCCGCAGACACCTACTCGCATTATCCTGACACCAGACCGACCAGTCCTAACACTATCCTCTTCATGCTGAGCGCATATCGAGATAGCTGCTTGCACCAGTTTTCTTTGGTATGACTAGACAGGGGTTAAAATATATGAACTTCCGCATCCGAGGTAGACACCCTAACTACTGAGGCCACTGGAGCCATCTCGCGTATTACAAAAATGCCAAGGTGCAACAAATTGTTATACCATAGAGTGTTTAATAAAACTGATGTTGTGTTAGGGCACAACAGCGGATTCAAACAGTTTATTCATGTGATAAGCAATGGTGGCCTTAGCAGTTTTGGGTTACATGATACGCTTTCATTTATTAGATCCAAAAAGTTGACTTTGTATATGGGTGTGGGTGTCTCTCAAAAAATGTTTCATATCATGTATTATCAAACTTGATGAGACCTTAAGTTGCTTTGTGAGTAAAGTTCTTCACATTATATTGTTGTTGTTTGATTTTAAAACGACTACATCGGGCACAGCAGATGGCAATGGTTTCTTCCGCTTTAAAAGTAATTCTTCGCATGAGGACACCATGAATGAGACCACCGGGTAAAGACAACCAGACTGAGATGAGAAAAGTAAGTGTTGCAAATCAGCTAGATTTTTTTATCGCATGGGTGAGAAATTGTGTTGCAAGCCAACAAACCGAATACAGGTATTATGAGACCACTCTCGCTTTCATGTGACCTCGCCTTCATAGCTATCTACCTTTTATAATGTTGATTTACTATTGAAATAAAGGTGATCACGTTATTTTGGGTAAATTCGTGCATTAACAAGGGTTAATATTACAATCTCATAAACGTCACGGCAGATTACCTTGTGATTTGGATAAATTGGTTCATTGACAAGGGCCAGTACTACAGTCTTGTGAATGTCACGGCAGATTAAATTGGTTCATTGACAAGGGACAGTACTACAGTCTCATGAATGTCACGGAAGATTCTCGTGAATGTCACGGCAGATTACCCTGTGATTTGGGTAAATTGGTTCATTGACAAGGGACAGTACTACAGTCTCGTGAATTTCACGGCAGATTACTCTGCGATTTGGGTAAATTGGTTCATTGACAAGGGACAGTACTACAAACTCATGAGTTGCATGAGACATCCAATCACATTTTGTCAAAATGCTGTTAAATCTAATGAGTAACACTTATGTAGTAATTTCTCCAAAATGTTTATTTGTTTTTTTTTTTTTTTTTTTTTATGGTTTAACGCCATTTTTCAGCACAATATATAGGCTATACATGGCGGCCAGTATTAGTGGTGGAGGAAGAAACCGGAAAAACCCCGGAAAGAACCACCGACCCACGAGAAGCTACTGGCAAGCTTTCTCACTTAACTACATTAGCCGAATCTTAGACTCGAACCCACGCAGACAGAGGTGAGATGGCAGTGGTCCGTAACGGACAGCGCTTTAGACCACTCGGCCACTCGGGGCCCCTGTTTATTTGTTAACTGTTACAATAAATAGCATCATTTAAAATATCACCTAAAATGAAAAACACATTAAACTGAATGTCCACGAGGTTCATAAATATCTGGATTTTTTTAATCTTTTTTCTTTTTGGAAGGTACTCTAACCCGGTTGATCTCAGCCCATTTGGGGAGGCCCTCATGTCCTACTTATGATATAGGTTTTCATGCTTTGTAAATGCTTTATACATATTCATGTATAGATCTATGTTGTTTTCCTTTGCATATATATATATATATATATATATATATATATATATATATATATATATATATATATATATATATATATATATATATATATATATAATTTTTTTAAATTTTAGTTTTTAAAAAATGTCAATTATATCATCTAGGCATTCGTCGTAGGCCAGCAAGTAGCTTTCCATCATCTCATAGTCTTCTTGTCTTTTTAATCTTCCTTTTTCCTTCCTTCCTCTATTTCTTTCTAAGTTAAATTGCTCGTCTGCTGTCAGGGTTAGCTTTATTGTTTCATTTACACTAGTCTCTTCAGATGATGTCAAGGTTTGTAGTTCATTCTGCTGTTTATCTGGACATTCCAAATTTGAAGAAAATTTAATTGTGCGGCCAGTCAAGTAAGGCAAACAACTTTATAAAAAGGATAAAAAAATCTAGATATAGTTTTGTAATGATCTAAATGCTGCAATTTAGACACCCACAATTTTTTTTTTTTTTTACAAATGACAGAACTTATTAAAAAATGATAGCACTTTACAGTTATGTATTTTGCATTATATTTTTTTTTAAAAATGTACCCTGTTTTCTTCACATGATATTTAAGAAAAGACCTTGCATATCTTAAGCATTGTTAAAAAAAAAAACTTCTAATAACCTTTTTTTCATACATGATTGATGTGTGTACTATGGATTATAGAGTATACATCTAAGCCTTACTTCATATGCGCATTTATATAAAAACAAATTCCACTTTTTTCATTTTCATTTCTGGACTTAAGAGGTCAATTGTAAAAAGGGGACTATTTTTAATATTTGTTATTGTTAAAGAAAATCAAAGAACATGCTAGTAATATTAATGAAAAATAAGGAAAGGAATACATCTTTAATATTGTCTTTATAGTCAACCAGTTTTTAATTATGAAACCGGTAAATAAACCTGAAGTATGTGAGACGATTATGACGGCAATGATAACGACGACGACAATAACTGCAATAAAAACGATGACAAGAACAACATGAATAAAAACAAGAACAATAATGCTGAAAGATAAGACCAGTGTGTTTGCGTGAAATCCATCAATCAAGAAGGAACCTATTGTTAACTAGAAATCATTAATGTTCAGCAATACTTAGCAAATGCAAAAAAAAGTGTCAAGAGTTTATGCTACGCTAGATAAGGATCTTTGTTGTTCGCAGTTTGATTCGACTTTTAAGCGAATACATACAGTAATCTTTACGTATGTACCAAGTTTAACAGGCTATAGAGAGTATCGTCCCTTATATTATGGCTGCTTGTTGTCAACAGGTAGATGCGTGATGTTTTTGTTAACAGGTAAATGCGGTCAAGCAAGGAAACATTTCTGAACATTGGGTTGGGGAGTGATGATAGTAAATAAGGCATGGAGTGTCAACAGACTTGTGGGATTTTCCTCAGCTCTCCATCACGTTCGCAATTGGGTCACTCGCACACGTGATTTCAGTTGTCACGTTCGAATTTTCGACACTTGTTATCAGATACTGCGTTGTAGTCAGTTCAATGAATACACAATAGTACTGACAGCTAGCACAAAAGGTAGTGTTTAATATCTGACAAGTAATAAGGTCAATTTGTGGAGCTGAAGGTCATGACATGAAGTCATCGTGACAAAGCTTGTTTTCACCTTAGACCTACATGTATGTAGGTAATAGGTAGGTAGGGTGACTTGCATGTATGTATGTATGTATGTATGTATGTATGACTCTTTATTTAGTCTTTAGAAGAGATTTTATTCAGTTAATCATTGTTGGGCAAGTTAAATTTGGTAAATGCAACCCTAGTTATATAGAGAAAAAAGCGACCAACAATTTAGTATTTGATAGCATTTTCCGTTTCATACCTCCCATACAAGTAGAACAAATGTGATAACATCCTCGTGTTAAGCGTGCGAGAACTATAAAATTGATATATGTACCGAATGTCGCTTTCTTTCTTATTGAATCTTTCTTTCTTTTTTAAAATCGAGTTTTGCATTTATAACTTGCTAGGGTGCGCATATTACTTAAATAATAATGTTTTTATTTATTTTTTAAATAATCAAGAAATTCCTATATTGCTCAAATGTTTTTCTTACTTTTGGAGGTAAAACGTTACAATTTTGTGTTATCATAAATGTGCTTGTATATTTTTTGTCTACCCGTTTCCCTTTCTAGCTCATATTGTTTATAATAATTAACTATTCGATATTGATTTTGTCAGTGACAGTAATTCAATGAACGACTTCCGTATGGATTCGTTAATAACGCGCGACCAAATGCATTCAACTTCGACACAATCCGTCGTATAACACGCAGGCAGAACATATCAGATCTACGTTGTTTGCATTCACTCGTAAATGAAACAAACGCCACAGAGCCTGATCGCCCAGCGCATTACGCTCTCTGTCTAATTCTCTAATTACAAAGCAGTGTTATTATTTTGACTGTTTCTAAGTATATTCTAATAAATAAAATATGACTCTGCAAGGATTTGATATGTTGACCTGTACATGTATAATATATTACTGTCTGAAGCAGAAATTAAGCTCTGTATATCCCGATCTTTGTTCTGTTATGCAAATAAAACCATTGATGAGTTCACTATGTAAATAAGTCTCAATCAGTGACAGCTTGAGGGGGTGGGGGCAGGTAGGATTAGTTGCTCCCAGGCACCAAGCGAAGGGGATGGACATCGATATATTTTGTCTCTCTTCATTCTATCTTTTTTGATGCAGACATCATTAAAATATATTTCTGAATTACTGAAAAGAGACAATAATGGGTGAGGGAAGGAGTAAAGGCAACTGACAAAAAAAAAAAGACAACTACTCCGTAGGAAAGCCTGGGCTCTGCTCGACTAAATATTGCCAATGGACGCCTCCAAGGCTATGGTGTGAATTGGTTTAAAAGTTATTACTGTTTAATAATTAATATGAATATATTTGTGAATTAAGTGTTTCGGAGTGGTTTTGTTCATGAAACTTATGTGAGGTATGTAACCTCCCCATTCTTGCGTTACATGTGGGTTCAAGGCAAGTAAAATATCTATTTTTAAAAAACCCGGCTTGGATGACAACATTGCTGAATTGCATCAACCTGTTTAGTTGTTGTTGTAGGGTTTAACGCCATTTTTCAGCACACGATAGGCTATACATGGCAGCCAAGTATTATTGGTGGAGGAAGGACCCGGAAAGAACCACCGACCCACGAGAAGCTACTGGCAAAGCTTTCTCACATAACTACATTAGCCGAATCTTTGACTCGAACCTAAGCAGACAGAGGTGAGATGGCAGTGATCCGTAACGGAAAGCGCTTCAGACCACTCAGCCACTCGGCCCCCCCCCCCCCTGTTTAGTACACAATGTTTGCACTGTGAGCATCAGATGGTGTCAAAAATGGCCATTTAATAGATGCTTCTTCTCCTGCTCTTTGCCACTGCATCTTGTAATGTTTCTTTCATTCCTATTAGAGCAATATGAATCAAGTACAACGGAATCTTTAAACTTTTTCATTTTACTATTTTTTTATTAAAAATTACAAATAATTTTAAAATGAGGTGCAGACACAACCCTCCGAAACCCACCCGCATGTTAAAAGATAGGACATAATCCACACCCACCCCAGTCAAAGTTTAGCCCTTTTTGAACAATGCCATATATATCGTTTGGTTCCTTTGAAGTTTTTTGTCTGCTTTTGCTCAGTAGATAAAATACCATAGTGTGCGGATTAGATGTTTGATCTTGTCAGAGAAGGAGATTAAGATGTCTAAAGATAGTTTTGATCTAAAGACTAATTTGCAAGCGCATATGCTGTGTCACCTCCATTTATAAGTACAGAGTTTACTGTGTTTTACCATTTTGGTCATATATTAGGAAAGTAGGCAAAAGCTAAACCATAATTTAATTGGATAAGCATGAAATTCCAATCTTTAATCAAATATGAGGTATGCGTCCGGATATTGTCTGCATCTCTTGACTGGTTTACTTCCTTGTCTCATTTGCCTCTAGAAAAACCGTATATAATTAATTTCAGAGTTATTATGCTAGTCCTTTTGTGAACGTTCCCGTTAGGGAATGGGTTAGAGTCTGGGTATACACTGTATGGCAGATGCATACATAAGTATATACGTTATATCTAGTACAAGATATGCGTCCGCATCACTTGATTTGGGATATAGGTTTGTCAGTTGGTGTTAAAACACTTGACACTTTAATTTGTATTATGTTGTGTCCAGTTTGGGATGAATTTTATTTTATTCAAATGATTAAATGCGAGTGATTATTTTCCCTGGAAATACAAAAGTGCTCTGACAAAAGTCTGGGACAAAGGCTTTCACTGCATTTTGTTTTTACTGAATTAAAAACTGGAATAGTAATTTATTTGAACAAGAGGCCGTTGACATTTCGTAGGTTAGTACAGATGTCATCGCCTTCCATCTTGTATTTCGTTGGGATTTGAAACGAGATTCACTTAGAACATTTCATCGATAGGACTTGTGTTTTAATTCTTGGATTACGATTGGAACTTACGCGATACCATAAGTTTTTTTTCCTCTCATTTTTCACTTTGCATTGTTAAATTTTACAAAGCTTGTAGTCTTTTCAGTTACTTATTTTAAGAGCATAGACTCGTAACATTTGTTATGCACTTTGCTTAAATTTCAGTAAATGATCTGACCTTGTTTTCAACTTGGAATGTTCTGGAAAGAAACGTTTTGACTCTTATTCTGGTCCACTTACGGTCTTTTCTATCATGGTTGTTACTTCAGAAATACTTGATCCTATTTAAATAAATGACTGCTCGAATAATAAGTCGTTTTGTTGTGTTCTATTATACTTTGAGTCGATTAATTTTTTTAATTATTCCTTGGAATTACAAAATGTTCATTGCTTTAGGATGAAAAAATCATTATTTTTGAATAACTGAATTCACTGAAGAACTTCTGGATTATATCACTGTGATACTTCACGACTGTTGGTACAATATCAAATTCGAAACTACTGGCATATCAGCACATCCAAGATTGGAATTTATTCATAACACCAATGGAATTCATTTAGCAAAACTATAGTTTTGTACTTGTGGTATAACTTTTATGACTACAATATTTGGAATTTAATAATTTAATTCTTAACACTGTGTCTTCTTTCTGAACTTTCACGTTGTATTATAGAAAAATAAACGATTTGTTGCATTTTACAAAACGTGTTGGTTTTCGACTGTTTCTTTTACTTAGTATAAGATGATAGAGTCATAATAATCAGTTTTGAACGTTCTCAGATACTTTTAGTTGGTTATATTCTCCTATTTCCTTAAGTATAATATGAGTACGATTTCAAAGTTTTACATTGTTTGTAGCGAAAATTTAGAAACTACATTTCTTGAAACATTTCTTGAATAGACTTAATGATAAAATAATATTTTTAAATTTCATAGTTAATAATAGTATTTAATACAATGGAGATAGGCTCTGGCGCTTTTTGTGTGCGGACGGGGCGCCAGGTCTCCGGTTTGCAAGCACTGTTTTGTTCGTTGGCCCTTATACATAAAAGTCGTAAAATATTTTATAAGACCAGTGGCATCACAGAAGGTCACAGCGGCACAGAAATTTTAGCAAACGTGAACGACCAGTGGTCAAGGGGTTGTTTTTCAACAAAAATATTCTTTGGCGAATGGTGGCCCAGGTTTTTATTAACATATGGCTGACTATTGAATGAGATTTGTTAGCAAAGCATTGCCAACTAGTGACCAATGCTTTTGTTGTTATAACAATTATTTTGATTAAAAACACTTGACCACTAACATTCACTTAAGTAAATTGACTACAAATTATAAATTGGATGTAATTGCTTTAATAAGTTCTGACAAATTAGTTCATAAAACGTTTAAAAGGCTAAAATACAGTTAGTACTGGAGGTCAATAATGTTTCCAAAACTATATCAGATATACAAATATTACGTCAAAAAGTATGAAACTTGTTTCAGACGACTGTTGTACCTCTTGCTTGGAGGTCGCAGACATCGTAAAGATATGACTAAAAAAATGTTAAAGCTAATTTAAAAATCCTAATCAAACAAACAAAAAACCTATTGCGTTGATATGCATGTATTATAATTTGCAACTTGTTCTTCCATTTGAAGAACACCTTAATAATGTGTCTTTAAAATGTATTTCTAATATGTTTTAAGTCTCACAATGATTGCAATAATACATAAAGTCCATTATAATTATTACCTCGGTAAGTTAAACCAGTGTCATAAATCCAATAAAGCGGAACAATTGTCATAAATCCAATAAAGCGGAACAATTGTCATAAATCCAATAAAGCGGAACAATTGTAATAAATCCAATAAAGCGGAACAATTGTCATAAACCCAATAAGGCGGAACAATTGTCATAAATGCAGTAAGTCAAAACAATTGTAATAAATCCAAAAAGGCGGAGCAATTGTTTACAATAAGTCAATAATCAACACAACACTACCCACTTTCCAGTCTACCTATCTCATTTGCATATAAAAGGTGCTTACTTATATAAATAGATTAGTAGTGTGTGTGTGTGATTTTTAACTTAGCTATATATATATATATATATATATATATATATATATATATATATATATATATATATATATATATATATATATATATATATATACATATATATATATATATATATATATATATATATATATATATATATATATATATATATATATATATATATATATACAGAGAGAGAGAGAGAGAGAGAGAGAGAGAGGAGAGAGAGAGAGAGAGAGAGAGAGAGAGAGAGAGAGTTTATAGTGATGTCTAGCACTGTGGCAAGACATGTAGCATGATGTCCCACCCAGTCACATTATCCTAAAAACCAGTCCTATCAGTCCTAACACTAACCTCCTAACAGAGGCGTAGCTATGATATTTTGCGCCCGGGGACGAACTATAAAATTGGCGCCCCAGCGATCATGTGACCGATTAATTACCCTTGTTTACTTATTATAATGTAACGTTGTAAGCCTCATTTTGGCACCCCTGTACCTTGGCGCCCGGGGACTTATGTACCCCCCCTACACCCCCCTAGCTACGCCTCTGCCTCCTAATGATGAGCGCCAAGCGAGGCATCTGTCGGTAGCATTTGTGTAAGTCTTTAGTATGACTCGGCCAGAGATCGAACCCACAACTTCCCACATCCGTGTAGGACGCTCTAACGACTAGGCCACTGTAGCTGTTGTTTGTAGTTTTTGTACCTTGTATACGTATGTAATGGACATTGACAGACAAGGGACTTTCTTACATATTTGCACACCTGAATTTATGCTTTGCTGAAAGCTGTTAAATCACCGGCCTTTGTCGTTTTCTATACGCAATCTCCATATCTTTACATGAAATCGTTTTTGGATATGAATTGAATTGAAATAGTATTTATATAGGTGAGTAAATTCACAAACAGGCGTTGCTTCTTACCTGTCAAGAACTCACACAAACTGTAGCAGAGGTAGTTTGAAAAAAAAAATCTACACGGTCGTCTATTTCTTTGACAGTTATAGAGTTATGAATTACACTAATTAGGTAATTACTATAATACATTATCTGCCTTTGTATGAGAATTTCATTATATACATTTCCACACTTTAAGGAAAATATTATATTTTAAATTATTCACTTTTTCTATTTTAATCATTTCATTGTCATTATGATCATCGTCATTTTCTTCATCTACTGGTGTTTTTTTTTTTTTTTTTTTTTTTTTTTTTTTTTTTTTTTTTTTTTTTTTTTTTGTTATGTAACTGCCAAACGACTGTTGCGTATATGTGTTACTTTTCTATTCCCTGTTCATGCGTTACTACATAAGTTCTCTACGCAGTTGCTTTATCAAAGCTAATATTTGTCCAAGGCTATACTTAATTTGGTCCACATTCCTTTTGATAGATAGTAAATTTTCTCGTATCTATATCTTCGACTCAATGACCCAGTGTTAGGTCAATACAATAATCATATGTATATATATAAAATTGTTGAACGTGAGACAGTAAAGCCATTGCGCATGCGCTAGTTCATTCTAAAAAAAAATAAAAAATAACTCCTAGCAACAAATGAATGATTCGTAAAGTTCAATGGAAAACATTGCGAGCTTAAATGTAACATTATTTATATAACCATTATAATTTCTTCATTTATTGGCCTTATTTTGGGAAATGATTAAAAAATTTCACAGTAAGTTTGAGAGATTGAAAAGCCTTCACATTCAAGAAAAGAGATTTTTATATTATCAAAGCTGTACAATAAAAAGGGGAATTACAATTATATGATTATCCGGTCTATTCATTCATCTGGATGAATTAAATGGTCTCAAACAATCGCATTATATTACTATCGCTCACACCGAGGGCCCTTCATCCAAATAAATAAAATGTTCTCTGGACATAAACTTGGTCTTCAAATTATTATCACTTAGCCTTAATGATCATATGTCCCTTCAAATGTCTGTCTCCAATGGAATGCTGACCGTAAAGGCTTGAATATATTAATAAATTTATATCCTATTTGTGAACTTAGTGCACTGTTGTTGTCACTAAGTCCAAATATTATTTGAGTAGTTAAACATCGCCTTAATAATTAAGAGAGAGAGAGAGAGAGAGAGAGTGTGTGTGTGTGTGTGTGTGTGTGTGTGTGTGTGTGTTGAACCTACTTCAAAATCATGCAAACAACATATCGGAATAGAAGAGAAACAGACCCCAAAAGTCCTAACATATGTATAAATACCATCTGAGTTCTAAGATAAATTTGTTTTTTAAAAAAAATAATTGTTCTGTTAAAGTGGAGCTTAAAGTTTTCATAGTCTGCGAATTTCAGTGTTTGTTACACTCTGGATCTCCATTTTTGAAGTTACACTACGTTAAAGGCAATACAACACGATGTGTGAAAGGCAATACGACACGATGTGTGAAAGGCAATACGACACGATGTGTGAAAGGCAATACGACACGATGTATTAAAGGCAATACGACACGATGTGTTAAAGGCAATACGTCACGATGTATTAAAGGCAATACGACACGATGCATTAAAGGCAATACAACACGATGTATTAACGGCAATACTACAAGATGTGTAACTTAAAGGCAATACGACACGATGTATTCCATTAATTCTGCATAGACTGCAAAAATAAGATCCGATGTATTTGGAAACATTGTTTATTACGCTGTTGGGGAGACAGTTATTTGCTCTCTCTCTCTCTCTCTCTCTCTCTCTCTCTCTCTCTCTCTCTCTCTCTCTCTCTCTCTCTCTCTCTCTCTCTCTCTCTCTCTCTCTCTCTCTCGTCAATACTACAAATCATCACTCAACACCGACTCGAACTTGGAGGTACGATTTATGGGACAAACCTTCTACGTGTTCTTTTCATGTATTTCGTCATTCTTCATACAACAATCACGTAGGTCAATTTTAGTGCATATATTTTGAATGAAAGTAGCTGCATTCTTGCCTTTAGCTTTAAATATGTGCACGTATCAGGTGTTGAAAAGGAAATGAAATGAAAACAGATTAGGTTTCAAATTTGCTGCTGATTCTTCTTTTTCTTATTAATTATAGTTGTGCTGTAAATTGAGAAGATATTTTTTAAAAAATCCTCGAGAGTAAACAGTATAGTGCTGCACACTAAAACAAAGCAAGGTCCAAACTAGTGAGCGGTCGCGGACTATCTACAGATGCGAGCAACACGAATAGAAATGCGCGTACAAGATGACAATACGAAGAAGAAAAAAAACTTAAATAATACATTTTAAAGATGAAGCAGGCTATGGAGAATGGAAAGAAGTCGAGAAATTACACGTATATTCATGATTGCTTCATGTTTATAATTAACAACGAAACTAGTTATTAAATAATTAGGCAGCATTAAGGTATCACAGTTCAATGAATTATTCCACTCCATTTATGTGACCATGTTTTCATAATTGGATTCTTGATATCAGTGTCTATGGTTTAGGTTCTACTGGTCAATCCTAGCGAACTGCATATATTTAGATCGGACGATTTATTTTGAGACGGACTTAGAAACGATTATTTATGGGGGGTGGGGGTCTTCTCTAATTTATGGTGGTGTATATCTTGTATTTTCTAACTTTGTTTCGAGTCTACTGAGCTTAATTAGTTTCGTCTGTATGCATTTGCACAAGGACATTCGTATAAGTAAATGGAGCGTTCTTGCTTTCAAAGGCTGCATTGTATTCACATACGTACATTTGAAACCTACGTTTACCTTTTGTCCACGCCTCATTCCTCGTGCCTTTTATAATTTCATGCCTTTCAAGCTCTTTCCTTTCTTGCGCCGTCTATGGAATGTGTGATGTTTATATTATTCTATTCGGTTTTATTTTTTGATCGCAACATTGTATAACAATATCATTTACATGTACGCCTTTTGTGGCTTTTTATTAGTACAACCAAAACATTTTTTTCAGCATTACAATTCAGTTTCCATGGTAACGAAATGAGAGGCTTGCAAAAGACATAGTCAAAGCGTATGAGGCGCAGTGGCGGAGAAAAGCAGGTCCAATGAGACAATTGTAGTTGAAATTTCGATGTCGTATATCGAGACATTCAATATCACGCGCTGGATCAAAATGATGACCTTAAAGTTCCATTTTCGTGTTCGAGAATTTTTATTTTATGTGTTGAATTATACAACGGTGGTTTAAAGTTATATTTCCTATGCCGACGTTTTACGGTATAATATTTTGAATTACACTGTGGTGGTTGAAATTTCAATATCCTATGCCGAGAATCGCTATTTCACACGTTGAATGTAACTGTTTGTGATGAAAGTTCCATTTCAAATTTCATCTTTTGAATTTCACATTAACGAGAAGCAGTCTCCTTGTTTTAAAACAAAACGCGGTCCGTTCCCGAGAGTGACATCTAACGAAGAGATTCATAGTAATTCTCGACTTGTGAAGGGTAACTTTCAAACTGTAAATGCACGAAATGTAATGGCGCCCCATAATTGAATAGAGGATAGTTGTATCTTAGTATTCGATATGATTCTGAATTGTTAAAGTGAACATTATGCAATGTTAGTTTTAACACATCATTTAACCCTATAAAATAGCATTTTTGACAAGCACAATTAAATGTCCAACCACCGCTGTTTAATTCAACAGGTACAGTCTAAAAACTCAACATACGAAATGGAACTGTAAGCACAGCCAATGTGATTCAACTTATTCAATTGAAACTCTCGACATATGACATGAAAATTGCAACAACCGCAGGACGTTACAAGCCGACAGCGGACTTACTTTGAGAGACAAAAAGAAACGCCTATCCTATGAAAAAATTACAAATATTTGTATTACATGTATAATAAATTTCACAGGTTTCTATCAGTGTCTTTCCATTTGTTCGTTTGTTTCAAAACTTTTTTTTCTCAGTCGATGTACGCTTTTTGCCAGTTATATGAATATTCAAGGGTTCTAAGGGTTAAGACTGTAATGGGTATGTATTTTCGAGCAGCATAAAACAAGAGCAAAAATAACAGCAATGACAACTGTTGGTTGTCAATGCTGTATTAAAGCCCAAAATAGCAATTGCAGGCGATGTAAATTCAACAAAAACAGGATACAAGTTCGTTGAATACCTAGAAGAGAACCTATAAGCAAACCAATATCACGCAAAAGTAATATATTTTCTTCAAAACTTTTGTAAACTATACCATGCAAACAAGACTTATCACGGTGTCTAACCTGATGATATATTCCCTACCCCAACCACACCCCGTCACAGTAACTATCCTGCGCAAACTTCAACAACAAAAAATGTCAACACAAAAATGATTAGCACCATACTGATGCACTGTGCTGATTACGCCACCTTTGTCTAGTACATTCGAATACTCTCTCTCTCTCTCTCTCTCTCTCTCTCTCTCTCTCTCTCTCTCTCTCTCTCTCTCTCTCTCTCTCTCTCTCTCTCTCTCTCTCTCTCTCTGGGAATGAGGGTCGTCAACAAGCGGTGCTCTGCTCGAACGTCATTTAATAATTAAACTAATAAATCATCAAGCTGAAAATTTAATAGTTATACTGAACAAGGCCGCATTATGCAGTAATCATGTTTGTGAGTTTATAATAAGCGATGTACCTGGGAGGAGGGAGGGGGGTCTGAAGATGGAAGGTGCGTTAAGGGCGCAAAATAATTTTGCACCGACTCTACAACACGGAATGTAACAACGGCCAACTCATTATTATTATTATTCAAAATGCGAACGTGATGTTTTAAAAATTCATCATCCATATGATGACTTGCAAGTTTGCCTGACTTGTACTGTAACCCAATCGTTCATTTGCTTTGCGAAACGAGTTCTCGATAAACCCGGATGAATCTTAATTCCACAATACACACTCCGCAAGCCAAAAATGACAATGGCTTATATATATATATATATATATATATATATATATATATATATATATATATATATATATATATATATATATATATATATATATATATATATATATATATACATACATACATACATACATACATACACACACACACACACACACACACATACATACATACATACATACATACATACATATATATATATATATATATATATATATATATATATATATATATATGTGTGTGTGTGTGTGTGTGTGTGTGTGTGTGTGTGTGTGTGTGCAATAAACTGGCAACGAACTGTCACATAAAACACAAAAACCGTTGTGTTTGCATGGCTGTGTCTACAGGAATTAAACCTTTAAATTTATTATGTTTCAGCTAATTAATAAAAATAAAACTACTTTCCAGCATTCGCAACAAGTTAAAAAAAAACGATGTTTGGCTTGAAACGTCTAACGAACATTCGTCGAACGTAAGGAAAAAAGAGTATTCGTTTTACGATGTATTTTTCAAGTCAGTTTTAAATTTTGACTAGTTTATAAAAATGAAAATATTTTCCAGCATCCGCAACAAGTTGAAATAAACTAGATGAATCATAATAATTTTAAAGGTTTAATTCCTGTATAAACAGCCATTTAACGTTTTGCAATCACAACGGTTTTTTGTTTTGTTTAATTTGTTTGTCTTGTCTTTGTTGTGTAACTGCCTTTGAAAGACTCATTCGGAGTCGAATGTGCTCAGGCCGGTTAAATAATAGTTTTGCACTGTTCATTGGCATTTTATTGCATTTATCTTAATCAATCCAAGACCAGCGCCGGTGCAAGGCATTTTGGTGCCCTAGGCGAGATCAGATATCTGGCGCCCACCTTCCACTCACGCCCTCCTCCACCCGTACATCATGAAATAAACCCTTAACCCAGCGCCCTAGGCGATTGCCTAGTTCGCCTAGCGGAAGCGCCGGCCGTGTCCAAGATACACGTAACCCCTAACTGGATCCAGTACACTTGAAAGGACTGTTACTCGCTGTATGATTTATGTTATAAATATTGGATAACATGCAATACGCGAGAATGAATGAATGAATGAATGAATGAATGAATGAATGAATGAATGAATGAATGAATGAATGAATGAATGAATAAATGAATGAATGAATGAATGAATGAATGAATGAATGAATGAATGAATGAAAAACGAATAAAGTCATTAGTTATGTGAAAAGTTATATTAAAACATTTCAAAGCTACATATCTGAAATTTTTTTCAGATGCTATGTAATGTCTTTCTCATTAAATAAGCTGCGATTTATGCATCACCACTTCTGTCATCTGAAATTTGCGGGAAGAAAGAGCGATGCACATCCGTAAGCAGTATATTTCCACTTATAGCACTTATATTTGATAGCACTATTAACCCCTGGCGGCATGTGCGATTACATTTTGTACTGGATTATCCAACTCTCTAATACACAGGAAAGGCTTGGATTGGTTCCAAAAAAGCACAGATGCTATTATTCTTTACATGTTTTTCATTCTTCAACTTGTCATAACCAATATATTACAAAAAAAATATCATTGGTTACGTATCAATAATTTATCACTTAGGGAAGTTCTGAACAACAATCCTTTTCGTTTCCTTTTATTCTAAAATTCTAAAATGGAATAAGCCTTCGAAAAATGAAAGCAAACGTGGTAATATATATATATATATATATATATATATATATATATATATATATATATATATATATATATATATAGAGAGAGAGAGAGAGAGAGAGAGAGAGAGAGAGAGAGAGAGAGAGAGAGAGATAGATAGATAGATAGATAGAGACAGACAGACAGACAGACAGACAGAGTATATCTATGTAATTAAATTTTCATTTAAATTTCAGAATTTGCATCAAATGTATGGTTGGTCAATGAAGTCAAGACACACTGACAATATTTAAGTATCATTGACTGAAAGAATATAGATATATCGATTGTCACAGCTAACGATACTTTGCATACCTTTGAGGAAAATCGCTACATGTGGCCCAGACTGTGACCTACAATTTGACAGGGTGGCCTTCACCTTCACAAAACTGTTGATAAGCGCAAATATATTCATTATAACAGTGACGCGATTGAAAGCAGAATTCCACATTTCCTGTGTAGATATTCTTGTTTAAACACTGCAGGTTGAGACCTCTATTGATTACTGTTGATAATATACCACTTCTGGTATAATATATGCGTTTTCTTTCCAAGTGTTTGGTATTTTAATATAAAATTCAATAACACAGGCAATTATATTGCTAATAACTAATGAAGGAATGGGACTTGAGTGAACTTGTTACAATTGCTTTAATTATTTCTACTGCAAACATCAAAAGCTGCAAACTCAGCATAAAAATCACGAACAACAACAATAACAACAATACTACTACTACTACTACTACTACTACTACTACTAATAATAATAATAATAATAATAATAATAAGAAGAAGAAGAACAACAACAACAACAAGAAGAAGACGAAGAACAAGAAGAACAAGAACAAGAAGAAGAACAACAACAACAATAATAATAATAATAATAATAATAATAATAATAATAATAATAATAATAATAATAATAATGCGAAGTGAGTATTTGCTCTGTTTTGCATATGTGCATTAATCCAGAACGGTAATTAAACTGACATACGCTTTCACCTACAAGCGGCATTGATTGGTTGTCGTATCATAAATAAAACATTTCTTAAAAACCGGGATATTATCTCTGGAACTCTAGTAAACCGTTCATTCTACCTAAGTAGGTATTGATAGGTACAAGTCATACAAGTGTTTATAAAGGTTAATTTAGGTCGCAGATAATGCTTGGCGAAGTTGCATGACGCATGTGTACTCTTTGGCGGGAGTAAGGCTTATTCAACTCAATTTTACTCTTACTGTACTGTGTATAATTTGGAATAACACAGTATAAAATATATACATAGTATCTTATTTAAAAATGAGTGAGAAAGGATCGTTCCCAAACGGAAACAAAGTGTCTGATAGTAGCTCGACTGGTTCCAGCAGCGATGGAAGTTGCACGAAGCTTAATATGGAAAACGACGAAAAGCAAAGAATGTATATTCCTGTGGTCGTGGTTAAACTTAGCATCTGTTTCATCACCGGCATAGTCTTTGGATTTGC
The DNA here is from genome assembly GCA_029339505.1 of Unio delphinus. Classification (NCBI taxonomy): domain Eukaryota; kingdom Metazoa; phylum Mollusca; class Bivalvia; order Unionida; family Unionidae; genus Unio; species Unio delphinus. Next base: position 1,454,690 of record JAQISU010000348.1, read on the forward strand.
TCTGGAAAAAGGACGAGGTAAGCGTATTGTGAAGTTGTTTTGTTTTTAAAAAAATCTAGGTATGTATCATCATCATCGACGTTGTCATCATCTTCACCACCTCTGCACATTCTGCATTTCTTTTTGGGATTTTCAGTAATTTAGTGACTTTAATGTAAATTTTTAATATTTATCATTTTAAAGGACATGCATAACTAATTTTATATTTTTGGAGTACTTGTCAACATCTAACGAAACATGTCTCAGCAGAAGCTTCTTTATAATGGACACATACTCATACAGGACAATTGCGTGGGTCCATTTTCCCTAGCTGAATGGATATCTTCGACCTCTGTATGAGGACAAAATGTTAGTTACTTTACTGTTCTTTTTAAAGACACGTTTTCTCCGTCATTACATACACACTTGATCCCTAACAAGTCTTTATTCTTTACCGACAAAACATACATACATACATACATACATACATACATACATACATACATACATACATACATACATACATACATACATACATACATACATACATACATAGCTACCTTTGTACACACACGCACGCACGCACGCACGCACGCACACGCACACGCACACACACACACACACACACACACACACATACATACATACATACATACATACATACATACATACATACATCAACTTTACTTAAAAGTCATTAACTAAAATATATTGTTATTTTAATGAACAAATGTATTTTCTTCATGCGATAAATATAATCTTCCATTTGTGCTCATTTCAAATAAAATTTACGAAACTCGTCGAGTAATTTCATCTTTTGCTCACCAGGGCTATCAAAAGAGAGAAAGTACTCTTTTCGATTCAATAATTTTAAATGCAAAAGATAAATAATTATTCTATTCGTGTCATAAATTTCCTTGGAAATGATCAAAAATTAATATACTCCAATTTCGTTTCGCTAATGGAGTAAGGCCAATTGAATTTTTTGTGCTAAATCAACTTCAGCACCACCTTTACTAAACGTTAACAGTGTTGGTACGATTATCCTGACATAAGTTATAATAGATTCTAGTTGTAGTAATAACAGTAGTAGTTTTGTTGTTTTGTTGATGATGTTACAGACTCTTTTAATGTTGTTATTCATTACTATTGTTATTTGTGTTCAATTGAGAAATATAAAAAAAAGCGTACGGAGGTTATGTGTTTCAATAAATTAATTTAAAAAAAACACAGTTGTCTATGCTGTTGTGTTGCCCGCAATACATGATTATAAATTTTGGTATTTAGCCAGTAATGAACAAATAACATAATAGAATAGTATGCAGAAAGTTCTCCTTTTCGTTGCATCATACAGAAAAAGTGACAATTTTTCTTTCTATTTTGGGAGGAAAGATAAGTGTAAAACTATACTTTCATAAAGAAGTTACGTGGTAAATATTTACTTGAAAATATTTTGAAGATACAAGAGTGTCATATTTTTTATCTTAACATCATACTTGAAACACCAAAATGATTTGTCTCAGTCTTTTAATGTGAATAAAAGTACAGAGTATATAATAAAGGAAAAGGCTTTCCGTCCGTGTTTTTTTTTTGGAACCAGCTCCTTTGTTTCCCACGTTGATAATGATATAAAATATAAATCGAGCTTTATAAAAATCATCTTAAGACCGAATTAGATTTGTGTTTAGAAAAACAAAAGTCTAAATCCACAAAAAAAATTAGTAGGAAAAAATGAACTATTATAATGGCAGGAAAATTGAATCAGGTTTGGTACATATCCGCCCCCTCCCCCCCCCCCCTCTAAAAAAAAAAGCAATCACGCTAACTTTTATTTGTCTACATTAAATATTGCCGATAAAGATTTTTTCAAAAGATTCTTTGTCGAAAGGTATAAAAAATGTAATCAGGTAATTTACAAATAATAAAAATTGCCATCAAAATGTCAGTGGTCTGTCTCAAGTTACATACTTCGATTTCAAAAATGAAAACATGACCCGTAAAAATAACCAAGTCACTCAAATGTAAATACAGATGCGTTTTGAAAACTGCATTTGCCTATCTCATGTATCTTTTACTTAATTGAGATAACAAGGTCTTTGTAAAAAATGTACAAGTCTTCAAAGTCCAAAAATGTTGAAACAAATAAGAAAATTCTTTGTGAGTGCCTGAGAATAGTATCGGGTAATCTACATACGCAGATAAATAGACTAGCCAAATTTCATATGTGTACAGTTAGGTTTTTTAAATATTAATAACAAACTTATCTGACGAACGGACTTACGCAGGGACAGGGATAAATCAAGATGAACACGTTGCAAGCAGTGAGGGCATGCATATTATTAATTTATAATCTGTTTTATATATATATATATATATATATATATATATATATATATATATATATATATATATATATATATATATATATATATATATATATATATATATATATATATAGGTTATCAGGTGATCGAATGAATGAATTGGAACACCGGTTTCAAGTTAGATTTAACAATCCACATATATGTTCATATATGTTCTTAAATAATCGATCTCCTATTCAGTTACTTAAAAGACTAACAAATATAATACATTACCTGTATAAAACAACAATTGTATACGTAAATGTATGATCTGTAAAACCGCTGACAGGACGAAATTACAAATCTCAATCAAATAATAATCGGCCGAGTTATATATCAGAAACTTTGACGTGACATGAGTTTTGAAGAACAAATATATCGGGACATTTAATTAACAATAACCATTGTAAAATTCTAGGCGTTATTTACATATTATTATACAGTTTGCATGATGGATCAGAAATCGTCTTTGTCTCCAGTTTTAAGTGTGACAATTTAGAACTTATGTGTACTTTAACCTTCGTCCGTAAATTTGATTATACATGTATATTACTTACCTATGTATGAATTATATCTCTAGCTTCATATCGATATAAACCTAATATGCTTTATCCACGACGGCTGTCTCGAATATAATACTGTACAGCTATTTTCCTGCTGTCAAATATTGATATCGAGACGTTAACAATAATTGTTGTGGAAAAAGGCGCACGTAACGGCGCTTTTCTCGATTATAGAGTTTTCCTGACATTCACAATATCTCACCCCTCTCAGCCCTGCTCCAGGCGAGATCTCTGATTTGAAATCATTTTATGAATTATGGACTGTTGATAATGCACAATTCAGTAAAGGTGGGTGGGGATTGGAATCTGAGTATGAAGAAATGGCTAAAAAAATTAAGTATCCAGTAACATTTATTATTGAGTGTGTGACTGAAAATAAGTAATATTTACTCCCATTCGTTTTTGTCCATATGCTTTTATGCAATGTATAGTAATATAGAGTCTGTGTGTAGTGAAAACGAAATACCATCGACACTCATGAATTATGTCATATGACTGTCAAGTGACAGGGTTGACAGAAGACCAATATGGCACTATATGGATGTCCCCGTTACCTGTCATCGTGGTGCTTGCCACGTGCATTGTTCACAAGGCCCAAGGTACATGCAACATGTAACGCTGGCTGCATATTGCTTAGTCGTCATGCAACAAGATAATTACAGTGCTGTAGTTGGATACTATCTCATTGCCGTGATCCTTGATATTCCCTTAACATCTGAATGACATTTTCTTAAGTTACTATAACTTTTCACTTATTATGTACTATACGCTACATTAGGTATATCTACTAATATTACCAATAATCAATAAGCATATAAGCTACAGAAAATGTATTAATATCACTGCTATAATAAGTTGATAGTCTAAACATCCACGTTTTCACACTGAAATACTGGCTGAAAATGAACATTCAAGCCTACACACTGAAAGACTGACTGACACATAACATCCAAGTCTACACACTAAAAGACTGACTGACACAGACAATATAAGTCTACAAACAGAAATACTGGCTGACACATAATCCAATTCTACACACTGATTGACTGGCTAACACAGTCAATGCAAATCTGCACACTGAAAAACTGGCCGACACAGACAATGCAAGTCTACAGGCTTAAAGTCAGGCTGACATATACAATCCAAGTCTGCACACTGAAAGACTGACTGAAACAGACAATCCAGGTCTACACAATGAAAGACTGACTAACACACAAACCAAGTCCACACAATGAAAATTGGCTGACAAAGACAATCAAAGTATACACAATGAAAGAATAGCTGACGCAATCAATTACTACATTTGTACTATAGATAAGTTAACTGAGAGTTACGAACATAGTGAAATACTTATCCGAATAAATTTTTAATCATGGATGCAGTATGACTCAGAAAATAGATTTGTCCTTCAATATTTGTTTGTTCGATTTATTTTCTTGTACGACAATATATTTAATTTCATTGTATTGCTTTTGAGAGGCACTGAATGACCTCGTGTCCTTCCAGGTCCTAGATTTATCTCAAGATATCACATGCAAACCGTAAGCATACGGTGTTTGTTATTGCCGTTGTCATGGAAACACCATTTAGAGATCAGTTTTCAATCTTTCTCCATTCGGCATTTCTTGGCAAGATAATTCATTCAGTCTTTGATGTTGGCAATCTATGATACACACTAATATAAACACTAACACCCGATACGCGGTATCTTCATCTCCATGGTCAATTATTTTTATCAGTTTAATAAAATGAACTAGATAATGTAAATCTGTGCAACAAAATCATTTGCAATCGATAATAAGGAATATAATCTTTTTTGTCAAAGACAATATTGAAATTTGAACAGAAGAATTAAGTAATTAGAACGGTTTTCCAGTCTTGAAATAGTTCAGCGATAAATCAACAAGTATGCTCGTCAACTAACAAAATCATCACAAAACTATATTTATTTTACACAATCAGAAGGGGGCCCCGAGTGGCCGAGTGGTCTAAAGCGCTGTCCGTTACGGATCACTGCCGTCTCACCGCTGTCTGCGTGGGTTTGAGTCTAAGATTCGGCTAATGCAGTTATGTTAGAAAGCTTGCCAGTAGCTTCTCATTGGTCGATGGTTCTTTCCGGGTTTTTTCCCCGGGTTCTTCCTCCACCAATAATACTGGCCGCCATATATAGCCTATCGTGTGCTGAAAAATGACGTTAAACCCTAAAACAACAACAACAACAACACAATCAGAAACTCTTAAGTTTTACACACATCAGATATTTTGGAGAGTACGGTCTTAGTTTTCTGTATAGAAGTCTACATTAAAATTATTTAATACCATTATCACAGGACAATACCCTCACATATTTATCTCGAAATAAGACTGAAGGTCGCAGTGCACATGTTGTTCAGGATTTTAGTTCAAAGTTTGCCCTGAGTGTTCTTGCAAACGTGGTAAACGTGTATGAGTGTAATTCTGTACAGTTTGTTTGAAGTATTCAACAATACAAACAAGATAGACCCTGATATGCAAGCGCATTGTGCTATGGCAGATCAGGATATGTGTTGTTTGCAGATTAATTCGACTTATAAGTGAGTTCAGATGATATGTACTGTGTGTGTGTGTGTGTGTGTGTGTGTGTGTCCTTTTTCTTTATTCAAATTCCCTTTCTTTGATCAATGGATAACAATTATCTTTAAATCAAAAAGCAATATGTTTGGCATCAAGGTTATTTTACTGTTTCTCAAGCAACATTAGAACCGTTAAATTTTGAAATAGACTTGTGTATGAGAATATGAGCTTGCTCTGGGCTGGCATCTGCCCCGCTATCAGACTATCTACCAACAGTATCTCGTCCAGTGTATAAAAACGCTACTTGTGTGTTCGTTCTTCTGTAAATATTTTCACCAAATTTACGTATCACCATTATATTTTGATTTTTTGATCAAGTAGAGTGAATAATAAAAATTCTTGTTTATTTTCTCATTATATATCCGTGTTTCACAACACGAATTCTTGCAATTTCAAAATATATCTTTTCTCTAAAATTTCTCAACTTTATAGACGTTAAAACTATAAGAAATGATTGGCTATATTTGCTGATTTAACATCTGTGTATTCAGTATTTCTAATTGGTATCTGCAACAAGAAAATTAAATTGTCCTTTAACAGGTTTTACGCTCTTTCTAAGTTCATACTTTGATATATCTATGAAATTTTCCCATACATCGATGCACATTCACAATTATCTTTTGTACTGATCACGAGGACCATGACAATACCGCTGTTATTATATAATGTTTGCCTCTCTCAGGCTCTCTCCATCTTTTTGGTTTTGTTGAATGTCTGAGAATTGTTTAAAGAAACACAGACTATTTAACCTCTTTTATAAAGGTATCTGGTAAAAATACCGATGGGGAAACTGTTTAGATTATCAGAACTGTGTAATCTATTGGGCATATATAATACAATCTATTGTTACATAGTTGTACATTAATGATTGGGTAAAAGATGCAGCTGAACTTATATATATAATTTGTTAAACTGAATGTAACAGACAGGCGTACAGAAAATGAAAAAAAAACCACAACATATTTGCATACTGCATGACCAACTTCATTTCAAGAAGAGTATCGTATATTCTCTTGCAGGGTCCTTACCTCATGTTACTTTTAACATCACTCTACTTTGATATCATTCTCTCTAATCATAAACAAATATGTAATCAATCTAAGAATTTACAAGCATGCGTAAATATATGGGTGTATGCGAATGCTTAAATCTCGAAAATATCATTTCGCGAATACGCGAAAATGACGAATTCGTTAACTTTAAATATCAACAAAAGATGTTGAGCACAACATTTAACGATGTTTGTTTAACGACTTAGGGTACAAAAGACATGGAAGGATGGGAACCATTCTAGAAATAGGTAAATATAATATAGAGTAGATACAGACATGGAAGGATGGGAACCATTCTAAAAATAGGTGAATATAATATAGAGTAGATATGGGTTTGGCGTGCCATGATTGGTCGACAATGAAATATTGCTTTCTAGTAAAAAGAATCTTTGAGAACTTTTCATGTTTGTAACTAAAACAAATAAACACGATGTTCTATTGATGGAATTTCTGTCCGTTTACAGGATGGATTTGGAACACTCATTACTGAAATTAGCACCTGAATTTTCAGGTGCGGAAGTAAAAATACTGGTTTCAAACTCATTAGGCTAAAAAAAAATTGCCACAGCTCATATGGTTTTCTTCGCACAAAAAACTCCTCACCATTATCGGTAGCCTCTATGTTCTCACCATCATCCAGGTGTGGTAGCCTCAATGTCCTCACCATCATACAGGTATAGTAGCCTCAATGTCCTCACCATCATGCAGGTGTGGTAGCCTCAATGTCCTCACCACCATCCAGGTTGGTAGCCTCAATGTCCTCACCATCACACAGGTGTAGTAGCCTCGATGTTCTCACCATCATACAGGTGTGAAAACTATATTGTTCTTGGTAAGCAGCCAATAGTGTTGAAACCAATGCGATCGTAAGCTATGGTCTTGTAATGTTATCCATTGTCTTGAATTAGCTAGATAGTTGCGTACCATGGGTCGTGTCCATCTGACAAATAGCAAACATATCCCTGTCTATATAATGCTGTGTACTTTACGTGCCAAGCTGATGACGATCAACGATCCTATATATCTTGGCCACTGTCATCCATATTGGGATATGACTTGAAAGAAAAACAAAGCACAAAAGATAACACCCAATATGTTTAAACCTAAAAATATAAACTATACAAATTATATCAACTTATATAATCCTTGCACAATTAGTATTCATGCAAATATAATTGAATACTAATCTAGTTTCAACCCCACTAGTGGATCCAGTTTACTAGATTCAGGACAACATTTAAATGGATGACTGCCATCTTGGAAACTGGCTACCATTTTCCATCCCAAGAAAGTTCTGTGATGACAAAAAATGGGCGATTTTGTGTGACATACCATAGACTTATGCCGATTTTATACATCTATCACCAAAGTCTTTTTAATCCCCATCATTTCGCATATCTGCTGCATTACGTACAGGGTGTGTAATTAATACTGTTATAATGGATACATTCAGCGCCATTGACAAACTTCTCTCCTGAATGATATTCAGCTAATATGCTATTATTAGTAATATTATTTCTGCTCTTATACATGATAAGTACAGGATAAATCAGACAGTTCAAGTACTCTATTCTTTGGAGAAAATTTAAGTCAAATATTTTAGCTATCACAAAGGCCAAAATAAGTTTAATTATACTAAGATTAAAGCATGACAACAAGATGAGAACACTCATTAGTTTATATTTGCCAAACGGTGTCATATAAATTTTTGAATTTATTCAAAAGCAATGGAAGTTAAAATCGCTGTAAATAATATCATACATGGAAGTGCATGCAACTTCATCGATTTAACAAAAATGCACGTGCTTATTTTTTGATGAAATATAACTATTGTCTTTTAAATAATTCAGCCTCTTGGGGGTAAAATCTAAATTGTAAATGTCAGCACAATTTGCAATCATAGCACATTTATTGAATTAAGTTTATTGCTTTCACGATAATCCAGAGTTCAACGATATTATACTTTTTCGAATTGATGTTTTGAAGTCCTACAGTCATACATGTGTATCTATATGGTGGAGATCTTATCAGGATATCTCCCGGAGGTGAGGTAACTCGGGCATGGACACATACATATATACAATTGCAAGACATGAACAAATAGACTATTCGTTTTATAGGGGAGGAAAAAAAGCTCAACTGGCTTTTGCTAGAACCAACCATTTGATCACATAATAGATGATTTTTCTTGTAATACTCTATCTGTCAACCACCTTCCTGAGAAATTGTCTTTAAATAATTCTTTTTAATACAACTCGTGTCTTTATGAAACTTGTTACGGAATTGTATAAACCCTTTTATTTATTTGTTAAATTCGTGTACTCGAGTTTCAGTTTTGGCGTACAACGATTCCCGAGGGTGATCAATGTATATCGTGTCGTATTTTAAAAGAGTGAGTTCGGTCCATCCTATGCCACACGTGCGAAGTGATTTCGATGGGATGAACCGAATGCCTTCAGTGCACAGACAATATCTGTGTATAAATACCTCACCACATGTAAAGCTCTTTACATTACGGATTGTCTTGTCAATTAGCAGTCTACCATAGAATTGCACATCTCCAGCTGTAGAGGCATGGAATTGTATTATTTGCTTGGATATTCGAAATCACTATTGTACTATCACGTCTATTTGTGTATGTTTGCTAGGTAGCTTTTGCTTACGCAGTATAATGAGCATATTTATGTTATTGTTTTCGACTTAGCAAGGATTTTGTATTAGTAATATAAAGCTACATTTTTAAGAAATGTTTAGTACAGTATGATTCTTATCGAGCAAGGTTACGTTTACTTCTGAAATTATTGTTTGTAATTATTGTCCCTGTAACGTAATCTGTATAACTCACCGTGTATAACGTTGTTACGTTTTCATGCCCGTATCATATATACTACATGTTATTGGATATGTTTTCAGCTCTCTAGTGTCTGAAGTGTCCAAAATCTAGATTGTCTGGTGTTTTCCAGAGTCTAGACTGTACGGAAAGTGTTGAGCTGTCTGGAGTGTCCAGAATGGTTAGAGTGACCCGAGGGTTCCAAGTTATCGGAGTGATCGAGGTTTACGTGATGCAAGCTATAAAGCCAACCACAGAACTTAATATTAGCAGCTGTAAAGCTGAACTTTAGCAGCCGTGGAGCTGAAATAAGATGTTCTGACCACGGAGTGTATCTCTTTGCAAATAATCTTGAAGGCGTGGGTTAATTTTGGGGTTCGTAAAATCCACTGTATCTTTCGGGTCTATATATCTGTCCTTTTTTTTTTTGTTTGCATTATTTCACTTTGAGTGAATTCATTTTACTGCATGAGTAAAATTTAAACTACATCCTGTGTAGACACTGCGAATCATTCTCCTGCTCTGTTTGTATTTTGTAGAGTACATTGTTTGTATTTTTCATTATTACATTTGTGCGTTCTTATGTTTATTAATTCAATATGCAAACAAGTATTCATATTCAATTGCTCATTCAAGTCATTCATTATTAAACATTGTATTCATATCATCGTCAAAAGAGTTCTATTGTGAATCAGGAAATCCCACCCGGTTATCTTGTTAAACCAATTGCCACAGTGTGAGATCCGAACCAGCAACGCTAAACTCTGCCACCAGAACAATCCAATACTACTAGCTAGTACTGCAACATTTATGAAATATATACGCTCTAGTGCTGCATAGTACGTAGTAACTGGTACAATTTTCGTCACTATGACAACAATGTTGTTTCCTTTTTTTTAAATAGTGCTGACTAATTGTTGATGTAGCGCGTTTCTTTTCATCATGTTTTTCGCGTACTGACATTAAAAATGCCCCCAGGTCAATCCTGTTGTGTTACATTGTTGTATCTGTATCATTACATTATTTCCTATTTTAGTCGGTTTTTATGCCTAGTGACGAAATATTCACAATAACACGCTTGTATTTCTTATTTAAAAATCAGAATACGTAACAATGTACAGATTAACGAGATCAGATGATTTCTATATCGCGGTATTTCTAAATACAAGTCCTTTGACAATAATATCTAGTATCGGAACAATATTGAGCACAAAAGTACAATCTGTAAGTTATAATTAAGTAGAGTGTATTCTCTCTCTCTCTCTCTCTCTCTCTCTCTCTCTCTCTCTCTCTCTCTCTCTCTCTCTCTCTCTCTCTCTCTCTCTCTCTCTCTCTCTCTGCCCTTTTACTTCGGTACATTAGGATCAGCTCGTAATTAACGTCGCTTAGCTTTCTTGTAAGTAGTGATATGCTTTGAATATACGTATCAGCCAATCATGATTTATTACCTGCTTTATATTAAATTGTACGTTATCTGTGTGTCTTAGCTTTAAACATGTAGCAGTAGGTCAAATCAAGGCCTTGAATGTTGTGCATACCGAGTGAGATTCTAAAGAAAAGAAGACATCCTCTCACAATACTTTATGAACTTTCGATTCTTCAAGCTTCGAGAATATCAACTTTTAGCAATGTGCACATGACCTATAGAACGAAAATGAAAAGGATGTTACCTGATAAGCTACGACAAATCGCTGTCCTGAACAATCCATGAAAATCTCGATACCGTTTTTTGAATTTTTAATTTTGAATAGGTAATGGAAATAAGTGAAATACAACATATTCGTACCGTCGATGAAATGGACGAATCAAAGGCGAATGAAATTCCGGTTGCAGCAAAGATGGTATCGGATTCAGGGCATACCCTTAATCACAATATGGGGCTAAAATGTATAGCCATACTAAAAGTGTTGACGGTGTTTACAGCTGGGATTGTATTTGGGATAGCTGCTGAAAAGGGAAGAGGTCGTGAAATCTCTCTCTCTCTCTCTCTCTCTCTCTCTCTCTCTCTCTCTCTCTCTCTCTCTCTCTCTCTCTCTCTCTCTCTCTCTCTCTCTCTCTCTCTCTCTTAAACGCGCTTTTTAAAAAGAGCCTTTCAAATTTCTTAATGTGTATCTGCAATTTCCATGACTTTAAAATGAAGATCTCCAAAACCTATGGCGGATTAAAAATTAACACTGGATAACGTCAATGTTCGAGATCCATTTGAGTGTGTATTTATTATATTGTAATAAGCCAAATGGGTCTCTTTATCAAAAGAATTCATCCCTGGCACTAATCCTGCTAGAACTCACTTGTTTTCCCTTGATCTTCAAGGGCTTCTCAACAAAAAACACTGTCGACTGGAAATTCCGAGGCACCCAGACTTTAAGTTCTTTTCTCTAATCAAGACATGACCAAAAATATCACAACTACACATTTACATCACACCTTCACAATTGTATACGACCCTCACAACTACATGGTTTCTCTTTATTACATTTCCGTAACGCAGCTCCAGTATTTCATGCCTTTGAAAAAATACATCTCAAGGACTACATACGGGGTACCAGTTTTCCTACTTTACCCTAGGTCAGTCATCTCATCATTTTAAGCCTCATTTCGCATAAAACTATACACCATATTTACCATCATAGCAACAATAAAGGGCATCTCCAGATAATGGAACAATCCCTTCTAATTACTCCATTGTAAAAATCATCAGCCTCTAGCACAAAACCTTCACATCGAGATACACAATTTGTCAACACAATTAGATTTTAAAAGGAACTCTACTTGGCTCCATTTATGCTATTCTGACCTGAACTCACTACAAAACTAAACCATGCTATCATTTAATCTCATCAACACTGCACACTGTAATGTTTGCTCCTAGTAAATGGATAATTTCTCGAGCTGAGGGCTATTTCCACAACACCGAATTCCCATAATCAAACAAGTAATCACAAAAATGTAACAAATCTTTAAAATGGAGAGGTATATATAAATGACGCATACCCCAAATTTATTAAAATATTTAATTCAATATGGTTTAATATTACAATTTCTTTTCCTTAGGTCAAATTAAACATTTTGCTGAGATATTATCCTCATCCGTCGGCCTGAAATATTTGTATAAAAACAATTATTAAAGACACACATGAAGGTACTGACAATTTGTATATTCAATCTCTTCGCTAAAATCAGAAATAGTCTTACTTGGACAGGGGAGCGTGAATAGAGTAACGCTGTCAATCATTTTATATTTATCGTTTCGAAAAAGTACTTTCTCCATAACGTTATTAACCATGAGAAAGGCTGGCCGCTTAGGATTCATTTGAAAATTAAATTGAAGCGCTCTGGGGTAGAAAAAACAAACAGACATCATGAGATTTCGATTCTTTAGTGCAAGCTTTCGGTAATTAATAAGGAAGACGGTAAATAATATTGTTGATTGAGAATTGCAAACGCCTACAGAAATTAGATTGATTCAATGAGAATCTCACTGGTCCTGTGAGATCCCCGTCGTACTAGGTTAGTGGCGAGATTACGGAACAGAGCGAAAGTCTGCCTCAACCATGATCGGCATCAAGTCGAATTCGCTGATTATATTGACTGTTATAACTGCATCATGCTGACACGATAATGTACACCGATCAAATACACGTATACAATATAACTGAGATTAATTACAAATAAAACTTTTTTGTTCCCATACCTACGAGCATTAAACCATTACATAAACCTAAACTTAATTTTATATCAACTATAACGGTATTTTCAATATAAACATTAAACTTGTTCAGGATTATTATTTATAGTTTTACCTTGGCTTCCGGTAATTAACTAGAGTAACATTCTTTCATATCAGGTAAGCTTTTTCTCCTTTGTCTCTAGATATTTTGCTTTGTTCAACCACAAATTAATTTATATTTCGTTATGTTTCTATTAAAATAAAAGCAAGAATATTTTTAAGATATGTTTTCCTTCATGTTTTTTTTCTTCTTCTTTTCTTAAAAATCCCACGCTGTCGACGCACGCCCCACCCGGCCAAGAAATTAATTGGTCAATCTCACCAATAGTGGACTTGTCTTTTTTTTAGCGGTACTACGACCACGAACCGTCTCACTTGGCTCATTTTTCAGGGCATATACCACTCTGCAACATTTATATATGCGACGATTTACTACTGTCCAATTTATGTCTTAAGAATTTGTATAAAATAGTTCTCAACGACTGGCTCATTTACCTTGCTTGTTGTCCTGATTCAGACTCACTGCTGTCTATCTAATACATGTCTTGACTGTAAATTAAATTAAGTATAATTCTTCTTATTAATATCCAAAAATAAAAATTCTCAATGCTCATTTGGATGATTTCCCTTGTGAAATCTTCAATTTCGGAGATATATAGTTTGTACAACGTTGCCAAGCCAAGTTTCAGAGGCAAGGACGTTTTTATGGAGTCTGCAATCCCATAATGCCTAAATGGAAGTGATCATTTTAATGTCAAAGTTTGGACTGACACAATGGGTCCGGAATATTTATTCATATTACGTAAAGTTATTAGCAAAATGACGGGCACGAAGGCGTCATGAAAGTGCTGAGATGTTTCGTTTCGTGAACAAATCATATTTCCGCTTGTCTACCGTTAGGTTGCAACATGAACAAATATCCTTGAGTTTGTTCAGGGAGTCAAAACATGTCACTACTTACAAGAAAGCTATGTGATGCTAATTACGAGCTGATCCTAATTTATAGAAGGAAAAGGACAGTTGAAGGGAGATGTGCCCATTGCCATTACCACTGTTTAAGTTATCGTTTCGTTTTCTCAGCCCACACCCACCCCTAGTATCCCACGATTTTTTTTTATTTGGATAGGCAACGGCAACCTATTCTTCTCTTCAAACACCCAGTCCGCTTAACAATTCAAACGGGATTTGATTTATTACAGTCACACTGACTTATACAAGGAGTTGGATTCAGTCCATAGTTAAACGAGTCATGTTTAAAACTTCTGTTTCCTTTGCATTGTCCAAACAACAGCGTTGAGAGAGAGAGAGAGAGAGAGAGAGAGAGAGAGAGAGAGAGAGAGAGAGAGAGAGAGAGAGAGAGAGAGAGAATGAATACACTCTACCTAATTCTAACTTAAAGATTGTACTTTTCTGCTCAGTATTGTTCCGATACTAGATATTATTGTCAAAGGACTTGTATTTAGAAATACCGATATAGAAATTATCTGATTTCGTTAATCTGTACATTGTTACGTATTCTGATTGTTAAATAGGAAATACAAGCGTGTTATTGTGAATATTTCGTCGCTAGGCATAAAAACCGACTAAAATAGGAAAGAATGAATGTTTCGATACACATACAACACTGTAACACAATATGATTGACCTGGGTTATTATTAATGTCCGTACGAGAAAAACACGATAAAAAGAAACACGATACATCAACAATTAGTCAGCATTATTTTTTTAAACAAGGAAATAAAATTGGTTTCATCGTGTTAATCCAATGGTCAGTATAATTAGCTGTGTCATAGTGACGAAAATTGTACCAGTTACCACGTACCTTTAAAGCACTGAAATTATGCGTATATGCTTCATAAATGTTGCAGTACTAACTAGGAGTATTGGATGGTTCTGGTGGCAGATTTTAGCGTTTCTGGGTCGGATCTCACACTGGTAAATTAGTGACAGCAGTGGGATCACTTATATAAAGTCCCTTGGTGGGTCTGTATGATCAAGTTTTATGACGACACGGGTTGTATTTAAAAGAATTATTTAAAGACCATACAGGAAGGTGGTGGAGAGAGGGAGCATTACAAAAAAAAATAATCATCTATTATTTGATCAAATGGTTGGTTCGAGCAAAATCCAGTTGAGCTTGTTTTTTCTCCACTATAAAATGAATATTCTATATGTTCATGTCCTGCAACTGTATATATTTGTGTCGTTGCCCGAGTTACCTCACCTCCGGGAGATATCCTGATAAGATCTCCACCATATTGATGCATATGTACGACTGTAGAACTTCAAAACATTAATTCGTAAAAGTATAATATCGTTGAATTCTGGAACGTCATCAATGCAGTTAACTTAATTCAATGAATGTGCTATGATTGTAAATTGTGCTGACATTTGCAATTTTGATTTTACCCACAAGAGGCTGAATTATTTAATGGACAACAGTTATATTTCATCAAAAAATTAGCAATAACATTTTTGTTAAATCGGTGAAGTTGCATGCACTTCCATGTGTGATCCTATTTCCTGCATGCAGTCACTAAGATGTTTATCTCATTAATATGTAGTGCTCGGTGCGTTATTGTAATTCTCTATGAAATAGTATATGTACTATGAAATATTATATGTCGATAAATTGTTAGCAGTCGTCTCACGACGTTTGGCGATATTTCTTGGCAGAAACCAAGGACTGATCGTTAAGCAGGCAATGAAATGGTTAGACCTAGAGTAAAATTGGTTATTGCGATTATGTCGGACAAAGCAACATTCGAAGTGACCTTTAAAAAGTGGTCACGGTGATAACATTATTCTAACTTCTTTTACCGTATCATGGCTGCCATTAGAAGTATAAAAGTATTCGCAACTTCGAGGTTAATCCTACGAATTATACTTTGAATGTATACTGATAGCTGCCATTCAGACCACCTACGCTATTTAGGAAAAAAGCTTGATCTCAAAGTAGCAAATGCATTTAACTATGTTTTTTTTTATTATAAATTCTTAACTTCTCTTTCAATCCTGCAATCAATCGAATCTCAGAAATAGCCAAGGTCTTCAAAATGGATTACGGTTAATTCTTGCGGAGAAATTTCCGGCGGACATAATATATAATTTGTTTCCCGTAAATTATTACGCTGGTATACATGGGAAGTGTATCTGTTTATCGCAGAAATAACCGACGTGGTCCGAATGATTACCGACTTTGTCTTACAAGCAACAATTCAGAAACATAAAAAAATATAGTGAAGTCTTAACAATAGCGACTGCCTGTACGTGAAAATTTGCATATAATGAGCATTACTGTTTTCCTGTTTCTTTTTTCAAACAAAATACATGTTTCTTGATTCAAGACATTACACCGACGAGCCGTCTATCTAGTCTATTCATTTACATACTACACCGTTCGAGATGAAAATTTCAAGTTACGATCATTTGCTATTTTGCCCATTAAAATAATAGCTTCTTAACCTGCACTTTGATATTTATTATATATCCGGCCGATTATTTCAGATTTGATTTTTCTACTAGAAGATGTTATTCAAATCTGGACTGATAAATGTGATCGTTATGATGATACTGTATATAAATATACAATTGTGAGTCACGCCTACTGTAACAACATACAATATGATGATGTATATTTGACTTACAATATAAATTTTGTTTATATCCTATGTTAATACTATGTTAATACTGTGGAAGGATTTTACATCAATTAAATGGAAAATATTAACGATAGATATGCCTTTTTACGCTATAGTTTGCCTTGTCGGTCACGCAACTTATCCGAAACAATATACCTAATAATTTATAATTAGGCCGATTATTTCAGATTTGATTTTTCTACTAGATCCCGGCGATGATTGTGATGATGATCTCTACAAAGATATCTACGATCATCGTGAACTATTCGATCTATCTGATGTTAAAGGTGAATTGAACGCAAACAAAAAAGTTATCGGGAAATTCAAAGATGAATTGTGCTTTGAGCCCATCGTAGATTTTATCGGACTACGATCAAAGATGTACTCGGTGCTCGCGCTAAATAAATCTAAAAATATGATGAAAGCGAAAGGTGTTAAGAAACCGGTTGTAAGAAAAGATTTCTCTCATGCGCTATACCAAGCTGTTGTGATAGGAGCAGAAAAAAAAAAATCATATCGCGACGATGACAGCAATTCAATCAAACAAACTTCAGATCACAACTGAGCGAATCTGTAAATCTGGTCTTATTAACTTCGATGATAAGCGATACTGCGACAATGGTATTATTACATTCGCGCTTGGACATTATAAAAATACTATTCCAGCTTTATCATCATCAGGAGTTGTAATACGATAATTATCAGTAAAAATATAATCAGATTTTATTAATCGGTGTTTAGCTTGTTCTGGCAAATCATCGTAAACATTTATACATAAATTTATTAGATCAGAATTTTTTTACCAACCGTTTGATTTTGTCTTTATTGGTGTTATATATCACCCATACAGTAACACCAGGTGTTATCACAAAATTTTTACCATTTTTAATATTATAAAGTTTACTTGATGGCACACCTAAAGCTCTCGCAGCAATTGCTCGTGACCAACACTCAAAAATATCTCTCATTGTACAATCGAAGTATATTATTCGTGCACTCGTGTTATAAACAACATCACCATATTTGGGTATATTATTAAAATCTTCCGGTAAAATAAATTTATAATATCCTCGATCGGCTGTCATTATACTATAATTATGTATTTATTTAAAATAAAATATACATTTTCATACAAGCTGATCATGTAAGTAGTGCATATAAAAATAAATTTAACACCGATTACAGCCTAAACAACCTTAACATCATAGTTCAAGTTGTATGAAAATAACTTTCCATATGCTTTTTAATTATATAAATGACGATTTGAGAGCTTAAAAAATGCTGATTTTTTGTATAAAATCAGCATAGAAGGGTTAAATAATAATAATAAAGTCTCTATCGAGTAGCGCAATATAAATTTCCCATACTGCGCTAGAATCCCCATTTTACCATACTGCTAAGCTACATGCGTGTGGTATATCGAGTATTCGTTAATTTCAATCAGTTGTTAACTTCGATCGTCTTAATGGTAAATGAAATCAAAACAGAACTTTAGTGCCACGTCATTGTGAATTCAGTATCGTCAACTTATTTCTAACAGTCGTAATAATACCTGCAGAAAATACATTTATTAAGCGTAATTTATATAACGCTTAGTCATTGAAATTTAGCATATGGTACAAAACGTCAGGTTTTTAGTAAGCGGGGTTCTATTAACCAAATTTCCTATATATCATCGGAAATGAAAGGCAACCAATGTGTAATATGACGGGGAAGATATATAGCATGTTTTGATTCAGATGTACAAAGAAGAAAACTATTTAGTTTCTTAACGACGCGAACGTGATAATATCGTCTCGGTCGAGTTGTTAAAATATTTGAACAGCGTCCATTAGTTATATATATATATATATATATATATATATATATATATATATATATATATATATATATATATATATATATATATATATATATATATATATATAATGTGCATCGAATGTTCATGTTGTTAGGAGATATTTAGTTTATTTACCCGAAACAGTTAAAACAGGAAAACACGGTAGCTTGAGGCTCACGCGGTGTTTTCTTCCTTGACTAGGTGACATTTCTCTGCGCCAATCATTGACATTGTTCCATTGGTGAATTTTAATAAAAACTGTTGTCCCAAAATTTTAAATTTTACTGAAACTCATAACACAAATTTAATTTCACTAAAATCTGTATTATTTTGAATTTTCTGTACATTATATTTTTTATCAAAATTTCCAACGGTTTTGTTGCGGCTTTGATAACTAGTCAATATACTTGCATGAGTCCGAGTATTCAATTATACATTACATTGATCATTTACACCTGAACTGTGTGTAAGAAGCTGTGAGTACCATGTTAAATAAAGGCGGTCTTCGTTACAGTGAACGTTAGTCAGCACTTCTGACTGGGTGGATACGTGATTTTCAGTGATTATACTTCTTCTAAAACAGATATAGTCTGTGTTTAAACTTTGAAGTACATGCTCTTAAGATGTAGGTTACGCACGTGCATGCACATATTATGCGCAGCATTTTACCTAGCACTCACCGTTCGTGCATAAGACAATAACTCATATTCCATCCTTTCATCTTTTTAATAGTATCTTTGATTTCCAAGACAAGAAATATTCTTTGCTGAGAATAATATTTTCACAAAATTTTGGGAAGGTTGAAGTACAAGTCTTTGCGTTAATATAACAAAACATGTTAAAAATCATCAGCACTGACAACATCACAACAAAGACGAACTCAATCCAATTATAACTCTTACATCAGTTTTCACATTGTTTTTCTTTTTTATTTTCTGAAGTGTTGAAAAGAATATAATAATTAAAAGCAATTCGATTTTTAAATGAATTGAATTTTGACTTTTTTCATCTTTATTTTTCAGTGTTCGAGCCAAAATCCATCAGAGATCAAATGGTATTCAAAAGCTTCATAATGCTGAAGATGTTTCTAGCTGCCACTGGTACAGGTTAGTTGTTTGTTTGTTATTATTATTATTATTATTATTATTATTATTATTATTATTATTATTATTGGGTTCCAAGGGTTGTTATCGCCGGGGACATGTGCGATATAAGCACCCACTTCCCTTGGAAATCCCCCAATGACTTGCGTCTGACAAAGCATCTGACAACGAAATCCAGCTCCATGCCTTCACGGGTGGCTTAACTAAACCCGGCGGACTCTAGACTGACCAGGGAAGAGGTGACTTGCGAGATTCTGGCAACTTGAAAGCAGAGGCTTTGGACAGATGTGACTCGTCAACTTTGGGTGGTCACCCATCTAGTAGAAGGTAAACTCCGACTTCAAACCTTCGCTGCCTTGCAACTATAGCCTCTCATGGGAAAGGCTAGGTAAGTAAATCTCAACAGAAAACACGGAGACGGAGTCCCTACGGCGAACTGGCATTATTGCAGTGTCATCTCAGCAACACTTGCGACGTCGCCGGTGCCATAACGTATTGGATTGTCCTTTTCCCTTGGATCCACCAGCTGCGTCGAGAGGAGAATCAACTGCATTGGAAACAGCTGATTCTCCCTATTACCCTGTCCTGGCTTGAGCCCTGGAGAGAACATGCCAGCATCGCTTCACAGCATTGACACAACACAGAAATCAGCAGTTTACCGGTTATAAGTCACTCTCGATTTGCGTAGAATCAGACTGCAGGGGGTTGCTTCCAAAGGTGGGAAAGATAACATGTTTCACTGGACATCTACCGTCCGCCTCAAGCTGTGCCTGCCCCAGCCAATAAGGTGCCTTCCTGACACATTTCACCTGCCTTGTTGTGTGAGTAAAGGTTTCAGGTACACGAGTACCTGACAAGCGGAATGCAACTACTGCACTAAGAAATAAGAAAAGTAAACAAACATGGAAACATACAATCCTCATGATGACTGGGCTCTCATATAAATGATCTCCAGGCAATCAACGACGTTCGAAAGACTCCAGTCCGATATCGCTTCACTATGGTTGGCACGGCTACCAGATTCCAGATCCTTCAGAGTTAAGAACTATACATTCTTCTGGCAAGAAAAAAGCGCCGATGAAGCCAGAAGGTTTAGTGTTTGATTCGCCGTCAGTAACTCTCTTCTGGCGATGATATAACCCTGCCAACAAGGAAACAGAAGACTTTCTATCTCTCCGCCTTCATACCACAACCGGGCCTGTCAACCTGATCAGTGTTTGCGCTCCCACACTAAGCGCCAACGCAGATACCAAGGATAGTTCTACGACGAGTTAGACTCGCTCATAGACAAACTACCAAGGACAAGAACTTGATATTAATGGTCGACTTCATCGCTATGGGGGATGCTATTACTCTTGGCCTTCCTGTCTGGACAAGGTTGGCATTTTGGAGATGAATGAGAACGTTCCGCGACTCCTAGAGGTGTGCTCGTACCACTACCTCAGCATCATCAATTCATTCTTTCAGACAAATCCACAGCATAAAGTGTCTTGGATGCATCCCGGTCGAACCAATGTCAACATCTGGACTTGATGATGACACGATTGTCTGCCATGAAAGGTGTACGTCTTACGCGTACCTTTCACAGCGCTGACTGAGGCACCGACAACTCGCTAGGGTGCTGCAACATAAAACTTCAGTCGAAGAAGATCTGCCGGTCTAGTCAAGAGGGTAAACAATGCATTGATGAGAGCAAGACGTCATATCCAGATAAGGCTAATGAATTCATGTATGCCCTCTCCAACATGTTTTATTCAGAACCTCCCAACAGCAGTGCCGATTAGAGATGGGATCACATCAGAGAGACTGTGTATAGCATGACCACACGAATCATTGGTAAGAAGCAGTCAAAGAACAACGACTGGTTTGAGGCTAACTCCGTCACACTCATGCCAGCCATAGAAGAACGTCGAAGTGCTCATTTGTAATACCAGCGATACCTCTGCCAGATGACTCTACAGTCATACAGGTCTACCAAAAGCAAAATGCAGAGGTTAAGCACGGCAGTGCGCCAGTGAATACTGGCTTCAGCTCTGTCGGACCATGCAGTCAGCAGCAGATATAGTAAATATCAGAGAAATGCACGATGACATACAGAAATGAATGGGTGTCACGAAGAAAGTGACATAGTCACTGAAGTCTACCGCAGGCAATGCCATCCACGACAAGGGCAAGCAGTTGAAGCGTTGGGTGGAGTTCTACTATGAAATTTACTCCAGAGAGACCCACGTGACCAACGATACCCTCAACGCCATTAAAAGACTCCCTATCATGGCCGATCTGGACGAGAAATCTACTGTGGCAGAACTAACGAAGGCCTTAGAGAAA
Organism: Unio delphinus; assembly: GCA_029339505.1. Lineage (NCBI taxonomy): Eukaryota > Metazoa > Mollusca > Bivalvia > Unionida > Unionidae > Unio > Unio delphinus. The sequence continues at coordinate 1,476,733 of JAQISU010000348.1, forward strand.
CTGTCCTTAGGTAAAGTCCCGGGAAAGGATAGTATAGCAGAAAAGTCATCAAATGCGGTTTCAGCGTGCTGCTCACACACTTGCACGTCATCTTCTGCCAATGCTGTGATTAGGGTTCAGTGCTTCTGGACATGAGAGACGCCAACATCGTAAACCTGTACAAGAACAAGCAATAACTACAGGGGCATATACCTTCTCAGTATCGTGGGTAAAGTCTTCGCACGCGTTATCCTAAACAGACTGCAGACGTTTGCTGACAGAGTTTATCCAGAGTTGCAGTGCGGGTTCCGCACAGAGAGGTCCACAATCAACATGATGTTCTGCGTCAGGCAACTGCAGGAGAAATGCAGAGAAGAAGAATAACCCCTCTTCCTAGCCTTTATAGACATCATCAAGGTGTTCAATCTAGTAAGAAAGAGACGTACTTTTCACAATACTGGCGAAGATCATGATGCCCTCACATGCTGCTAAGCATGACCCCGTCCTTCCACGATGACATGAAAGACACAGTGCAGTACGGTGGATCAAAGTCTGACCCCTTCGACATCCTCGGCGGAGTGAAGCAGGGCTGAGTCCTTCACCCACGCTCTTCGGCATCTTTTTTGCTGTCCTACTTTCACACGCAATCAGACTGTTCAACCTGACACGAACTGCAGGCAAAGAGCAAAGTGTGAGAAGCAACCATCAGAGACATGCTCTTTGCAGACGATGCTGCTCTTGCCAATCAAGCAGAAACTGTGTTACAGCGCATGATAGACGGATCTGCTAAAGCATGCGATGCGACGCATAATCGGAATCACCTGGAGCAATCGAGTAACAAACAACGAGGTTGCTTGAATGTGTCAAGCTTCCCATCATGGTCACACTCCTCCGTCCACGTCGCATCGGATGGCTGGTTCATATACGTCGAATGGATGACGGACGGATGCACAAAGACCTTCTTTATTCGAAACTTGCCTCTGTCAAAAGGTCGATCGGACGGCCACATCTTCGCTTCAAGGATGTCCGCAAGCACGATATGAAAGTCCATGACATCGATGTCAACACCTTAGAAGAGCTTGCTGTAGACAAGTCCAGCTGACGACACGCTCTGAAAGCCGACGAGGACAAGCTACGCTTGCTAGCTGATGATGACGAAAACAGCTCCAACCCACACCAGACTCAGCCTGTATTATCTTCTTCATCTATTTCATCATTCAAGCTCTGTTACCGTGTGAAGCAGACACAGAGAAGAGTTGTTTAAATTCATTACCTAAAATCTCAATTTTCGTACCTATTTTTTCAAAAGTCGCATCAAGATTGTTTCCTCTACGTCATTGGGGCGAGGCATTCCTTTTAATGAAACATATTTATTGTTACTCATTTTAATAATTTATGTCCAATTTATTTTCCTGGTATGTTCTATGCGGTTTGTATTTTAAAATATTTAGGATCATGCAAAAAATGTTAAGGTCCTTATAGAGTTAAATGACTTCTAGATTTTTTAAAAATAAAAGCTGATAAGTCTGTCTGATTTGACTTTTGCACAGTCTTCTGGTCAAAGTGTGCATTTTTATTATTAAGTTAAATAGAAAAATGTTTTAAAATACACAAAAGACGGAACAGAAAATGATTACCACGCATTCGAGTGCCTTTACGCTATTATTTGCCTTTAGTTTACGGGTTACAGTAATGATGCGCACCTTGAATGTTTACAGATGTATTAAGAGTGACACAAAGTTAAGCAATATGGAATCTAGTATTTCTATACACTCTAGAAGGCATTTGAAATGACATTATGTTTTCCTGTTGGATTAATTTCAATCTCAACAATCTCTGATTTTTATTTTTATTTTGTTAAAGATGTAAGGGACTTGTGATAGCTATATGCAATATGGATCTGAATTAACATTCTCTTTACAATGTTCCAACCCCAATATCAAAGCCAAATATTCCTTCTTGAGTGTGGAAGAATTTCTCTGGATAATTTCTTTTAAGGATTTTATCAAAATACGAAACTGAATTTTCTACACTTTTTTTATTATCTTTTTCTTGAATCAATACCCCGTTTTAAATAATTATTTGAAATTTGGGGCTGAAAGAATTGGTGAACCTGTAAGTATAGCCTTGATTTGTTAAAAGATCATCGAGACTAGTCAAACCAGTGAAATTGGGTTTCTTGCTAAATAATTTGTCAGAAGCTCGTCAATTAAAAAATATGAAAACATAACTTTCCTACAATATCCAGTTTTACCCCAAAATCGAATCATCTGCCTTTTACTAACAGGCACCTGGAATTTAGAGATAGCATTACCCTAACTGCATCCGGTTTAACTTGACCGTGCCTCACAGCATGTCCTAACAGGTAACACAAGCACAACAGTGCTAACTGGTACCTAATTTAACTTGTCAGATTTGCATCGCTGAATTGATAAAAAAAAATTCAGAGGGTTTGCCAGTGATCTTTTCAGGTATCGTTGTAGATTATTACATCTATTTGCACATCACAATTAGATAGAACAAATGTTATTATTTGCATTAAATTCTGTAATTTAGACGAAGAATGTTTCGAACTAAACGGCATAACTTTATATTGCAAAATCTCACCCATAGTTGTAAATACCGAAATTTTACTTGTTTTTTGCATGAGTGGTATTTGCCAGAATCCTTTTAAAAGATCAAACTTGGTGACATTTCAGACTATTTTAGTTTTTTCAATGCGTGCATTGATTCTTGTATTGGAAATATATCCGTTTTGGTGGCTCTGTTGACTTTTCTATAGTCAGTGCACATTCGGAATGTACTTTCTGTTTTCGACACAAGGATACAATAACTCCATTTAGTTTTACTTGGTTCTATGAAAACATTCTCCATCATGCGATTTTTTTCCCAAACAATCCGGCTTGAAAGGACTCATCCCGTAATGACGCTGATTCACTGGTGTAAAATCTTCAATGACAAAACGTCGTGATTGATTTTCGTGTTCACGGTGGAACATCAGAAAGCAAGTGATCCTATTCACATAAATAATATTTGTATTCATTCTTTTACTGCGGTTGTAGATGGGACTGTTTCGGATCCAGATTGTTTTATATTTCTGAATTCCGAAGATCAGTTAAATCAGAGCCATTATATTCAGATTGCATTCCATCGTTTATTTCCTCACTGTCTGGGACAGGTACAACTAAATTAATTGAATAATTAACAGTACTATCTTTACCAAATTACTCCTTAGACATATTTGTCTGATAAAGTTGTTTCTATTTCCGCCTTCCGAGAGTGCTAAGGGTCCAATTTAAGTCATTTACTTTCTTTTCGAGTATTTGAAGAATAAAAAATGTTGCCCGAAGAGGATTTTAAGGTACAGATAAGAGTGCCAGAATTCTATCACGAGAGTGAAACTTCTTTCATTTTATTTCTATCATACCTTACTTTCATATGTGACTGAGTAGAGTGAAAAGTAGTTCCTGCTACTGCACGAGCCGTTGACAAATTACAGTTGAAATCAGAGACATAGTTAATAAGATTAATTGTTGAATCTTCATTTCAAAGTATTTTGTTTTTCCTTCTTTTAATTATTTCAATTGGTTATCGGAAGGTATATCCAAATATTAGTTTAAAAGGACTACAATTCAATGATTCTTGAACTGATTCCCTAGCAGAAAACAAAAGTAGATGAACACCCTCATCTGAATGTTTACCTTATCAGAGCAATACGACTTATCCATGTTCCTCAAAGCTTGATGATGTCTTACAAAGCCTCTTTTTGTTAATCTGTTAGGTCATATCGTCTTTAGCCTGCTTTCCGTCATTCCGGCGACAAAGTCTCATTTCATCGCAGTGAGCGAAGAATTTGTGAGTTGTTTTAAGGAGAAAGGGATTCTTACCAGTCTGATAGGGCCATTCGTTCTCGGAATTGGCATGACCCTTTCAGGAGCGGTATGTATTCATTCCGTTTACCTTCCTCTGTTACTGCATTTCTTCATTTCTCTTACACTCTTGATTATAGTCTTTACGACTGATTTATCATCAGTTTATGCATGTTTTCTTAGTTATACAGATTTTCCATATTGCTGACCCATCCATTTAGTTATTATGTAGTGGTTGAGCACAACAATTGATCGCAGTAAACCGGACACACCTTTATGGAGAGTATATTTTGTTCTACGAATTGAATTAGCCACAATTCGCAAGGTCGGATGTCATGATGCAAGGTAGTTTACTTTCAGAAGATCATTCGCGACAATTTTATGTTGAAAATATTTGGCATTCACTAAATTTGCGAAAATGTCATGTTCAGTTTTGTTGATATGAAATCTTACAAGAGTCTAAGCAAGTAAGGTAATGTTGATTTTCTTCTTCTATGTTTAGGTATGGATGAAACACTGTGTATTGCTACGGACTTGATTATGTTTGTGTACCGTGCATTTGCTTATAAGTCGGGAGCCACTGCATACTGCACAAAACCAGATCTTCCGTTGCAAATGCGGGTGCATATCTGGGTCTATGCAGTTTGTTATGAGTGATTAGTAGAACAAATAAATTGACCCGAATGTGCCAGCGCATTATGCGACGGCCGATCAGGGTTTATGTTGTTTGCAAATGAAATGCGACTACATTCGGTGCATTTTGCTCCAAATATATCCAATCTTTCTTGAAAATACGACAAAATTAAATTCCTGCAAAAAAATTGAAATAGACTATTTTGCTGAAAAAATATTATTTTTCCTTAAATAATATGAAGCATTAAACGAAAAACGAAAAACAATAGAATAACAAGTCGACAAATATTTCTCTTTGGTGGGTTTATCTCTTTTTTTAAGAAGTCGATCTTCTATTTGCAAATGAATATTGATTGTGTGATAGTATTGACACAGTCTGAAGAAGACAAAATGGTTATTCATACATGATGATCCAGTGAAGAGCTTCATGTTTCCACATAATGAGCCACGTGAAATCTCCATATTCACGCTCTATATGCCATTTGCGATCATCATATTTTTTACACATGATAGCCACCTGACTTCATATTCACACATGATGATCCACTTAAGACCTTCATATTTGCACATGATGAGCCACCTAACATCTTCATATTTACACATGGTGAGCCACTTTAAACCTTCGTGTTCGCACATGATGAGCCACATAACATCTGCAAAAATTTACACATAATGGGCCACTTATGATCTTCATATTTGCACATACTGAGTCATCCAAAGCCTTCATATTCGCACATGAGTCACATACCATCTTCATATTTACACATAATGGGGAACTTGTGATTTTCGTATTTGCACATGCTGAATCATGATTGAGTTTTTATCGTGTTTGGTTATTCAAGCTGTAGAAGACCAGAGTACTTTTATATATTTTCTGAAGCAAAGATTTAGTAACAATTTAATACAGAATTGAAATTCAGGATTGGCTGATTCACCCGGTGTTATACTGTACAGCGAAATTGAAACCTTTTCTTCTCAGACCTGCCTATATTAGAGTACTACTTCTAAATTTCAAGTTACACTTAAAGAATTATCAATTTAATTACATGGACAGGAAATGGAAATTGTAAGACGTGCGAACTCTAAAACTCTTCGTGAAAAAAGAAAATGTCAACTTGGATACATTTTATAAGATCAATGGCGCGTTTTTATTTGTATGCCTTTTCTATTTACGCATGTGTTCTAAGTAAGTAATCGTCTTATTACTACTTGCGTTTTAAATAAGTAGCAGCAGAGGGGGCGAATCAGACAACTTTTTTTTGTTTTTATTTTTGATTATACCCCCTCCAAAATAACACTGGACCCTTCTCGCGAAAAAATAAGTCTCTGACCCTTGTCTGAAAACATTCGCGTCGCAACGTCGTTGTCACTCACCCCCTCTGCTGCTAGAACTTTCAGTTGGGGTTAACCGAATATTTGATCAAGTCCGATACGATATCGTGTTCCAGACCTTGTCTGGGGGACGAAAATCACTACGATTTCACAAATAGACTAATTTGTAAAACCTCCTCTTGTAAATCAATCAGATTATTAGACTGGTCAGTGAGTTTGAAATTAATTCTGGTTAATGAATTATTATGACATCGCATATAGACTGGATTCACCGGGGACTCAATTATTAAAAACCCTGGAGGAGCTGTTGGTGCAAATGAATACAAAATATATCCCTGCTGAGCTTGATTTGATCGTTCTAAATTTATTTGATAGCTTCCTTCGATCACATCACATACTAAATTGAGCGCAATCACCGTTGAAATATTCACATTGAACGGAGCAATATGCCTGCCACCACCATCTGGGTCATTATTATGGGTCAGGATTTTTATTGTTTTTTTCCATGCATCATGAATTATTTTAAAACCATCATCGATGGCATCACTGAGAGATTTTTGTAGTTCTAAGATATTATACCCTGGTAGTTTGAACGCATGAATATCTTCTACGCGTATATTATACTTCGTTGCAAATTCTGTTCTCGTTATAGGATTACTGTCACCTAATACCACTTGAATGATTTGCAAATGAAATGTTTCCATGTCATTGATGATTTTGTTGCATGTTTCTACGACGCTGATAAATTCATCTCGGGTGAGAGAGCCAGATTTAAGAGATATTAACAGCAGCGAAAAATCATTATTCATTGCTGTGAAATTTTCATCGATGATATCTTGTCGAGTTGCGTGATATATTGGGTTGTTGTACTTTTTCACTACAGTGAAAACTATCAATTCCTTGTATTCTTTATAACTTTTTACTGGATTATCAGATTTTGTCCTGTCGGTGATATAATCAGTTTTTTGTGGTTCTGGTAATTTAACGGTTTTTCCACCGGGTGGTAATTCAGGCCATCCTAGTACTGTTCTTATTGAGCTTTGATAGATATCTACGACGTATTCTTCTGAGTTTATTTCAATGGCAGATGATAGTGTTGGTTCATGAACTGTTATAGCGATTTTTGACTCTACTCCAGTAATCGATTTTATTCTACGCGCGAATTCATTATTGATTTGTTCAATTTGATATGATCCGGTTGGTATGGAAACAACATTCCAGTCTGGGGTGCCGTCGGTTTTATTCTTATTTGCAAATACCAGTGAATTATTGGGTTGTTGACCACCAAATGATTTTGACCTAATATTTGGCCAACTGTGGTATACTCGTAGTTTTGCTAGCGCTATCTCCTTCACTGGGACCGGAGAGGGGAAATTCACACTGAATTCTGGATTCGTTGAGGTTATTGAGATCATGCTTGTTTGTACTGGTTTTGTGTTCTCCACTATTTGTTGAAGTAATTCCATCTGTGTTGTCATTGTTATTATACTCATGTTGTATTTCTAATTTTGACATCGCAGAATCATATATATCTACCATCGCTGAAAACTCACTCTCTGATATAATTGTATCATCGAGCGATGACGATATCAATGAGGATAATTGCGAGTATGCAGTAGACACAACATGAAATTGAATTATGTAGTCTTGTAGTTTCCGTTGGCTGCATGAGGATATTTTTTTTGTGATTATTGAAATTATTCCAGCGATTGTTGTTGCCGCAGAAATGCAAATTGGAACAGCTATCGGGGCCATCATTGTCACTGAAGACAGTATAATACCGGCTCCGGTGATTACACCACTCACAGCGTACACAGTAACATCAATTGCGGTAATTCTCCTGCGATATTTTTTAATTTTCAATTCATACTCCTCAGACAAGGTTTTGAGTCTAGTTTGATACTCTCTGACCTGATCATAGCGATATTGCGATGATGAAATCATTTTTATTTTAAATACGCTAGCGTTTTCAATTACGATTTACTTAAATCCGCTACGAATTCCACATACCACGTTGTTGAAACCCTAACCAAATTTTTATCAGTAGATGCGATTGTAAACTTTTCAGTTGTATTCTTGTCGATGATCGTTGAAATTGTATTATTGACCCCGGATGAACTGGACGATGAAATATTAAATTGAGATAATGGTGTTACTAGTGTTAATCGATAAATACCCTTAACGGTTGCAGTGATATCTAATGTGTTGTTTGTAGGTGTCCACTCAAATGATCCGTGTTGGATCGTGTATACTAAGTTGTTGGTTTTCTCATGAGGAATTTTTGTTTTTTCAATGGCGGTTATCATCCTCGTTGCATCCCCTTTGATGTCTTCGATGAAAGTTTTCGTCTCATCGATGGATTTTTTAATATCAGGGAGTTTTAGTTCAATTTTATCTAACGGGGTTCCAATAAATTTATCAATGATATTTCTACGAAATGATATAAACTGTTTTATGTGTTCTTCAATTCTAGATTCAAGTGCTGCTAGTACAACCACAGAATTGTTTAACTCGTCGTTGAGAGTTTTTAATCGATCTGTAATCGTCGAAACGAGTACACCTGGTTTGAGTTTACCCTGATCGGAAAATAACGCAACTGTGTTCTCGATTGCATTTTGTTGTTTAACTAAAATATCATCCAGAGAGATATTACTAGATTTCAATTTACCCTGTTTGTCCTGAAATACAACTATTTCATTGGGTTCAACACTTTCTAAATTCAACGTCTCAGCTATTTCATCTTTAATTTTTTTTGTTATATCCTTGATAGAATCAGGAGTTGCAGTGTCATCGGGTTTGGGTTTCAGAGGTCTTCCCCAAATATCAATCATGATATTTTATATATCTCTCTCTAAAAAGCGATTACTAGTGTAGTCATTTACGACAATGTGTGGTGGTTTTCCCCTTGGGTTACCCAAGGAGTTAGAAATAGCGTCAAGGACATTTAATACTTCACTGCCGCATATTGGTGGGTCATTGATTTGTTGTGTTGGTAGCGTAGAATACCAAGTCTTCATTGGAAGGGTTTTTATATACCGCATAAACTCTTTTGGTGGGGCTAATCCATATGAATCAAAATAGACAATCCCACGTGGATCAATAGCGTATGCAACCCAGTGAGTTCCAGGTCCGGTGCTGTTATCGAGATTAATAATACCTGTTTCAGTTTTGTTTGGTTGATGTGGTAATTGATCTTTCATAAAAACACCTCTGAAATGTTTAATCGCTAGTTTTTTAGCAGCATCCATTAAATCAAAATTGGACATTGGAATCATCGAAGATTTGGGAACCATAGGTTCCTCAATTAATAAACCGTTCCTGGTAGTCTCAGGCCTGATCCGTGAACGGATCTCCCGCTGTACCATGAATACGGGGTCCCTGGTAGTCTTAGACCTTTTCCGCTGTACCACGAATACGGGGTTCCTGGTAGTCTTAGACCCAATCCTTGAACGGATCGTCTCTTTTTTTTATATCCTTGTCCAGCTGCCTTTTTCAACGCCATTCCTGCTGCAGTACCAACGGCTCCTAACGCTGCTGCTTTAGCCACCGCTGGGGCTGCTGCTGCAATCAATGCTGGTATTGCAGCTAACAATGGAAATATACCACCTGTTTTCATCATATTTTTAATAGCAGCCGCAGAGAGAGTAATCTGAACTCCCTTTTTATCCTTGAAAGCATCATTGAAATGTTTCACCTGACGAGTTGTCAGCGATAATTTATTTTCACCACCCGTCATTTGATTAGGTTTCAACGTGATTGTGGTTCCACATTTTTTAGCCGATTCTGATTGCAATTTTTTGATTTGACCAGGAGTTAACGTAACACTAATAACACTATATGACATTATATATAATTGATTGATTCTAATTCAATGAAAAATCGTTCAAAGATTTTCTACTGGTGCATCTACCACTCTCATTCTTCCACCAACACCTTCAAGTAACATTGATTTATCACTAAGAATGACAGCAACTGCTCTATAATTCGGGATAAGGATAGTAGGTACCCCACCAACTGGTGGACCAGTCGGACGGGTTACACGGGCTCTAAAGTGTATATCAACGACAGATTGTCTCATCAAATCAAGATGTTCCAATGAAAAGTAATAAATCGGATAGAGGCTTTTAAAATCCAATTGTGATATTTGCAAACCGGTATCCACATTTTGATCACGTGCCATAAATGACAACAGGTTATGATAGACACGTGCAATATGATTCTGACCGTAATCAAGTTGTATATCCTCGGATGGTTCCTGCTGTCCGTTTATTCTCAGCGAGACTTCACTAACACCTAACTGATCAAATATCATATGACTTCGTTCTTGATTACCAACTCGCGCAGCATTCTGTAACGCAATAAATATATGACGTGGAGCTGAAACTCCTTGTTTTGATGCCAGGTGCCATGTGAATGTACCATCAACACTGTCTTGTTTAATATCCGTGGTCACTGATAACCAACTTAACAACGACTTTCCTCCTTGGTCCATAAATGATAGTAGTCGCTGTTCGTCTGTGATTGATGGAGTTAACACTGGCATCCATAATGATAGTTTTGTTAAAATGACTTTACCGGCAGCAACCCCAGCATTACGCCAGATTGCATCATCATCAGTACCCTTTCGTACAAGCGCTATTGTGTGTTTGGCTCCATAAATAACTTTTCTAACATTTCTACAGAATCCAAATATATGATGCAGTGGAATCGCACATGAAAATCGTCGACGCTGCCCATGCAACGTTGCTACACGTGTTGCAAATCCTAAATTGAGATTACCATTAACGCCTCCGAGAATATCAAACGCAGCTCCGGGTCTAATTCGACGTTCTGGATTAGCTGCTTCTTGTTGATTGGCTTCTGCAGTACCCTGTGCTGTTAACACTTTAATGAATTGAAGGTGATCAGCGGTATCAGAGGTATCCTTTGCAAACATCATAGATGGACCCGCTGATCTTGTATAATCATCAGAATATCTTGCTAACCCTATGATTGTTGTGGCCATATCAACTTCACGGTCAATGGATTCAATTTCTTTTCCATCAATGAGATATCTAGCGCTTTCAAATAACGCCATGATGCCGTTATTAACAAAACCAACTCGGACATTTGAGTTATTGTCATATGGGGTATCAGCTGCAACATTTGTTACAAGTTCTCCTTCTACTTCAATAAATGCCTCACACGGTAGAAAATATTTACTGGTATCATGAACTTGAAGTTCAATTCGCGATCGGAGATCTGGTTGTACTGCGTGATAAGAATAAAATTGATAATCGCGTACAGAATCATCTTTACGCACTGGGGCGTCTATATCAAATGCTGGATCAGATGATTTTTTGAACATTTTATTCTATTTATCAGAGTCTAAATCGGATTTTCCATTTCATCGTGAAAAACGCTAGCGTTTTCGTCGTGGTTTTCTAAAGCCACTTCCCGCTATCATATTTGCAATATTGCTTTGGTCTCCTTGATTTACCATCGACGCTAGTTTTTCATCTACTGCGTTATTTATAATTTTACTAACACTTGCAGGCATTTCTTCTGTAGACGGTAACGGTTTCTTTTTTCGCCCCACTAATGATGTTATTTTATCCTTCGCAGTTGAAAACGCTTTCCCGGCAAGATCTCCAACAGTACTAATACCCTTATCACGAATAACATCAATGGCTTTCATTCCAAGTTGTTTAGCTAACGGCATCACTTTTGGGGCCGTTCTTGAAAAGAATCCTAAAATGGTCTTGCCGAGGCCATCTCCGTAGTATGCTCTATAAACTGGAAACCGTGAATTAACTACATAGACGAGGGTTGGTTTATCATGATTGTAATGGATGATCATTATTATAAAAACAATAGTGTTTTCAATTGTTATTTAATCACTATGATACCCATTTGCTAACTCGTCAATGAAATCTCGATAGGTTTTGATATCCATGATACCACCGGCAAATAATCGTCTACAAATATCAGCTGCTTCATTAATTATTTCTGGAGAGTTATTTCCAGCTCGGAACCCTCCTACAAGAACATCTAATCGTGATATATCATTGATAACACTATCAGGACAAATGTTTCCAATCCTTGGATTTCCTAATCCACTTCCGCTATAGCCAGCTGCTTCATCTAGTTTGTCTGTATCCGTGGTTTGTAAATAATCAAGAGTATCATCATCATCATCATCAGGTGGTAGTTGTTGTTTTTTTTGTCTCCGTGTTGGTGTTTGACGTCGTTCTTCTAAATCATCATCATCAGGTGGTAGTTGTTGTTTTTTTTGTCTTCTTGTTTGTCTACGTGTTGGTGTTTGACGTTTTAGTTCTTGCCGTTCTTCTATTTCTCGTTGTCGCTCTTCTATTTGTTCTCTTTTATAATTACTAATTCCCTTTTTAAATTCCTTGTATCCTATCTCATCCTTATTCAAACGACCAATCCCTTTATTTAGTTTATACAAATAATCGAACCAATCATTACTTGATATTCTATCATTTTTATACTCGTCCTTTAAAAAATCTTTTTTTGAATTATAGCTTTGAGCAGCAAAATTACCAAAGGCTTGATAATCCTTTGATTTTACTAAACTAGGTTTTTTTATTAATATTTTAGCATGATCAGTAAATTTATTCAACAGAGAAACAGTCGTTTTTTTCGGATCAGTTTTTTCAGTTTGTTCAGTTTTCGCTGCTAGTTTTTCAAGTTCACCAATAACAGATTTCCCCGTCTCGGGACTATCTCCCAGTAAAGCACGCTCTACCCCCTTCGTTGCTGTGGTTACTGGTTTAAACAACTCTTCAGACCCCAGAGCAAAATCAGTCTGAAGACTCTGTCGTTGTTGCAGTTTATTTCTTACAGAGTCGCGAATTGGTATAAATTTCTTAATTGCATCTAGTCGCTCACGAGCCAATCGGGTCGTTAATGCTTCATTGACCATTATTTGAAATCAGAAACCATTTTTCAATTGTAAAACAATTTTTCCCATCGATGATTCCATCCTTAACGGTCCAATTTTTTATTGCTGTGAAATATTTTTATTTTTTATCCATTGATTTTGCCTGTTTTGGTGCCATTTTGGTGGTTTTCAGTTGAAAATCTCAAAGAGATTTTACAGTCAAGTAGTCGATTTTACATGGGATTTTCCATAAGGAAAAGCTGTTAAAACTCATTTTTGATGATTTTTAGCCATTTTTCATCAATTTTTGCCTGTTTTCAGTGATGTTTGGTCATTTTTCATCGATTTTCATCAAAAAACCTCGTAGGGTCAAGTAGTCGATTTTGCATTGCATTTTCCATAGAGAAAAGTTCTTAAAAGAACTTTCAAAGCTGTTAGGATTCTATTTTATTTTCGCAGTGTGAAATATTTTCACTGATTCAATCAAAAATGACAAAAAAAAATGAAAATCTCAAGGAGATTTTACTGTCTGACAAAATCTTTTGAGGGGGCCGGTCAATCAAAATAGTTCATTTTCTTGAATTAACGCTCGTAAGTTTCTAATTTTAGAATTAACTTCCTTTTTCAATTCATATTCGTTACCCAATTCTTTTCGTATTCCTTCCACGATAGTATATAAAGAAACAAACACATCTACTTCACTGGAAAATGCAAGAGAGTCTCGAATAGAATTTTGAATTTTTTTGATGAGTGCATATTTCTTTGGCAACATATACTTGTTAGTGCTAACTCCGTATTCTATATCCTGAAAATCCGACTTGATTTGATCAGGATTTAACCCATCTGACAATCTAATATTCTGATTTTTCAATTTTGCAATTTCAACTATGATGCTATTCATAATTTCAGAATTCATATATGATAATACATATTTCTAATTCATTTTTCAAAAATAAAAGAGCCGTTAATATTTTTAAAAATTCAGTCTGTATATATAAATATCTTTTTTAAAAATTCAGTCTGTATATATAAATATCTTTTTTAAAATTAATTCTGTATAAATAAATATATTTTTTAAAATTAATTCTGTATATATAAATATCTTTTTTAAAAATTCAGTCTGTATATATAAATATCTTTTTTAAAAATTCAGTCTGTATATATAAATATATTTTTTTAAAATTCAGTCTGTATATATAAATATCTTTTTTAAAAATTCAGTCTGTATATATAAATATCTTTTTAAAAATTCAGTCTGTATATATAAATATATTTTTTTAAAATTCAGTCTGTATATATAAATATCTTTTTTAAAAATTCAGTCTGTATATATAAATATCTTTTTTAAAAATTCAGTCTGTATATATAAATATATTTTTTTAAAATTCAGTCTGTATATATAAATATCTTTTTTAAAAATTCAGTCTGTATATATAAATATCTTTTTAAAAATTCAGTCTGTATATATAAATATATTTTTTTAAAATTCAGTCTGTATATATAAATATCTTTTTTAAAAATTCAGTCTGTATATATAAATATCTTTTTTAAAATTAATTCTGTATATATAAATATATTTTTTAAAATTAATTCTGTATATATAAATATATTTTTTTAAAATTCAGTCTGTATATATAAATATCTTTTTTAAAAATTCAGTCTGTATATATAAATATCTTTTTTAAAATTAATTCTGTATATATAAATATATTTTTTAAAATTAATTCTGTATATATAAATATAAATGCAGACAAAAATAAATATCAACCATGATGAGCGATTATCAGTCATTTGGCCCCCTTGATATAGGCCGCGTTTTGGTTCTATTTGCATTCATTGGGTCCCTTATTAGGCCTTTGTGTCTTTCATAGGGTCCTTTGTTAGAGCATTTTTCTGTTTCTGTTTTATATCAGAATGTTTTTTTTTGTTTTTGCTCTTTGAGATATGACCCTATGACCGTTTCTATTAGCCTATAATTCATTCTGGGGTTACCCAATGTGCATCCAAACCTTTTTTTGGCCGGTAATTCATTTTGAACACCATACGGGGCTACCCAAATGTGACGGAGAGCTAATTACATCCATGGATGTTATTTATTTTAGGGCATTAATGTGTTTACACATTCAACATGCAACCCATGAAATCAAATTCATGGTTGCGTAAGTTGTCAAAAACCGACAACCCACCGCTACCATGAATTTGATAGCATGGGTTTGCATGTTATGTGAATGTAAAAAACACAGAGGGGGCGCCTTCCTCCCCTCAATTAAATAGAAAAAAAAAACATCCAACCGTTTCACCATCAGACAATTGTCTGCTATGGGGCGCGAACATGTGAAGAATAATTGTCTGGGTTTACAAGCCAAACACGATACCGTTAGACCACTGTTCACGTCTATAAAGAATAACGTTTTTTAACGTATATATGTTGTAACTATTCATATGGTATATAAAGGAAATTAATACATCAATCCGCAAGTATGCTATTTTATTTTCTTGAATTACTTATTAATGGTGTTTCACAGTATTTAAATGAGACAGAATATTTGACTTAAACACTAGAACAAAGAATATAATTGTTTGAAAACATGTCTTTTCTTACAAAACAATGCCCAGCGCTGAATCACAATACCCATTAAACAAGTTAACACAATCTAAGGGAGAAAGTATACACGTGTGTTATCCTATAACGCCTGTATCTCCGGATCACATCCTATGTTATGAAATACGCATTAATCGCACGTGACACAGAATATTTGACTTAAACCCTAAAAAAAAAGAAAATATATCTTTTCCTAAAAAGAAATACCAAGCCGCTAAATCACAATGATAACTCCCTTGGTTATTATCATTTAAGAGTGGTCTCCCTTGGTGTTATAGACGGTACGCGTGTACTGTATTTTGACATACGAAAATAGAATTTTCTGATAATACCATTACGGAATGCTTCATAATTAACAAGCACGGAGGGGTGAGGTCTGAATTCTTGGTTCATTTGTATAATAACACTATTTTTCTAATTCATTGTTTGGTTTAATTATAAGTCTCTGTATATAATCTTGAGCAGTCTTTATTATTTTGTCATCGTTGGGGTCAATGGCAGTATTTTTTATTTTTTTATCATAATAGCGTTTTAGTTCCCTGTATCGTTTTCCGCCGCACATAATGCATAATTGCGACCCCCCCCCTGACCCCAACCCCACATTGAATACAGGGTAACGGACCTCGGCTTCCACGACGAAAGCTTTGCATATGATACCAACAGAATTCATTTCTGCATGATTTGTTACACGGTGTCACTGATCCAATCATAAGCCATTTGCAATGATTCATTATACTTAAATCTTTCATTTAAATGCTTGTTTTAATTATAGTATGGAGGAGTTCGAGAGATTATCGAAAATTAAGCCCTGGAAAAGTGTTCAATTCAATCTTGATAGAGTTTCTGATACACCAAAGAATAAAATTCTTGATAGAACCTTGATTAGTAAAATCAGAGACTGTTTTAATGAATTCAAGCGTGATGGGGCAGCTCATTGTTGGTCAACATTTCGAATTGATGGTGTTGTTGACGCTACCATGAATGATGAAAAAGCAGCAGTGATAATCTCACGTCTTGGGGAAGAAAGAAATTTTTTTCGAATAAAATTCCTTATCCATGATAATGGAAAATGGATAATTAGGGACAAATACGAGCCTATTCTTAAGGACAAAAAAAACTGTCACTGTGACTCAGGATTCAAAACCAGGAATTTTGACTGGACTTGATAAACCCTACTACGAAAGATCTTATCCTGTCACAGTAGTTGTTTACGGGATATATCCGCTCAATGAAAAACCTGATATTTCAAAACTAGCACCCATGAAATATTCGACAGGGCTCAATTGTGTAGCAACACGAATAATAGAACACTTCACAAATGCGTCCCGGGGAAATAAACTAACTGATCTAAGACGAAAAAAAATAACCGAGTGGGAACTGACAGTGAAACAGCATGGGGCAACAATTCAAGATATAGCCAAATTAGAAACATCATTGAGATTTCCAATATCGGTAAGGACAATCACCGGAGAAGTATTATACAAATCGAAATATAAATCACAGGGAGCTCCCATTGAAATTATTGATCATAATGCACACGCGTGGTCATCTGCAGTAACAATATTCCCACGGGATAGAACCGTAAAATATCTGTTTGGAACCGAAGAGTTTTTTTCAGAGCAGAAATTATTTGATGCTATTTACCATTTGAGTAAAAACGATTCTGTGTCAGTGTGGCTATTTCATAGTACTTCAGACGAAGAATGTAGATTTGATCAGTTTGTAAGGCCCAACGGAGAATTGTACCGTACTGAAGAGCTGCATAATCAAATGAAACAACTAGCTAGTGAATTTTCTCCCCAGAGTTCTGGGGGAGAAGACAACGATCAATTATTAGCAAACTGTTTTACACTTCCATCAGTTGTAGCACATTTTGCTAGGAAGAAAAACGCGTGGAAACCAACCCGAAGTGAGTTCTTATCAGATGTCAAATTGTCCTGTCTTGAATACAGCCATGGAGGATTATGGAACACAAAATACACCGCTGATACCGTTATTTCAGTTGATATGATTGCATGTTATCCAGGAAGTTTTCTTGGGTATGGAGAGTGTGAGAAATATTTCAAACGATTTGGACACCCTACACACGAAATGACCCGTGTTGCTATTAATGGACCACTGCCACATTTCGATTTAACCGGATTCGCTTGTGTAGTATCATTTGAAATGGCTGAAGGACTTCATCCGTGTAGTTATCTTTGGATTGGTAAACACATGTCTGAAAAACACTGGATGCCAATAGTGTTATTACGGTATATGCTTGATTGTAAGATGTTAAAATCATTAATTGTCAGTGAAGCAATTATATCCTATCGAGCACAGAAATCAGTCTGGTTACCACAACCTGATCTAGAAAAAATAATTAGCGAAGAGCGAAAACTGTTTCCTGATTTTAATGAACAACAAATCATGGATTGGTCCAGACAGTTATTTGAAATCAGAAACAATGAAGCAAAAGATCTTGGACGAAGAATAATCGGTAAATTTACCCAAGGTGGCAAAGATGATAATACGAGATATTCTTCACGATTGATTATAGACAATGCTGAATACGATTTTGTAATCAAAGATTTAACGAATAGGGGCTTATATGTCAATCGTAAGGACGCATTTATGTCCGATGGAACCAAATTGGGTACAATTGTTACTTACACTGATGGATACCATCAGCAGTACACATATTTGAGAGCTTCTATGCTTGGTTATGCTTCTATCAATCTGTTTTCAATGATCAATAGATTTCCTACCACCGCAGTTAGAGTTGCTACTGACTCATTTTACATAAATAGCAAAATGGCTGATTTTAAGGCTACTGGCAACGAGAATTGGGGGTCATGGAGAATTAAGAAGGAAATGCTTCATGATTATATTCCATCAGCAGATGTTACCATTGAAAATAATTACTTAGAAAGCAATCAGTGTTCAGAATTTTCTAGTGCACCACCGATTTCTGATCCAATCTGTAGATATAAAACAGTTTATTTAAACGGCTGTGGTGGGTCAGGAAAAACAACCCGGGCAATTGAGTTATATCGTGGGAAATCAAACATGATTGTGCTAACACCGACTCACAGACTCGCCAGAGAGATGAAACAACGAGGGGTAAACGCCTGCACTTATCATAGTTTCTTTAGATGGAAGGGAGATAAATGGACTCCTGAGCGCATGGGAGAGAAATTTATTCCTGAAATTATCATGTGGGATGAAATAGACACAGTGTCCGAAGATGTCTTAAAAATATTTCTTGAGTGGTTGTTATTGAAGAATACAAAAGTCGTCATGTGCGGGGATCACGGACAACCTCCACCATTTGTCGGTGCATCCCCCCATGAATGGCTAAAGGGTTTTGTAGACTATTATGAAGAAATTGATACTGATCATAGATCACTTGATAATGAATTAAAAGAGTTTAAGAAATTAATTAGATTACAACCGGATAGAATCCAGTGTGAAATAGCCCGTGAAATAATTTCGGAAACTCCCATGAATGAGTTTTGGGAAGCGTGGAGACCAAATGATTTAATCATTGCAAGTAGAAAAATAGTCAGGGACACACTTCAGATGAAGTTATTTGAATTGCATAAACAAAAATTTGCAACACTTCCAGTACCGTTATGTTATAGGCCATCGGATACACGAAAACAGAACATCGAAGTTGATATTCCAGGACCAAAATCCGAAGGATTTCAAAGACAGATTCTCGTATTAAATGATATTGTGCTGGTTGATATCAATGTCGTTGAAGATGCATTGCGTGCTAATAAATCCCCATGGACGCTAGGTTATGCAGCAACAATACACTCTTCACAGGGATTGACTATATCGGATACAATTGTTTGGATAGTAGATAATCGCATAGAATGGTCGAATTTAGTCTATCTCGCAGTGTCTAGAGTACGAAAAATAAATCAACTTCGAAGAATTGTCTTCGATGATGAAATCATTGGCGATGATAATGACACCACAATAGATGATATTATTGATAAAAAAAACTCTCCGGTTACAAACAACAAGACAAAAAAAAACAACGAGAATTTGATATTGATGCTGAATTAATAATTACTCTGAAGCAACAACAGAATAATCACTGCGCGAGTTGCAATTGTATAATGCGTTGGCAGTATTCGGATAAGGATCCTCGCCAATTCACCGTGGACAGAAAAAATAACAATCTCGGTCATGTCAGAAATAATGTGATGTTGACTTGTCTTGAGTGCAATAGACGCAAGGGTGCTAGTTAAGCCCATGCGGTGGTAATTGAGTATCCTCAGGTATCACTTGTAATTGTTGTCTAGTAAAACCCCGTTGAGGGGCAGTTGAATCCAGTTTATAGATTGGAAGTCTACCCGTAGATCGTGTTATACTAGATATCTTATGTGCAGTAACACTCCAAATAGGATCAGTAGCCCTTTTTGTGCCACCCTCAAGCTCTCCTGGTTCGTATAAGTACCTCACAATGACATTACTACCAAGAATTGGTTGGGAAACGCTAAAATCTTTTTGAATTTCCATTTCAGGTATTGACTTCTTTTTAATAGCATTGATAGGTTTCATGTTGATGGTTCTAGTAATCTCGTTATTCAGTGCAGTAATCACAGCTGGTAACCTTTTAACCCATTCACGGGATCTTTTTTCTTGGATGAATTCTTTTGCGTATTGATATCCAAATAACCGCTCAGCAAGGGTTTTATTAAACCGTTCTACAATTGCCTGATCACGATGTAGCGCAGTATGTCCTCGTCTGATAGTGACTTTATGATTTTTCATTATTGATAACACTGCACCCTGAAATTCCTTGCCAGGATCAATTTGTAATAGATTTGGCCAGTGCAGAGGGCCCCTTCGATAAATCCTTTCAAATGCAGAAGCTACTTCAGTGGCCGATTTTGTTTTTAACGGTTCTGCTTCTTTGTATCGACTTGCAATATCAACTACGGTTAATGCGTATTTGTAACCACGATCATGTGGCAGAAATAATAGATCAGCCTGATGAACTTCATTGGGTCCGGTCACATCAAAATGCGAGAAATTGATTTGTTTAGGCGGTGGTAGATAAATTTGCCATAGTGCCTGTTTGGATAACCAATGAGCCGCAGTGGTTTTTTTCACTTTCGCAGCGCTAGCGAGTTTATGGATTGCTGATTTACCCCTCCAGTATCCTCTTGGGGAATAATAAATAGATTCCATGTTGTTATTAATTACCAGCCCCTAACATCAATTTACTTTTCATAGCCGATTTTATCAAAAAGGAAGCCAATTTTTCTTTGAAAGATTTATCAGAAATAGCATTTAACGCATGAATTAATTTCACATCTGCTAGATGCCTGTGCTGCAGATTGCTGCTTTTATAAGCAACATCATGAAGGTGACAGGCCTTATCAATAGCGTTTATTGGTTCCTCACCGGGTCGGGGCTGATTTTGATCATTGAGTCTGATATCAAGTCTTGTTCCCGGTCCACAGTAGCTATATCCTGGAAGGTGTTTTTCTCCGGGGTATTTTGCCCATGGGGTTCCAGGGAGTTTTGCTAATTTGGCTGCGATATCACCTCCTCGTTTTTTTTTAAAGGTTCCTTGAGTTCCTTGGGTTTAGAAACAAATCTAAATTTCTTTGTACTACATTGTACGCATTTACCAGAAAGCGCTGATCGGTTATTTTTAGTTGTAATCGTCGTCAAGTCATCTGTGCCAGTACGTTTTTTACACTTCACACAATATAGATCCATAATTTATATATAACGGCATGAATATAATTGATTATTCAGCTACCCGACGACGGGAACCTATTAAACATCATGAAATGTTGCCGAATTCAATTAGAATGATTATAATCGGACCATCTGGAAGCGGAAAGACACAACTGCTACTTAATTTGATAACGAGATGGATGAAATGGAACAAATTGTATTTAATAGCCCCGATTGTAGACGATCAGCGATGCTATGAAGTGCTAAAGGATTTTAACGAGAAAGCAAAAGAATTTCAAATCGATGAAGATTTTATTGAGTTTATTACTGATATAGAGGAAGCCCCTTCCGTGGAAGACATCGATGGAAGTATTAACAATTTAGTGGTATACGATGATATCATGTTAGATAATCAAAAAAATCCTGCTAGAATATTTTCCCGAGGCAGGCATAAAAACACTGATGTGATCTATGTCACTCAACGATACACACAAATACCAAAAGTGATCAGAGATAATTGCAATGTGTTGTGTGTATTTAACGGCGTTGATACTCATACGCTACGAAATATTCATCAAACTTGGTGCAGCGGTGATATGAATCATTATCAGTTTAGAAATTTCTTTAGTCACGCTCAGTCAAAACCACACGGATTTGTGACAATAAATTTAGCAGACCCTAGGACACGATATCGTATCGGACTGGATCAAATATTCGGTTAACCCCAACTGAAAGTTCTAGCAGCAGAGGGGGTGAGTGACAACGACGTTGCGACGCGAATGTTTTCAGACAAGGGTCAGAGACTTATTTTTTCGCGAGAAGGGTCTAGTGTTATTTTGGAGGGGGTATAATCAAAAATAAAAACAAAAAAAAGTTGTCTGATTCGCCCCCTCTGCTGCTTAAGTAATCGTTTTTTTTTACCGCTTGCGTTTTAAGTAAGTACTCGTCTTATTACTCCTTGCGTTTTAAGTAAGTACTCGTCTTATTACCGCTTGTGTTTTAAATAAGTAATCGTCTTATTACTACTTGCGTTTTAAATAAATAATCTTTTTTTTTCCGCTTGCGATTTAAGTAAGTACTAGTCCTATTACTACTTGCGTTTAAAGTAAGTATCGTCTTATTACCGCTTGTGTTTTAAGTAAGTACTCGTCTTATTACAGCTTGCGTTTTAAGTAAGTACTCGTCTTATTACCGCTTGCGTTTTAAGTAAGTACTCGTCTTATTACCGCTTGCGTTTTAAATAAGTAAGTAATCGTCCTATTACTCCTTGCGTTTTAAGTAAGTACTCGTCTTATTACAGCTTGCGTTTTAAGTAAGTACTCGCCTTATTACCGCTTGCGTTTTAAGTAAGTACTCGTCTTATTACCGCTTGCGTTTTAAATAAGTAAGTAATCGTCCTATTACTCCTTGCGTTTTAAGTAAGTACTCGTCTTATAACCGCTTGTGTTTTAAGTAAGTTCTCGTCTTATTACCGCTTGCGTTTTAAATAAGTAATCGTCTTATTACCGCTTGTGTTTTAAGTAAGTACTCGTCTTATAACCGCTTGCGTTTTAAATAAGTAATGTCTTATTACCGCTTGCGTTTTAAATAAGTAATCGTCTTATTACCGCTTGCGTTTTAAGTAAGTAATCGTCTTATTACTCCTTGCGTTTTAAGTAAGTACTCGTCTTATTACCGCTTGTGTTTTAAGTAAGTACTCGTCTTATTACCGCTTGCGTTTTAAGTAAGTACTCGTCTTATTACCGCTTGTGTTTTAAGTAAGTAATCGTCTTATTACTTCTTGCGTTTTAAGTATGTAATTGTCTTATTACCGCTTGTGTTTTAAGTAAGTACTCGTCTTATTACCGCTTGCGTTTTAAGTAAGTAATCGTCTTATTACTCCTTGCGTTTTAAGTAAGTACTCGTCTTATTACCGCTTGTGTTTTAAGTAAGTACTCTTCTTATTACCGGTTGCGGTTCAAGTAAGTACTCGTCTTATTACCGCTTGCGTTTTTAGTAAGTACTCGTCTTATTACAGCTTGTTTTTTTAAGTAAGTAATCGTCTTATTAACGCTTTTGCTTTATTTAATACAACAAAGTCTAATTAGTGACCAATAATTCACTTAAAATCTTGCTTATATTCTATATAATAATAATAATAATAATAATAATAATAATAATAATAATAATAATAATAATAAAAAGAAGAAGAAGAAGAAGAAGAGGAAGAAGAAGAAGGAGGAGAAGAATAAGGAGAAGACTAGCAATAACAATAACAATAATGGTAACATAGTTCATCATGTTACATCTACAGGTGCTGAGCCAAGGCAATATAAAATAACTTATCTTCGGTTAAATTGAGTGCATCGCACTGATGATATCAATTTACATAAACAAAAAAAGGTGCAGTTCATTTGGAATGAGATGTTGTTTATGTTTCTCAATTGACTTTGTATTGGTTAGTATACGATCTACGCGGTCGAACTTGATTGAGAGGTTAGCAATTTACATCATGTCATTCTTAGAAACAAGACGATTACTTATGATATTTGACTTTGCTATTAATACGGAATATCATCATCATCATCATCATCATCATCATCATCATCATCATCATCAGTCTCTTGACCTAGTGTGGTCGTTGAGACACTCTGCTGCTAAACATCTGACCAGTTCCTTCCACTTGTCTCGATCATGTGCCAATGCCTGTGTCTCTGCAAAACGTTTCCTGGTCCATTCTGTGATGTTGTTACTCCACTTTTCTCTCTGTCTACCTCTCCTTTTATCATCTTGGACACTACCCTGCAGTACTGTTGTGGATAGACTGTTGGCTCTAGTGACATGGCCATACCATTTCAGCTTTCTCTTTTTGACAGTAGTGAGGAGGTCTTCATAATGGCCTACATTGTGCCTAATGGTGTTACGCACTTCATTTGTGATGTGGTCCATGTAAGAGATGCCAAGGATGGCTCTGTAGCATCTCATTTCAAGTGCCCGGATTCTTAGTTGTTATTCTGCTGTCAGGGTCCAGGCCTCACATGAATACAGAAAGATTGAGATGACTAGTGCTCTCAATAGTCTGATTTTAGTTTACAGACAGATAGTCTTGTCTCTCCAGATGGGTCTTAGCTTTGACATAGCTGCCATTGTTTGTGCTGCTCGTGACATTCTGCTCTTGATCCCTCTTCCTTGATTATGGAACCAAGATATTTGAATTGGCCCACTGTTTCCAGTTCCTGTCCTCTGACCTTAATTTTGGTCGAGATTTGTTTGCCACTATTTGTCATCAGCTTTGTCTTCTCGGCACTTATCTCTATGTCAAATCTGGAAGATGTTTCGTCCAGATTCTTCACTAAGGTGGCAAGCTCATCTTCACTGCCTGCCAGCCCATCAATGTCGACTGCAACACCTCTGAGTTATTCATTTGGAAGCTACAATTAATTTTCAAATTCGACCGATAGTTCGACCTCGATCGTAAACTTGAGCAAGTTTAATCGATTTTATCTATTGAGCGAGCGACATATTAACTTAAAGACCGATCGAACAACCAATCTATGTCTCTGAGTGGAAATTAGAATTGTTTAAATTCAAGGTATTATAATAGTTTTCTATGGAACAACATGGTGTCGTGTGAACTGCGCGTAGATTATATATATATATATATATATATATATATATATATATATATATATATATATATATATATATATATATATATATATATATATATATATATATATATGTGTGTGTGTGTGTGTGTGTGTGTGTGTGTGTGTGTGTGTGTGCTAACTTCAGTAGCATATTTATTAACCTTTCCGTCATTTTATTTCGAGTCAGCCATGATTAGCTAATATAAGTCTATTAGTGTTTTGTATCTTCTCCTTTACAGTGCCCAGGGATGGTGTTGGCTCAAGTAGGGGCGTGGAGCGCAAACTCGAGTAAGAAATACTTCTTGTATTGGTCCAACAATAGCACGAATAATACATATATTACTAATGATTAAATGTACGGCATTCCTAAACTATTGTTCATAGCACCATTAAAACTGGCTCGTCTGCAAAGGCTGGCGTGTGGTGGAATGAGACAATTTGTATCCCTTTTACAGTGTCCCCAATGCTGGCAGTGACTGGGGGTGGGGATTTAGTCGGGGTTGTTAACAGTTTGAAGGTGTTGTGTTTAAAGATTTTAAAGTCACATTTCTGGATATGTGGCTTTAATAATCTGAATTTTTTGGTAAAATATTAAAAATAGTATTTTGGTATTAAAGTGTGTACCAGTATTTGTATGAGGAATTTCTGCCGCAGCCCTTTTACAGAATACTAACACCGTTCACAGGCAAGACACTGTGGTATTACTATTCAACTGTATCGGTACACTAATTACTTTTTAAAAAAATCAAATAAATGCTTTTAAGTCACACTACAATAACTTATACAAAGATGCAGTTAGAATTATTGCTATTTGCGGAGAATATTTACTAGTAGAATTAATCTACTAAGACAAAAGAGTACTGATTCTGTAGAAAAAAATTTGCTTCATTCTTGTCATGCATATTTAATTGTTGCGAAAATATGCATGTTGCAAATATGCATGCATGTTTAACTGTACAGCTTGTTGCAAATATACATGCATTTTTAACTGTACAGCTTGTTACAAATTTACATGCATTTTTAACTGTACAGCTTGTTGCAAATATACATGTTTAATTTGACATCTTCTTGCAAATATGTATATTGAATGTATTACTGTGTCAGCAGTTCGAATGTTCTAATGAGTCAAAGGCCTGGACAGTTGTGAATTGTTAAGAGTCTTTTGATTATCACAGTAGCATAATTCAAAATGCCTTTTTCTGTATTAACAATAATTCCAAAAATAACATTTTATCTTAGAATATTTTTTATGTCTTTGTAATTTGAATATATAAAGCCAACCAAACTGAAACAACACAACAATGAGACTGATTCTGCTTTTGATGTTAAGGCAAGATTATAGAATTCTTAGGTAAAAAAGATTATATACAACTCTACTTTACCTAGGTCGTAGTTACCATTTATTGGATATAATATGTTACCTTAATGGAAAATTTCAATTATGGAAAGTTTCTAAGATCAGAAACAAGACTGTCTTTTACTCAGATTGAAGTAAATTTGTTTACAATTAATAATGATCTGAATAGTTACTCCGCATTCATAAAGAAATCTTAACTATGTATTATGTTTTTACAAAATATATGTCAAAGGTCAGGTACACCATTAAGAAAGGTCAAGTACAGAATACAGATATACATAACATATAATCATCAAAACAAAAAAAAAAACAATACAAAATACACGTATTTAATTTGTTGCAAAAATGCATGCATGTTGAATTGTACATCGTTGAAAACATTCTGTTACTAAGGTTGTAAGGTGTTCATACAGTTTTCACAGCAGTATCAATCTCATTTCACTCTTATGTAACAAATGTCTTAGTTTATTTTTTAATTCTAGGGTAAAGTTGAGTCGATTAACTACAAACATTATTCATACTTTTTCAGTTTTCACATTAATAGGCTGTTTGTTTGGAGCTCTCACCTACGGCCTGATTGGCCCATTTATTTCAAAAATCTCAAGGCCAAAGAAATGCTTCGAGAAACATCAGTAAGTATGTTATTGCTTATTTGTGTTTTCTCAAAGTTTATTGATAATAATATCAAAATACAGACAATACTGGAAGATATAAAAATATATGATCTCTCAAAGTTTACTAAAATAGTACTTTATATTGGAGGGAACAATGGCAGTGAAGGGACTGATCTAGAACTTTTTGAAGAACTATATGACCAATTACAGTCCTACCCATTTATATCGACATTGCTTATCTCGACCAACCGCCTATGTCGACAAAAAAGCAAAGTCCCGGTCACATGGTCTACAATTACTATCAAATTGTCATGCTTATATCGACGTCGAGATAAAAGAAAAACGTATATGTCGACAGAAGCCCTTGGTCCCAGCATGAACAAATCCTTTGTTTTCAAAATGTTTATCTCGACAAGCTGCCAATTAAAACCAATACTTTGTTCAACAATTAGTTGATCTTGCCGCCAGGCATTTGATGTCGCGGTCGGATAAAAAAGCCATAGCAGCACATTTTCTCACCACTCTGCAGCTAGTTAAGTCTTTGATCTTGCCGCCTAGCTTGTGGGTCATGTTCTTCAGATGTACTCTTACAATGACAACATGTACATCTGTCGGTCTTTCAGCAACTGAATTTTCTGATTGTAAATATCAGCACAGCTAAAAGGAACAATTGATGAACACAATTTCCCAATCAACAGGTAGTCGAAGCAAGACTAGCAAGCCGTCCAGGAAATTGATGCGTACAGAGGACTCATGTATACGTGATTTTCTGAATCCCATATATGAAAATTGCGTGAAAATACGGATTACGAAACCTTTGAAAGTGATCGGTGATTAAAACGTTTTTTTTTTTTTTTGCTGCGAAAGTTTCGTTTTTATTAAATTTACAGTCTTTGGAAACTAGATATCTGGCTGTTAAGGAAGTTAAGGGATGAACATCTCGCAAAGAGGTCTATGAAATTTTTTCACTTAAAAATAACACACGTCCAGGAAGGATGAAAGCAGCTGAGTCTATAAAGAAAGACTAAGTTGAAGGTAACTGCACTCCCCAAAGGAAGAAGCAAGACTGCTACATTTGAAGACGTGGATGAAGCATCAGAATGGTTCAGTGAAGCATTATAGAAAAAACTTAGTGTGGAGAACTTCGCTGCAACAAGTGGTTGGTTCATACGCTTTAATGTTCGTCATAACATTGGATACAAAAGTATTTGTGGAGAATACATGTACTGTTGACAGTTTTTCTCTTCCCTGTCGAATATCCCCATCCCCTTGGCAACCTCAATAAGATGGGTACAGACTGACCAAAATCGAGGGCAATTTAAGTACATGTACATAAAGCATGTAACTGACAACTTCCCAGCCACGTGCTAATGCCGACGTTGAATATCGTAATGTTGTTCGTATCAGGATGCGATCAATGCAATATTTTAATTTGGATTTTATTACACAAAGGTAACCAAAATGTAATTTGTCAATATACAAGTGTATTTCACACTGATTCTGTCTCATGAACTCAAAATTTCCTTTCTTTTTTCTTCTCAAAGTGTAAATGCTATTCACTGACGACGGGTCTCCCTTTGCTGACGAATTTTAAATTATTTTTTTTTCCAGCCCCCTCCCCCTCCACAACACTTATTTCGACATCCGCCTATGTCGACAATATTTCCTCAGGCCCGAGGATGTCGAGATAAACGGGTACGACTGTACTTAATTACATTCATAAGCAAAATCAAAGCTGTCAGGTTGCATTGTGTGAAATGGCCCCTAGGGGAGATAGTGATGTGTTAGATATCAATGAGGTCATCCGAAGGCTGGCAAGTGAATGGAAGTGTGATATTGTTTACAATTACATGAGTTTCCTGGATGAAGAGGGACAAGTGATGCAACATCTATTTGGAAAAAGAGATAAGATCCACCTGTCTACCAAAGGGGTGGAAAAGCTGGCAAAAAATATAAATGCAGTTATTCATGTAGTCTGGTCTTACAGTCACATTACAAACTTCATCCATCACCATAAGCCCAATGTAGGACAAAACAACATCAGACAATGTGGTCAGCCATATCAATACAGGCAGTGCACTATGGGATGTGATTACTGTGGTGAGATCAAACATTCAGCACAGGAATGCAGGCACAGACAGCCAATACAATGCCATCAGTCTGGTAGCTTTGGACACAAAGCCAAAACTCACACTAGATTTATGGAATATGAAAAGGGCAATGAGGCCATCTCAATTCCACAGGAAGACTATTCAACAGGAGGACCAATCTATCTATCAAGGACTGTCATATACACTGGGCATCCCTTGTCAAAACAGATTTGATCCCCTTTTTGATGCATGTTCTGAATGTGGGACCTTACAAGCTTCTTATACATATTCTGACAGGAATGATAGTTCAGATTTATACAATGATTATAATAGTAGAAAATGCAGTTGTAGAAAAACTAATTTTTATACAGTAATGATTGTTGTAATGATGATCACTGTGAACATGGTTTTAATACTTTCAATATCTCCTTGAGTGCCTCTAATAGCATTGATATTAATCTCTTGAATTTAGGAGTTTCTAGCAAAGGTTTACACATAGGTCATTTAAATATTCAGGGTTTTCGAGGAAAGATTGATCAAATGAAGTTACTGTTAACCTCTCCAAATAATAATATCCATTTATTTGGATTCTCGGAAACAATATTAACAGAAAATCAGGGTGAAAATTTCTTATATATTAATGGCTATGAAAAACCTTATCGTAAGGATAGGAAAGCACGCGGTGGTGGGCTCCTTGTGTATGTTAAAACCGGTACTATTTGTAAAAGACAGGAAGACCTAGAAATACCAGAAATAGAATCCATTTGGCTACAGATCACTCCAGAAAAAGCAAAGCCCTATTTAGTAGGTTTTGTGTATAGACCCCCATCGTCACATACTGATTGGTGTGAATATTTTGAACTTCAAGTAGATACAATTTCAAATGAAGAGATAGAATTTTACATTCTAGGTGATATAAATCGAGACCTTCTCAATGATCAAATAGAAGGGAATTGGATGAAATTTATTGATTCGTTAGGTATGGAGCAACTAGTAAATGAACCCACCAGAGTAACATCTACCTCTAAAACACTTATAGATCATATTTATACTAATGCAAAAGAAATTGTTTTGCAAGTAATGGTTCCAAAGATTGGTATAAGTGATCACTTTCCAATTTTTCTAACACGTAAAGTCAATGGCAAATCAACAAAAAATAATATCCATAAATCCATTACTTATAGGTCCTTTCAAAACTTTGATACTTTTAAATTCCAAGAAGAACTAGAACAGATTCCATGGAATACAGTCCAAATCTTTGAGGATATTGATGATGTTTTAGATACTTGGACAGATCTGTTCATCAGTATAGTGGACAAGCATGCCCCTTTAAAAACACACAGGATAAAGAAAGACCATCAGCCAGGCTGGATCTCCCCAGAAATTTTTGAAGCAATAAAGCAAAGAGACCAACTAAAATCAGTAGGAAATCAAACTGAATATAGAGTTTGGAGGAATAAAGTTCTTAAAATGATACATTAAGCCAAAAAAGTGCTGGATGAAAACCAAAATAACCCGAAAGTTATCTGGAAAGTGTTTGCAGGTTTTGGTGCAAGCAAATGTAAGTGTAAAGCTGAAATTTTATCCCTCAATCATGAGGGCATTTATATTGATAATCCAAAGGACATCTCAGATATTTTTAACAACTTTTTTGTTCAAATTGCTGAAAAACTTAAAGAACCCAGAACTTCATCTGATCATCTGGAACTCAAACATTTTTGTGCTAAAAAAACTACAAAACAATATAAAATTTGAAATTCCTGAAATGAGTCCAGAATTTGTGTTGAAATATATTAAAACAATGGATGTATGTAAAGCTACAGGACTTAATATGATTGGACCAAGGCTACTAAAAGTGGCTGCACCTGCAATTGTAGACAGTATAGTTTTCATTTGTAATGAAAGTATTAGGTCTAATAAATTTCTACAAAGATGGAAAACTGCCAAGGTTATACCATTGCATAAAGCAGGAACAAAAGATGATGTAAATAACTACAGACCCATCTCTATCCTTCCTTGTCTCTCCAAATTACTAGAAAAACATGTACATGATTCTTTTCTCAACTATTTAAACACATGATCTTATTCATGATAA